>LPNX010946005.1:25768-70768 GCA_001517045.1 Pseudotsuga menziesii
ACCCTTAAACCATAAACCACTTTCTTTATATTTCTTTATTTAAACTCCTAATATATCCCAATATCCCTAAACCTCAATCTCCCTCTCTCTCTGTCTAATTACCTATCCCTCAAGCTCTCTCTCTCTCTATACCTATATCCCCCAATCTCTCTCCTTTTATTTCCCTCTCTAAATCCCTATCCCCCAATCTCTATCTTAAACCAATAACCTCTAATTTCTCTCTCAGTAAACCCTCAACCTCTCTCTCTCTCTATAAATCCCTAACCATAAATCTCTATCTGTCTCTCTAAACCCATAAACCACAGACACTCTCTAAACCCATAACATCCAATCTCTCTAGCTATCTAAACTCCTAAAACCAAATCTCTCTCTCTCTCTCTCTCTCTCTCTCTCTCTCTCTCTCTCTATATATATATATATATATATATATATATATAAGTTCATAACACACAATCTCTCTCTCTCTCTCTCTCTCTCTCTCTCTCTCTCTCTCTCTATATATATATATATATATATATATATATATAAGTTCATAACACATAATATCTCTCTCCCCCTCTCTCTTTCTCTAAACCACTAACACCCAATCTCTTTCTATTTCTTATACTCTTAATCCCTAACACATGTATCTCTCTCCCCCACTCTCTCTCTGAACCCCTAACCCCAATTCTCTCTCTCTCTCACTCTGTCTCTAAACCCCTAACCCTCTCTCTCTATATATTTATGTATATAAACCCTGAACACCCAATCTCTCTCTCTCTATCTATTTAAAATAATAACCCCCAATATCTTTCTCTCTAAACACCTAACCTATAGTGCCATTCTCTCTCTCTCTAAATCACTAACCCTTTTTATCTCTCTAAACCCCTAAGATGGAATTTCTCTCTCTCTCAAAACTCCTAACCCCTACCCCAAACCTCTCTCTCTCTCTCTCTCTAATCCCTAAATCCCAAATATTTCTCTCTCAATCTTTGAACCCTTAACCTCCAATATCTCTCTATCTTTCTCTCTCTAAACCCATAACCTTCAAACTCTCTCTCTCACATGTTATCCCACAATATCTATTTCTATTTATCCCTCTCTTTGAACCCCTAACCCTTAATTTTTTTCTCTATAAACCACTATCCCATAATATCTCTAACTCTCTCTCTATGTAAACCCCTAACCCTCAATAAGTCTCTCTCTCTCTCTAACACACACACACACTCTAAACTCCTAATCCATAATCTCTCTCTCTTTATTACCCTATGAACCACTAACCCTCTCTGTCTTTAGACTTCTAATCCTTAAGCCCCAATCTCTTTCTCTCTCTCTATGTAAACCCCTATATCGCAATATCTCTCGATCTTTGCATCTAAACCCATAAACCCCACTCTCTATATTTCTCTCTGTAAACCCTTAACCCCAATCACTATATATATATAATCCCCAATATTTCTCTCTATAAACCTCTCAAACCATCTCTCTCTCTCTCTCTTTAAACCCTACCCCAAATCTCTCTCTCTCTCTCTCTCTCTCTCTAATATCCGAACCCCCAATCTCTCTCTCTCTCTCTTTAATATCATAACCCCCAATCTCTCTCTCTCTCTATAAGACTCTAAACTCGTATCTCTCTCTCTCTCTAAACACCTACCCCAAATCTCTCTCTCTCTCTCTCTCTCTCTCTCTAAATTTCTAATCCCCATTATCTCTCTCTCTACACATCTAACCCCTAATGTTTCTCACTCTAAACTACAAAACTAAAATATCTCCCTCTAAACTCCTAACCTACAACCCCTCGCTCTCTCTCTCTCTAAACTACTAACCCCCAATATCTCTTTTTCAAATTCTCACTATATAAATCCATAAACCCCAATATCTATCTCCCTCTCTCTAAACCGGTAACTCCCAATATCTCTCTCTCTACACACCTAACCTCCAATTTATCTCTCTGTATAAACCCCTAACCTCCAATCTCTCTGTTTCTAAAAATACCTAACCCCAAATGTCTCCCTTTCTATCTATCTATCTCTCCCTTTATCATTTTCTTTCTCTAAACTAATAACCCTTTGTCTTTCTAAACCCCTAACATCCAATCTCTCCCTTTATCAAAATCCCTAACCCCAAATGTCTCTGTTTCTATCTATCTCTCTCCCTTTATCTCTTTCTTTATCTAAATCGCCAACCCTCTTTATCACTAAACCCCTAATGTCTAATCTCCATCACTCTCTCTCACTCTCCCCAAACACCTAACCCTAATTCTCTCTCTAAACACATAACCTCCAATATCTATCTCTCTCTCTAAATGGCTAACTCCAATCTCTTTCTTCCAATTTCTATCTCTCGCTAAACACCTAACCCAATCTCTCTCTCTAAATCCCTAACCTTTAATATATCTCTCTCTTCAAATACCTAAGCCCCAATCTCTCTCTCTCTCTCTCTCTCTCTCTCTCTCTCTCTCTAAATTCCTAAACTCGAATATTTCTCTCTTTTTCTCCCTCTAAACCCCTAATCCCCAATCTCTCTCTCCCTATCTCTCTGTCTCTAAACAACTTATCATCGATCTCTTTCTTTCCCTCTACACATATAATCCACGATCTCTCTCTTTCTCTATAATCCCCTCACCCTTAATTTATCTCCCTCTCGAAACCCCTAACCCCCAATCTTCCTCTCTCACCCTCTAAACCTGTAACCATAAATCTCTCTCTCTCTCTCTCTCTCTCTCTCTCTCATATATATACTTAAACCCCTAAACCCCAATCTATCTCTCTAAACTGCTAACCTCCAATATATATATCTCTCCAAACTGATAACCTCCGAGTTCTCTATCTAAACTCATAAATCCCAATCTCTCTATCTCTATCTCTCAACCCATAGCCTCTCTCTCTCTCTCTATATATATATATATATATATATATATATAAGCCCCTAACGTTGAATATTTGTCTCTCTAAACCTCTCTCTGTCTCCCATTAATATTGTTTCCCCAAATCTATCTATCTATCTATTTATCTATATAAGCACCTAACCTCTCTTTCTAAAACCCTAACCCCCAATCTCTCTCTCTTTCTTTATCTCAACCTTTAATCTCTAATCTCTCTCACTCTCTCTCTAAACTGCTAATCTTGAGTCCCTCTCAGAACCCCCAAACCATAATCTCTCTCTAAAAACCATAACCCCAAATATCTCTCTCTTTGTCTGTCTGAACCCCTAACCCTATCTATATCTAAACCACTAATCACCAATATTTATCTCACTATATAAACCCATAACCTACAATCTCTCTCTCTAAACCCATGTTGTAAAGGAAAGTATCATATGGCTAGGGTTTAAGAGGCCATCAACATACTGGGGTTGAAAGGTGGATGCATATAGTTCTGCAAGTATATATAAGCAAGATTCAAAGATTGGAATGGTTCATACCTGAACCAAACGAAGGTTGATCCAAGCAGCCCTTCAATCCTCTTCTTGCTCCTCTTGCTCCAAGAGACCTGCAAAACGAATTATACCTTCCTCAAACCAACATGACCACATATAAACAAATGATAATCAAATAAACATGAACTAATGATCTGACTACCATCATCATATGATCATAAACAGAGATTCAATCACACATTGAACAATGATTTGGGAAGAATAAGGACATCACATCTTTATTAATCTTGAAAACAAGTACAAGTATACCTTCTCTTCAAGTTCAGCACCTCATGAAACCTTGATCTCATTATGCTGCTTCTCTTCTCCAAGGAACGCATCCTTCAAGCTCTGCAACACAAGGAGAAAAATTCTAGGGCAAAGGTGTGGGCAAAGAGAGCTCCAAATCCTCCAGCATAACAATGCAAAGATTCAAGTCTCCTCTCATGGACCTCCCTACCTCTATTTATATGCTTAAGGAAGAGTTAAGGGCGAAGAAAAAGTAGTTACAACTGAAGGAGTCAGTTGCATAACTACCCAAACTACTCTAATTTCAAAAGACGTGTTTTTTTGACATTTTTAAAAGGCGTACGTGGGTTGCAGAAACAATAGTCGCTTACATGAGAAATACACACAGGTTTCCAATACATAAAGTCACGTATACATAGCAACTCGCGTACATACAGAGAGCAAGTCGTGTACATACGCAGGTTTTCCCTAAGGCAACTCGCGTACAGACAAAAAACTCATTTTTAGGGTATTTTTGGGGATTTTCATACTTTGGTGTCTTTTGGAAAGTTTTAGCTAACAGAAATATCTTTCCAATGGTGTAGAGATGAGGTCAAACGGAGTTACAAAACTCAATATATGGGTCCTCCAAGATAGGTGTTTTTTCAGTGACATTCAGTGACTTTCATGAAGTGTCGACATGCGACGGAATCATGGGAAAGTGGTCATAGGTAGAGATGTGTCATTTTTATCTATAACAACCCATAACCTCAAATATATATCTTCCTAAATATCTCTTTCTCTCTCTAAAATATCTCCCTCTCTCTCTCCAAAATATCTCTCTATCTCATTCTAAACTCCTCCCCCAAATATATCACTATTCCTCTCTCTCTCTAAACTCTTAACCACCTCTCTCTCTCTAAACCCATAACCACCATTCCCTATCTCTCTAAAACACTAACCACCATTCCTTCTGTACTTAGAGTAGCCGCTTTTCATCACACCATAGCTCCTCTGCAGTCTTCCATGCTTCCCGGCACTGACCATGGGTACTATGCACCGCTTCTCTTCACCACAGCTTCCTGTAGTCTTCCATGCTTCCCAGCGCTGACCATGGGTACCGGCGCTGCTTCCCACTTCTGTCCTTCATCTTCAATACCTCAGCCTCGTTGCCTCTTTTCCTTTATGAGGGTAGCTGAGCCCTCTTATCTTTGTCGCTGCCTTCAATGCAGTGGGTGAGCTCTCTCTTCTCAACCGCTCAAGTACTGTCGTCTTCTTTGAATTCTCTGTCCCAACCGTCACGATTTCCAGCTCTTTTCTGTAGCTAGAAACATGCTACGATGTCGTAGCTTTTCCTTATCTCTTCCTCTCCGCCCAAAACTGTCTATCCGCCAAAATGGCAGCTTCTCTTGTAGCTGCGGGACCCTGCTCCAACAGGCCCAACCTTCAATTCCTGTTTAGTCATTACCTTCTAGTGCCGGGGGGAAACCCCTAGCATGACCTACGTTATCCGACACTAGAATTGGACCTAGTCAAGGACAAACCTATAATATAAAACAATCTACAGTTTATGTCCCTCCCACCCATACTAATATGGCTAATACCCCATCCATTTTAGGTTAGCCCTTGGGGGCACAACCTGTAACCATTCAATCTTCTGGAGGTTATGGTTATCAAATCCCTGTAGGAAGTATTAATTGTCCATCCAATCCTATAGGAATACCTTATGCTAGAATTCCATACCCTAGTAACACTTTCACGCCATGGGGGCAGCCTAACTGGTCTTACATGCCAGCTATGGGGGGGATACCCATACATACTGCTGGAGGTGCCGGAGGACCACCTCATGGAGGTCCTCCTGCTGGGGGGCCTAATGGTCCTAGAGGGCCTGGTGGATTTCCTCCTTATGGTTCTAATGGTCCTGGTGGTCCTAGGGGGACTGGTGGCTTTCCCCCTAATGGCCTTGGAGGTTCTAGTGGCCCTCCTCCTAGTGGTTTCAGAGGCTTTGGATGTTTACCTCCTAGTGGCTCTAGAGGGTCTAGTGGTCCGCATCCTGGTGGTCCCAGTGGTCCTAGTGGTCCCAATGGTCCTAGTGGTCCCGGAGGTCCTGATGCTCCTCCTCCCTATTATAGCATATTTTACCACAGTAGGTGAATCACACTTGTATGGCCTTCCCCTGTCCCTTTGCAGACTCCTTCGACCCCTTGGACCATTTTTTGTCCTTTGATGTTTCCTAGACCATCCCTAAAAAACATGTAAAAATTGATCTACGCGACTTTTAAAACCTTTATCGCATATATACGCGGGTTTGACCTCTAAAACCGCGTACATCGGGATGTGTAAAAAAATCCAAATCCTTTTGGAGTTCTCCTTGGCATGGATCCAAGTCACTTATCTCCTGGCCTTCCATATGCCTTGAGATCGCTCGGATTCAACCTTTCATTACCCCATTGAAAAGCTATATAAGGAACCCTTTGGATACATTGAAGGCATAAGAGAATCAAGAGCAAAGAAACTATAGTCTTGTAGCAAGGATTTCTCCCTGCCATAGGGGCAGGAATGGCTCCCTTATGCCTATAGGACACAAGGGTAGGTTCCTGCTATGGATGAATGCAAAAAAATGAAACTAAAAATACAAAAAGTAGAATAGTAAACTACACTAAGATAATCTAAACAAGAAGAGTAAGCAAATGGAGAGAAGTTGAACCCCTCTACACACAGTAGGTTAGGGTTCTGCCTCCAATACCTACAAAACAAACCTAAGCTACAATTGAGAAACCTGCAAACAATGTTAAACAAAACCTGCAAGAAACAATGGTTAGAATTCAAAGCAATCTAAATAGCTAAGAAGCAAACACAAAAAACACAAATATACCTTCTCTTAGTGGGTAATGGGCCACCATGCCCTAGCTCCTAGAAGCCTCTCTCTCTTGGTTGAGGGATCAATGGCTCAAATGGGAATGGATGTGGAGGAGAGGGAATGTGAGTGGTTCGAGAGGCAAAGGTCTCAAAGCATCCACGAGCAGCATAGCAATAGGAAAGGGAGAATTGTCTTGAGAGTGCTCCCCACCCTCCTTTTATAGCTTTTCCAAGGGGTTTTAGGGTTTTAAGCCCTTGGTCAGGGCTTTAGCCCCTTCCACCCTAACTTTAGCCCCTTTTAGGGTTTTAGCCCCTTTTTGAGGGCTTTAGCTCCTAGGGGACTATTTTGGGCTCCTTTTTGGGGTTTTTAGCCCTTTTCTTCATCCTTGGGCTCTTTTGGAGGTGTGGGGGTCAAATGGAAGGTCTTATGGAGTGAAATGAGTGTTGTGAGATGGCATCCTTGGGTGTTGTAGGCCATTGAGAGCTATGTGGGGGATTTTTGGGTTAATAGATTGCCCCCTGATGTGTGAGGGAAGGAGCTCAATGTATGGCCGACGGACATCATAGGATTTGCTGTGTAGAGGTGGTGCTTCCGGGGCTGGGGCATGGTGGATTTTGGTTTTTGTATTAATTTGGTTCCCATCAATGGGTGAGATACAAATGTGTGACATGTATATGGATGAGGCAGGAATCCCCATGCTCATGACAATGTAAAAAGAATAATTTGATCTATGCTCTAAAATACAAGAGTCAATCATATACAACTAATGTTACAATGATGGTTTCCTCCATGTGAGGCTGAATACAATGTTGATATGGTACATTGGACCCATGGAATTCTCATGGAATGCTATATCTTCATGACTGATGATCTGCTAGATCTAGAATGGTACATAGCTGTATGGACTCGCTGATTGAGAGTCAGAGTCTCTGTGGTACAAGTATGCTGCAACAATCATAAAGGTATATCGAAGCACTGCTGTGGCTTATGATCACTATCTCCAACACAACCTAGAAATCATAAGGGACATAACCTATTTAGGTCCCTCGAGTGGACTCACCAATGTGCTAGATTCAGGTGACATCCAGGGTCTTCGACCAAGTATTGTGTGGAACAAACCCTGTACGAATCTCAATGGTGTGATGATGGAGTTGAAGTCAAGCACATGAGAAACAACCATCCCAAGAGGCACTAGGGACTCCTCTCAAGTGGTCCAAGGAACTCATCAATGATGTTAATGAAACCAAGGTATAGGGACCTCTCGGTCTATCCTATAGAATATATGTATTGGTGTCGATAGAGGGAGACCTACCCCTAGTCAAGGCGATGATGTTTCCTTGACCAGAAGTGTGAGGTGGATAACCGAAAGGTGTGAAGCAATCTGCGGACTGAGTCATTGAATTGGGGGGGGGGGGTTGGGGGGGGGGAAAGAACTAAATAGGGGCAAGGGGGAGTGGGAGACTCAAAATTCCTTTATTCTGAGTATGACAGTAGGGTAGACCAGGAAGCAAATGAAACTTGACTAAGGGAATGGGATCATAGCTGTAATACCGGGAATGTCACTGTAGATGGGAAATACTTGGAGAAGGTGGACGCTTTTGATACTGATGGGATCCAAGGAAGACACATTGTAGAGTACTTTGAACAAAGGAAACCCAATGTGGGAATGCTACCAAACTGTTTTCTATGGGGGGGTGTCTAGGGACACCGTTATGGTACGATCTCGTGGATTTTTTGCAAGCCCGAGAAGGTAAATGCTCGATGGTGCTTTCAATTTTAGAGAGTCTGAAAGAACGAAGAAGACTCCAGTGGGAGCTCTTTTTTGTTGGTAGTCTCATGTGCCCAAAAAAGGATAAAAGTATACATAGGAGAGCTCACCCATCCCGGAGGGGATGAGAGACTTCTTTACCATTGGTAGTCCAATCAGGGTGGAAAAGGTTAAACCTATACTGACTGGACGGTCATTCAAATACTTTTACAAGCATGAATGAAACCAAGTTTTCTTGGCAATCTTTTCTTGTTGAAATGGATGGAAAAGAGCTTAACGACAACCGGTGGTGATATTTTTTGTAAAGTGTGGCCCCTCTTCCTAAGAAAGCACAAAAGTATGCAGAAAGGAATGGTCTTAGCTTGAGTGTGCCAAGGAGGTCCTTTTCATGAGATGGTCTAAATGGTCTACAAAAGGAGGTAAATGAGATGATGTAGACACCCTTTCCTATACTTTAGTGAGTGGGAAGGGAAGAACCTACGCTCGATGATATTTTCATTGTTTTAAGGAGTCAGAAAAGAGCTTAAACGAAACTCCAATGTGGTCAATTGACTGCGGTGGCACGAGCGGTGCCCCATGTCGAGACGGTGGACAGAGTTCCAAAGGTCATCCATGCAGTATGGATGGAGCAGAAGGCTCTCAAATATACGAATACATGCATGGGATAGATCATGGCAGAGGCCTGGAAGTCGGTGCGGTAGAGGCATGCAAACCGAGGTGGCTCTTAGACAGAGGTCAAGAGAGCGTGTGTGTGTTGCAGTGAACGGACTTGACTACATGCAGTGTGAGTGTAGGTCCAGGGGAATTTATATGCCAAATGCATGCAAGAAAAATAAATTGTTTTGTGGACAGTTGTCCAGTGGTCTTTGTAAGGTGCAGTGAATGGAAAAGACAACTATGTGTTAAAAATAAAAAATAAAAGCTAAAATTACAGTCCTTAACGGGTGGCAGCCTGATCGCTCGTATGAGTAGAGGTTGGGAAGTGTGATACAAGTACAGGTCCATGGACACTTCCATTGTCATGTCATGGCTCATAAATCGAGGTGACTTGTGGGAAATGGTCTTGAAATTGATTTATTAAACATGAGACAATGGTCTCATAAAGAGATAGAGGATTTGAGCCCGGAGGTGTGAGAGGTGTCTCGAACTGGTTCCAGGTGACTTTGGATTAGTAGCTGATGGTGTTGCCCCTGATTTTTGCTAAAAAATGTTGAAAAACAAGAAAAGAAAATGAAGCGACTCATTGGTGATGTTAAGCATAAAATTTCTTCAGGTAGAGCCCATTGCAGGGGTTCTCCAAGAGTTGTCCATCAGAGTCAACGGAGAGGTATGCCCCCTTGCCAAGACAAAGGTCATTGGAAAGGCAGGGTGATGTAATCTGGTCTTTTATGGGAATAACCAATTCCATACTATGGTTTAAATGGAATGGGGTAAAACCGAAGGCAGTCTTACAGATATCTCCGTCATCGTGTAAGTGGTGCTAGGATAGATTAGGTGGATCTTCCACAGCCGACGAGACAGAAGGGAAATTGGTGCTAGAGATCATGAAATGGTATTGGTTATGGTTTTTGTGACCTTGCCCCCAGTCTTTGTTGGAGGAATAGGGGTAGGACTGGAGATGAGAGGAGTCTTTGATGGACCTGGAGGTAGGTGCAACATCATCTCAATTGGATGGACATGAGACAACACATCCTGGGGCCTTAGAGGTAGGGTAGGTGGTTCAAGGTACCATAGAGGATCTCCTAGTGTGAAATCCTATAGATGGAGGGTTGCCAAGGTACACTTACTCACAATCCTAAAAGGAAAAGGAAAAGAAAAAGGATCATGTTGAGCAGGAATGAACCCCAATGTTTCCCTAATAACTGAGGTTGAGGTTGCAACTGAGGTTGTGTCTGTGGCTGGGGTTGTGGCTGCAGATGGAGCTACAACTGCAGATGGTGCATGCCATCCCATGGGTATTCTATGGAAGTCAAAGCTTCAAGTATCTCCTCATCATTGTAGAAACAACGAAGAGATAGGTCTGATGGACCGTCAGTGATGGTGGAGACAAGAGGGTCTGCAGAACTGGACATCATGTAGATGGACACGGTGATTGACGAAGGAGGTGGTGGGTGAACTTCTTCGATCAAGGTGATCTCAGACTCAAGGGAATGGTGACGTAGGTCAACGAGAGCCATTCAAAACTCGAGTAAGTCTTGGAAATGGTGGGAGTAATGTCCATACAAGCTGTAAAGGGCACAAGCATGGTTTGTCCTCAATGCCTTGTTCCTTACTACTGGAGCGGTTAGGAGTTCAACCACGAGGATGTTTTCATTTGTATCCATGGCATCTAGATGCGGATGGATCAATGGGATTTTGGGGAAATTCTGAGCTGGATGGCCCTGTTGTTCGCAAATGGCACAAGGTGGAACTTGTCGCGGTTTTATGGTGGCTTTGGTGTTTTTACCCCTATCCCTTTTGGGTTGGGGTGGTGCAGGTGCGGGTGCGGTGGTTGGCTTATGCGGACTGGGTGGGGTGTGAGGATCAACCGCAATAGGTTGCACTGGGGTTAAAACAACCTAGGGCATTGCTGGTTGAGCTAGTGGATCGAGATACCACACCAGGATCCCCAACGTAAAGTTGGGTAGGCTTAAGGTGGCCATGACCGGCTTGCTCATGACACCAGGTGGGGGAAAGAGGAAGGGAATTGTATGGACTTGAGATGAGCACACATAACTCCTAGCTGGTTTCATGTGGGGGTGAGGTTGTGGTTGTGGCTACGCGTAATGCTACTGATACGGGTGATGTTGTGGCTGTTGTTGGCGTTGCAGCTGTGGACGATGTTGTGGTTTTGGTTGGGGCTGCAACTGCAGTTGTTGTTTGGGTGCAACGATGCTTGGTGAGACCATGCACAAGTCTGTGGTTTGCTTTTGTGTCATTGGTGGTGACACCAACGGGAAAAGAGCCATCATGGTGGGATCGGTAAACAACCCAGGGCCCACATTCAACGGTGGGGAGGCTGGTGTGTTTTCAACCACAGTGTTGGTTGCAGGGATGACATTAGCGTGTGTGGTCACCCCTTGCAGCTCAATGGTGGTGATGGTAGGGATAAAATTGGTAGGCACTGTTAACCCTTGTGGATCATGGTAGGTGAGCTGGTCAGCCGTCACAATCTTCCCTTCATCGGGGAGCATCATGAGGCGGAAGACAGTTGACACGACGGCTCGCATGGCATACATGTAACTCCTCCCAAGGAGGAGGTTGTAGTCCAGTTGAGTGTTGACAAATTCGATGTCAATCAGGACTATCTTCCCATCTAATGTGATGGGGACATGGGGGAGGATTCCTTGGGCTTTAGTGGGGTGTCCATCATAAGTTCGTAGAGTCATGGAAAACAGTTGCAGAATTGGTGATCCAAGCTTCTGCCAAACCAAGGTAGACATGATGCATGTGGATGCCCCCTCATCAACTATGCATCTGTGCACAACCAAGTTTTGGATGGACACCGGGATTTGGAAGGCAATAGTGGAGGGCATGTGCGACTCTCCATTCTCCATGTCAAATGTGATTAAATTGGAATCGGAGGGGTCTATTGCCCCTAAAGTGGATAGTAAGGCTTTCTGCTACGTTGGGCATGTTTTAAGTACCTCAAGAGCATACATGGCGGTTGGAATTTGGGCCAAATCATCCACAATGCTATAGCTGACTCTGGCTCTAGCGGTGGCATTATTGGTGATTCTGTGTATGGGGGGGCATGGAAACAGGGGTAGCTGAAGGGGTAAGTTGACAGTTTTAGACATGGATTCCGCTGATGAGTCAGCAGGTTCGGTGGTGCTACCATATTGATTCCGTCAAGTTTGGAAGTTGACCTCTTTAGTGGTCATGGCTAGCAGGTGGTGGGCACCTGTTTCGGTTGTGGGTGGTGCCCCCGGAGCGTTGGGATTGGCTTGGGGAGGGGGTGCGGTTGCCACCAGTCCTTGGACTGGCAGTGGGTTTTGAAGCACCATAGGAGGAGGCCCTTGAGGTGCTGGGTTGGGTGGTGCTTGGTTTGCAATGTTGGTGGCCTGTTGGGCCTCATTTCGAGTGGCCTGCTTCGCACGACCCATGAAAGGACAATTGAATGTGTAGTGCCCATAGACCTCACAGAGTGTGCATGGTTGGTTTGTGTGCAATGGGGAGTTGTGTCTTGGTGCATTTGGTCATGGGGGGTTCTGGGCTAGTCGGTTTTCCGTGGCATTGTCGGAGGATTCGGTTGTTGACCACATCCATGAAGTTGGTTTTGCCTTAATTGTGGGTTTGGTTATTCCTAGCTTGCCCTTGTTAATTGTTGGGGGCAGGCTAGTTGGGAGAGTTTTGCTGTGCAAACACCTGTCCCAATGGAGCGGGAGGAGTGGGGGCGGGGGCTTGAACTGGTTGCACTGGTAGTGCATAGTATATTTGTGGAGGTGGTGGTGTCACGAATGTGGGAATTTTCCCCACATACTACTGTGTTGGCTAAGCCATGGCCTGGGCCTATTGCAGTGGTGCAGGTTGTGCATAGGAAGTTGTCGCTCCAGACTAAGACATCATTCTAGCATAGTACGGAGCTTGATTTTGGTAAGCAACATTAGCGGTGTTGCTTAGTTGCAGTGTAATGGTAGGTGGTGTTGGTCAAGGTTGTGGTTGTTGGGACACTGACCCTATGATGCCATCCGCAGTGTGGGATGCCCCCGATGCATCACAGTAGGAGGTACTTGGATGGGGAGCATCTGGAATGACGGTGTATAGGTATCCAGACTGGGAATAAATGATCAAATTGTTGGGCCTTCAGTATGGCCTCTTCTTCAGATTGGGGATGTTCAGATGCGACGTCCTTTGCGATGGGTGGGAGCAAAGTCTTAAGGAACCAATCTAAGAGGATCCTATCATCTAGTTGGATTTTGCATAAGCTATGGCGTCACCGCCACTCATGGATATGGTCAGTTATGTGAGCGACGGTGCTTTGGCAGCAGGATAACAGGATCTCCACCCCTTCATCATATCTAACAGGGAGTTGGAAATATTGTAGGAACATGAAGGCTAGGGAGCTGAAGTCGGGGTACCTGGCTTGTGGCAGCTCAATGTACCATTTGGGCACAGCACCTGTAAGGGTGCGTTGGAACAGCCTCAGCCTAATGGAGTTGTCTACAATGCTGTTGGATGAGCACCATAGATGGAATGTCATTATGTGGTTTTGGGGACATTCCCCAAATTTTCCTTCAAACTTGGGGATTTCTGATGGCAGCTTAGTTTTCATGGGTGGCCAAAAATCTTGGTGGCGGACGGGGTCATTTGTTAATCTAGCCAGGTCAGGAAAGTTAAGGTGAGCCATGAATGGTAGATTTGACCCTAGGTTGATGTGGGATGGGGCTACAATGGTGGTGGGGTTTGTAGGTGCATAGTGCATCTACATAGTTGTGGGTGCTTGCGGTGGCACCATTGCAGATGGGCCAATGCCCCCAAGTGTTGTGGGTGGGACAGTATGAGTGGTGGGAACATTTCCCCCATGTATGAAAGTAGGGGCAATGTAAGTGGGTGGTCCACTGCCCCCCTGTGTGGCAGGAAGGGCAGTGTGTGTGGAGGGGCCACTGCCCCTATGTGTTGTAAGTGTGCCAACTTGGCCAGTCATTATGGGTGGTGGAAGCTGGCTAATGATAGTCTGCATGACTGTGCTTGGGCCACTTGCCAGGTTGTGGGTAATAGGCTGTGATGTGGACATGGGTCCACTTGCTAAGGCTAGTCCAGAAAATGGATCCAGATTTGTATTAGCCATGGGGCTAGATGGTGTGGTGTGGAGGTCTGGTTCAGACTAATATGGGTTTGAATTAGAATCAGAGGATGTGTGGCCCTCTGATGGTGTGGGAGATCACTGAGAACGGCTACGATGGTGTCGACTGAGTGTTCTGAATGATGTTGGTTCGCCTCTTAGGCGTGAGGAAGAACGTGGAGGATCAATTGTGTTATATTTATGTCTAAAACTTGGTGGGAATGAAATTTGGACCCTGGTTTCAATGGCTTCCTATTGGCTACAGGTGGTCACTCGGCCACCAATACTGCCAAAAGACAGCGCTTGGCTTGTTCCTCATAGGTATTTCTACTCAATCGAAAGGGGTCATTGCCCATTTCGCTTGGTGATTCCTCTCAGCGGCCAGCTACTTTGGGGTTCCTGTGGTACTCCTCACAATGAGTTTCTGGGCAAATCCCAAGTACTTCCCATAGTTGAAGCAGTCAGGGACTTATGTCCTCAGAGAATGCAAAGTTGTTTTGACTTAGTGTAAATTAGTAAATTTTAAGGCTTACTCAGTGTCATGAACTGAGTTGGGTTAATTATTTGGTATGGTGTAGTTGTTTGCTTGTTTTTCTGGTATTTGGTTGTTGCAATATGGTTTATGAATTCATCATGGTAGTTGTGTATGCAAGCATAAACAGAAATTGTAAACAAGTACAATGATTAACCCTGAATGTTTGCTGGCCTAACTAGATGTCTACCTCACATTGATATTCCTCTTCAACCAAGAGAAGGTGCTGAACTCTCAACACAATGGGACTAAGCCCATCCGTAGATTCTTAGGTCACCTCCCAGATGCTAGGTTGGTCAACAGGGAGGATGCTTAGCATCGTGAGAAGCCCTCCTTCTCTACTCCCTCTACCTTCTAGGTCACTCGATTTTAGTGGTTTGGAACAATATCATGGAGTGCCTAGATCTATACGAGCTTTCCCTTCGTCATATCCCATAATACCCCGGTGGGTGATGACTGGGTAGAGGAGGAAAGGGGAAGTAAGATGGTTGATTTTAAGTTAATTGTAGTTAGACTATGTTAATTTTATTAAGACATCATGGTTTAGTTAACATTCACACATTATTCATTAAATAGAATACAAAAACTAAAAGAAGAAACCGAAAATGGCCTGCAATGGTGGACAAAGGCGGCTGGGCTGCACTAATAGTCCTCTGAAACTGAAAATTACTATTTATTAATCTTAAATTAAAGTTCTGTTTGACAGGCCGTGCATTTCTGACCAAATCTAGCAAGGGGGTAGAAAGATTCTTTCAGAAATGAGCGAGGGGGTCGCACATAATGCAAAAACAAATGCAACCTCAGTTTTTAGGTTGAAGTCACACTTATTAGGGGATTAAGTGTGCCCTGGGTGCACTTGTTTTCTCATTAAGAGTGCCCCAGTCTCACATTTTTCCCCGATAAGAGCGCCCTGCTCCGGAATGGGGTTTTTTGGGGAGACAAAGTCAGATTTGGCCGACAGTAACTGGTACTGGGGTCAATCTGACTCGGTTTTTCCTAGAAGAGACTTCGACAGTAACTAAAACATGAAATAAACATGATTTCAGATAGATTTAACAAGAAACTTTTTGAAAACTAGGGTGAACTTGAAAAAACTTGAAAAAATGAAATTTTGGCCCAGGGATCCTATAGGATCGACCTGGTATGGTTGCCAATTTTGTAGAAAGGATTTATATCTGTTACAGGGGCAGTAGTGGCTCCCTTATGCCTATAGGGCATAAGGGTAGGTTCCTGCTATGGATGAATGCAGAAAAATGAAACTAAAAATACAAAAAGGAGAATAGTAAACTACACTAAGCTAATCTAAACAAGAGGAGTAAGCAAATGGAGCATAGTTGAACCCCTCTGCACACAGTAGGTTAGGGTTCCACCTCCAATACCTACAAAACAAACCTAAGCTACAATGGAGAAACCTGCAAACAATGTTAAACAAAACCTACAAGAAACAATGGTTAGAAGTCAAAGCAAACTAAATAGCTAAGAAGCAAACACAAAAAGCACAAATATACCTTCTCTTAGTGGGTAATGGGCCACCATGCCCTAGCTGCTCGAAGCCTCTCTCTCTCTTGGTTTGGGGAGCAATGGCTCAAATGGGAATGGATGTGGAGGAGAGGGAATGTGGGTGGTTTGAGAGGCAAGGGTCTCAAACCATCCACCGGTAGCATAACAATAGGCAAGGGAGAAGTGTCTTGAGAGTGATCCCCCACCCTCCTTTTATAGCTTTTCCAAGGGGTTTTAGGGTTTTAAGCCCTTGGTCAGGGCTTTAGCCCCATTTTTGGGCTTTTAGCCCCTTCCTCCCTAACTTTAGCCCCTTTTTTAGGGTTTTAGCTCCTAGGGGGCTATTTTGGGCTCCTTTTTGGGGTTTTTAGCCCTTTTCTTTATCCTTGGGCTCTTTTGGAGGTGTGGGGGTCAAATGGAAGGTCTTATGGAGTGAAATGAGTGTTGTGAGATGGTGTCCTTGGGTGGTGTAGGCCATTGAGAGCTATGTGGGGGATTTTTGGGTTAACAAGTCCATTGTTGCCAGAAATTGTGCTTGAGTCTGCATCCCTTTGTCCCTTGGAGCACTTTAGTGTTCTTCCCAAGCTTTCCTTTTGCTTGTGAGCTTGCTGTCAAGAGATGGACGATTGAGGTGGTGGAGGCCCAAGTGGGGGATTCAGTTTCTCCAATTTGCAAACGTGGCGACATAGGTTGTATTCATTGTAATCTCTAATTTTATATTAATAGAAATATCTTTTCCTATCCAATAATGTATGTTTGAATGAATATTTTATCCATGGATGCTTTCAAATGCTTATACGTTGTTGATTATATATGCTAGAGTAGATCTAACACCCATATATATAGTATGCTTGTCTTGTTTAATTATTGTTGAGAAAGTGATTCATCAATTCAAGCTAAAGTTGTAAATCTCAACGGGGATCTACTTCAACCGTTTGGAATAAGGTACGAGTTTTGATCCTTTAGTGTTAGATATTTGATTTCTCTTGCATATTGGAAAGGATTGATTTCTGGAGTCAAGCTGTCTATTGTGGTACCCCAAGCCATAGGAATTTCTCTTCGTAACACTCCCGGAGGCCCTAGTGGTCCTAACGATACTGATCCCAAAAATCAACCCCCTGCGGGCGGATTTTCTGTTAGTTATTCATCACAACAACCTATCTATCAGTACACTTATGGTCCTACTGGTAATTATATGCCATATCAATGTTACCAGTAACTGACAGTTACCTTTACTAGAAACTTTGGACTTGCCTGACTTGTCCAAGTTGATTAATGACCCCATTCAACACAATCCCTCATGGCCTCCCATTTCAGTAAAGTTACCATTAGACATCCCAAAGTTCGATGGGAAGCAGGGAGGTGATCCGAAAAACCATGTCATGACATTCCATCTGTGGTGTTCTTCAAACTCCCTCATGGATGATTCAGTTCAGTTATGACCCTTTCAACAAACTTTGACCGGTATAGCCATGAAATGGTACATTGAACTTCCACAACATTCGTTTGTGGATTTTGGCTCCTTGTAAATCGTGTTTCTTACAAACTTTCAGCTCCCTATCTATTATGAAATGGGTACTGATCTCTTAACCTCTATGTGATAGAACACCTCCACCCACATATCTGATCACATCCATGAGTGGAGAAGGTGGAGAAGGCTTATTAAGGCCCCTATTTCAGATCAATTATTAGCTGATTGGTTTACCAAATATTTGTTGCCTCCAATTGCTAGAGATGTGGCTATGGGCAGTGCCGTTACTGAAGAGCAGGCTATTAGTCGAGCCCAGTATCTAGACTTGGTCTATTCCCAGTCTGGAACTCTTTATGACTTGATTCCTCAAGCTCCTCGCCCAAGCATCAATCCTACCAAGCCACCAGCAGAAGTACCTGTTGATGGGATTGTTGGTTCAGTCCCCGTCAGCAGCGAAACCAGCTAAGCAACTCCATACTACCACCTCTACTCCTTTGAATCCTAAGGTTTTCTCTGAGCTCAATTCTATTCAAAGTAGTCAAACCTCAGGAAATAATAAAAAGAAAGGTAAAAGTAAGAATAAAAAACCTGGAAACCAATAGGAGAATCCAAGACCAACCAACAATGATAACGATAAAGGGAAGAGAAAGTAAAAATATCCATGTCTGCTATACGAAGGTGACCATTTCACAAAAGAGTATCCTCATCAGAATGAAATCTCCCAATTTCTGAAATCAAATCCCACACCTGCAGTACTCACGGATCCTTTTCCCTCTCAACAACAACTGATAGACCACATGTCTAATCAGGGTAACTCTAGTTCGTCAGAGGAAATTCATATGATGTCCTCGGATACCATTAATATGCAAACTTGAAGTTAGAATTATAACAAACCCGTAGACAAGAAAGAAGATCATTCTTCTTTAGGGAAGGTTCCCTCTACTAGTTCTCCTGAGTTCTCATCTATTGTCCCCCTAACCATTGAGAAGCCTACTCTCGACATGATTTTACATCCACCCAAGAGTACTCTTCGAAAGGATGTATTCAACCCTAATGCCTGAGCTGCTCAATTTTATAATGTAGTTGAAGATATCGCTCAGGCACCTTGTGTAATTTCTACCTTAGAAGTACTCCAAATTTGTCTTACACAGCGCAAAAACTTGTTAATGACATTAGGAGCTTTATACCTGGATAATACTAATTTTATTTATTTCAATATTGAGAACTATAAGTCTAGGCTACCTCATAAACTTTCTTTTCAGATCATTATGAAAGTAGTGGGAAAGAATGTTTTTAGAATGGTACTAGATGAAGGAGCTTCAACCTCAGTTTTGTCTCTGTCTTGTTGGAAAGCCCTCGGCTCTATCGAGCTTGTAACATCACCTATGACTCTGAAGGCCTTTGAAGGACGAGGTTTCCAGCCCCATGGTCTCATATCAGCCCTTGCAGTCAAGCTTGGGGGGAAAATTGTTTCTATTCAAGTATAAGTGGTAGATGCCCCATTAGACTACAACCTCCTTCTAGGAAGAAATTGGTTCTATGCCATGACTGTTGTCGCTTCAACAATATTTCGAACAATCCAATTTCTGCATCTAGGGAGAATTGTTACTATTGACTAGCTTTATCTTTGTACGATAGATGTTACTACCTCTACGGCTAATAACATCCCCATGTTAGGCTAGTCCCCTCCTCATTACCAGTCGATTGGGGTAGGCATGTTGAAGGATTCATCCCTTATGGGGATTTTCCCATCCACTCCTCCTAACATGGATTTCGTGATAGTCCATATGATTGCCTCTTTTGATTGTGAGCCTAGGGGCAAACATGTTGTTGAGTCCACCTCATTGAGTTGACACGAAGCAATGTATGACGCCATTCAAACGCTTTTCGATGATCACATGGATGACCTTCATCTAGTGGCTTCAGATCCTTACCATTTACCTCTCTGATACTTTTCCTTTCGACAAGTCCATTATGGAGATCATGAGTACAGATGAGTCCATTTGGGAAGATCACTATCATAGATCCATGTTCCTCCCCAACACCAGCTCGGTTAACCATGATTACGAATCCCTGTTTCCTATTGATATTGTCAACATACCCCAAAGTCCCATATTGTTGCAAGACACAGATTCTAAAGGAAACCTTTGCAACATTACTTAGACGAATCCGATTGACATGTCAGCCAAGCTTGGTACCATCGAGCATGTTCATGTTGGGCAAAACTACTCAGTAGATGAATCTGAAGCATACAGGGCACTTTTCAAAGAATTTCATGATATATTTGCCTGGTCCTATGAAGAGATGCTAGGGATTGACCCGTCCATTGTGGTCCATGAGATTAAAACCTATCCCACAGCCAAGCCTATCAGGCAAAAAATAAGGCAAATCCATCCACAGAAGGTCGCAACTATTAAAGCTAAAATTGAGAAACTCCCCAAAGCTAGGTTTATTTATCCAGTACCCCTGACATAATGGGTGTCGAACGTTGTCCCTATCAATAAAAAGTAGGGCACCATTAGACTCTGTATCGATTTTAGGGATTTGATTAAAGCTTGTCCCAAGGACAACTTTCCTACTCCACACATCGATCAGATTATCGACAACTGTGCGGGAAGTGTCATCTTCTCATTTATGGATGGCTTCTCTAGCTATAATTAGATCAATATATTACCCACCAATCAGCACAAGATGACATTCATTTTCCCATGGGGAACCTTTTCATATAAGAAGTTACCTTTTGGCTTGAAAAATGCTGGAGCCACATTCCACTGTGCGATGTCCTATGTGTTTCATGATATTAAACATATTGTTGAACTGTACCTTGACGACCTCCCTATTCATTCATAGTGATGGGAGGACCACCTTGGTCATCTTAGAGACATATTCCTAAGATGTCGTCATTATAATATACGGCTCAATCAGCATAAATGTGTTTTTTGCATTGAAATGAGACATCTGGTAGGTTTTGTGGTCTCCAAAGATGGCATTTGGATAGACCCTTTGAAAATTGTTGCCATTTTGGCTCTACCAACCCCAACTAATCTCCTTGAACTCCAAATTTTGCAAGGGAAGGAAAACTTCCTCTGCCATTTCATATGCAATTTCATAGAGAGAAGGCACGATCATATGCATCTCCTTAAAAAGGACACTTCGTTATTTTGGGATGACCAAGCCCAATGCACCTTTGATAATCTCAAACAAGCTTTGACTCATACACCCGTGATACACCCCCTAGATTATTCAAAGGACTTTCTCTTGTATATTGCTGCCTCCGCTACTACCATTGCTATGGTTTTGGTGCAGGAAAATCCCAATGGTCAGGAGCACATGATTTACTATGCCAGTAAGAATCTTATGGATTCTGAAACTTGGTATTCACACATGGAGAAGTTAGCATTAGACACGGTCATTGCTATACAAAAATTTCTTCCCTACATTTTTCTCCGCACAACCACTGTATCGGCAGACCAGAACCCTATGTATTACATCCTGACTCATCAGGTGCTCGAGGGAAAGTACTCCCGGTGGATAGTCATACTACATGAGTTTGATCTGGAATTCGCTAAAGCCACATCAAATCCATGGTATTTTTTGAGCTCATGTGTGATCTTCCCTGTGCTGCAATGGAATCTGAGCCCAGTGATTCATTTCTCGATGAATTTATGTTCCTGATCAGTGCTACTGATCCATGGTATGGAGATTTTCTTATTTATCTCCAAACACAAAGATTTCAGCCGCATTTATCCCATGAAAATCATCACCATATCCATCACCACATGAAAGACTACCTCATCCTGAATGATACCTTGTATAGACATGGGATTGATTCTATTCTCTGGCAATGCATGTTACCCCAAAACCCCCCCACACAGTTCTCAATGGCATACACCACCCAAGGACACCATCTCACAACACTCATTTCAGTCCATAAGACCTTCCATTTGACCCCCACACCTCCAAAAGAGCCCAAGGATGAAGAAAAGGGCTAAAAAACCCCAAAAAAGAGCCCAAAATAGACCCCCATGAGTTAAAGCCCTCAAAAAGGCGCTAAAACCCTGAAAGGGGCTAAAGTTAGGGAGGAAGGGGCTAAATCCCTGACCAAGGGCTTAAAACCCTGACCAAGGGCTTAAAACCCTAAAATCCCTTGGAAAAACTATAAAAGGAGGGTGGGGGGTCACTCTCAAAACACTCCTCATTTGCATATTGTTATGCTGCCCATGGATGCTTTGAGACCTCTTGCTCTCAAACCACCCACTCTCCCTCTCCTCCATTTCCATTTCTCCAAGCCATTGCTTCCCAACTAGGAGAGAGGTGCTCCCATGAGCTAGGGCATTGTGGCCCATTTCCACCTAAGTGAGGTATAATTTCTTTTTATGCATGTTTATTTGCTTGTTTTGTTTTCTAACTGGTATTTTCATTTGCAGGTTTTTCATTAACAATTGTTTGCAGGTTTTCTCCATTGTAGTGTAGGTTTATTTTGCAGGTTTGGAGGTGGAACCCTAACATATTGTGTGTAAAGGGGTTCAACAATGCTCCATTATCTCTTCTCTTTTATTTTTCTGTCATTAGCTATTAGATTCAGTTTACTATTGTAGCCATTTTCTTAGATTAGCTTAGGTTCAATTCACAGCTCTGTTCTTACCATTTTTACATTCTATTTTTTACTATTTTCAAAGGGTAGGAACCTACCCTTGTGCCGTATAGGCACAAGGGAGCCATTCTTACCCCTTTAGTGAGGATAATTTCTCACTACAGCTCTAGTGACTCCCCTAGGTCGATCCCACAGGATTCTTGGGCAAAAAATTTTAAGCTTTCAAAATTTTCAGTTTTTACCCTAGTTTTCAAAAAAATTCTGTTAGATCTGTTTAAATCTACTTTATTTCCTATTTTTTGTCAGTGTTGAAGCCTCTGCTAGGCTGAGCTGAGTCAGATTGATCCAGTACCAGTTACTGTCGGCTAGATCTGACTCTGCATCACCCAAAACACCCCTTTCCGGAGCATGTCACTCTTATCGAGGGAAAAGGTGAGACAAGGCACACTTAATCCCCAGACAGGTGCACCTAGGGCGCACTTAATCCTTAGACAGGCATGACTTCAGCCTAGGAGCTCAAGTTGCGGCTATTTTGGAATTTTGTGCGACCCCTTCGCTCATTTCTGGAAAAATCTCGTGGCCCCCTCTCCGGATTTGATAAAAAATGTGCGGCCTGCCACACAGAAGTTGTTTTTTAGTTTAATTAGCAGTAATTTTCAGTTTTATAGGACTGTTAGTGCAGCCCAGCCGCCTCTGTCCACCATTGTAGGTCTCTTTTAATTCCAGTTTTCATTTTCTGCAAATAAACCTATGAACAAAGTGTATATGCTAAATCAATCACTAAGGCTTAATAAAATGAATTAGCTTAACTAAAAGTAACATAAAATTAAATATATTGTTGCCCCCTTCCTCCTCTACCTAGTCATCACCCTCCAGGGTATTCTGGGATACAAGGAAGGGTAAGCTCATATAGATCTAGGCACTCCATGGCATTTTTCCCAAACCACTAAAACCAGGTGACTTGGAAGGTACGGGGGTA
Source organism: Pseudotsuga menziesii (assembly GCA_001517045.1). NCBI lineage: Eukaryota > Viridiplantae > Streptophyta > Pinopsida > Pinales > Pinaceae > Pseudotsuga > Pseudotsuga menziesii. The sequence continues at coordinate 48,858 of LPNX010946005.1, forward strand.
GAGAAGGAGGGCTTCTCATGGCACTAAGTGTCCTCCCTGCTTGACCAACCTAGCACTTGGGAGGTGACATAAGGATCTATAGATGGGCTTAGTCCCATTATGTTGAGATCCCAACACCTTCTCTTGGTTGAAGAAGAATACCAATGAGAGGTAGACATTTAGTTAGGCCAACAATTTAGGGTTAATCACCATATTTGCTTACAAATTTATGTTTATGTTTGCATACAAAACCATGACATGAGCTCTACCATGAATTCATAAACCATATTGCAAACCAAATACCAGAACAAATAAGCAAACCAACACATTATACCAACTAATTAACCCAACTCAGTTCATGACGCTGAGTAAGCCTTAAAATTTACCAAATTTACACTAAGTTCAATCAACTCTGTAGTCTTTGAGGACATAAGTCTCTGACTTCTTTAACTATGGAAAGTACTTGGGAAACTCATTGTGAGGATTACCACAGGAACCCCAAAGTAGTTGGCCATTGAGAAGAACTGCCAAGAGAAACAGGCAACGACCCCTTTCGATTGAGTAGAAGCACCCATGAGGAACAAGCCAAGAGCTATCTTCTGGCATTCTTGGTGGTCGAGAGACCACCTTTAGCCAATAGGAAGCCATTGAAACCAAGGTCCAAATTTCATACCCACCAATTTCATACACCAAAGAAAACACAATTGATCCTCCACGATCTTCCTCACGCCTAAGAGGCGAACCACCACCATTTGGAACACTCAGCCAGCACCATCGTAGCCGTTCTCAGCAATCTCCCACACCATCAGAGGGCCACACAGCCTTTGATTCTGATTCAAACCCATATTAGTCTGAACCAGACCTCCACACTACCCCATCAAGCCCCATGGCTAGTGCAAACCCAAATCCATTTTCCGGTCTAACCTTAGTAAGTGGACACATGTCCACATCACAACCTGTCACCCACAACGTGGCAAGTGGTCCAAGCATAGTCATGCAAAATGTCATTATCCAATTGCCACCACCAATAGTAACCAGCCAAGTTGGCCTAGTGGTAACACAAGGGGGCAGTGGCCCCTCCACACACATTGTCCCCCTGCCACATAGGGGGGCAGTGCACCAACCACCCACATTGCCCCTACTACCATACATGGGGGAAATTCCCTTGCTACCATTCATGGCTCGTTTGAACTTGCCTGACTTGGCTAGATTAACAAATGATCCCATCCACCACCAATATTTCTGGCCACCTATGCCAATGAAGCTGCCATCAGACATCCCAAAGTTTGAGGGAAAATCTAGGGAATGTCCCCAAAATCATATAATGACATTCCATATATGGTGCTCATCCATTAGCATCATAGAAGACTCCATCAGGATGAGGATGTTCCAACGCACCCTCACAAGTGCCGCAGCCAAATGGTACATTGAGCTGTCATTAGCTAAGTACCTCGACTTCAACTCCCTAGCCTTCATGTTCCTACAGTATTTCCAACTCCCTGTCAGATATGACGAGGGGGTGGAGATCTTGCTATCCTGTCACCAAAACACTTCCACTCACATAATCGAGCATATCCATGAGTGGCGACGGTGCCGTAGCTTGTTTAAAATCCAACTTGATGACAAGATCTTCTTGGATTGGTTCCTCAAGAATTTTCTCCCGCCCATCGCAAAGGACGTCGCATTTGAACGCCCCCAATCTGAAGAAGAGGCCATACTGAAGGCCCAACAATTTGACCTCATCTACGCCCAGTCGGGATACTTGTATACTGTCATCCTAGACACTCCCCGTCCAAGTACCTCCTACTGCGATGCACCGGGGGCATCCCATGTAGCAGATGGCATCATAGGGCCAGTCTCCAAACAACCATAGCCTCAACTGACACCTCTTGCCATGGCACCACAACCAAGCAACACTGCTAATGTTGCTTACCAAAACCAAGCTTCGAACTATGCTAGAATGATGTCTCAGTCCAAAGCAACAACCTCTTATGCACAACCTGCACCACCATAGCAGGCTCAGGTGATGACTTGGCCAACACAACAATATGTGGGGAAAATTCCCACATTCATGGCACCACCACCCCCACAAATATACTATGCACCACCAGTGCAACAAGTTTAAGCCCCCGTCCCCACTCCACCTGCTCCACTTGCTCCGTTGGGACAAGTGTTTGCACAAAAAAATCGTCCCAACTAGCCTGCCCCCAATAATCAATAAGGGAAAGATAGAAACAATCGGCCTGGAAACCAAGGCAATAACCAACCGCAAAGAGGCGATCAGCAACCGAACCCTCCCAATAATGTTGCGGCCAATCGGCCAGCCCAAAACCCCCACGGCAGACTGCACCAAGACGCAATTCTCTATTGCACACAAAAAAACCTTGTACACTCTGTGATGTCTATGGGAATTACATGTTTGAGTGTCTCCTCATGGCTCGTGCTAAGTAGTCCATTGAAAATGAGGCCCAATAGGCTGCCAATGCCCCCAACCAAGCCCAAACCAACCAGGCACCACAAGGACCTCCTCCCATGGTGCTTCAAAACCCACTACCAATCCAAGGATTGGTGGCAACTGCTCCCCCTCCCCATGCCAATCCCAATGCTCCGAGGGCACCGCCCATGGCTGAAACAGGTGTTCACCACCTGATGACCATGACCACTGAAGAGGTCAATTTACAGACTAGACAAAGTTAGTACGGTACCACCACTGAACCTGCTGACTCATCAGCAGCATCCATGTCTAAGACTACAAACCTACCTCTTCAATTACCCCCATTCTTGTGCCCCCCCATACGCAGAATTACCAATAACGCCATAGCTAGAGCTGCAGTCAGCTATAGCATTATGGATGATTTGGCCCAAACACCAACCGCCATGTCTACTCTTGAGGTACTTAAAACATGCCCAACATAGTATAAACCCCTCACATTTGACACAGAGAACAGAGAGCCACACATGCCCTCCACTATCGCCTTCCAAATCCCGGTATCCATCTAGAACTTGGTTGTGCACCAATGCATAGTGGATGAGGGGGCATCCATGTGCGTCATGTCTACCATGGTTTGGAAAAATCTTGGATCACCGATTCTACAACTGTCCTCCATGACTCTGCGGGCTTATGATGGAAACCCCACTAAATCCCAAGGAATCCTCCCCCATGTCCCCATCACGTTAGTCAAGAAGATAGTCATGATCGACATTGAGGTCATCAACACTCAACTACATTACAACCTCCTCCTCGGGAGGAGTTACATGTATGCCATGCGAGACGTAGCATCAACTGTCTTCTGCCCCATGATGTTCCCCCATGAAGGGAAGATTGTGACGATTGACCAGCTCACCTACCATGATCCGCAAGGGTTAACAGTGCCTGCCAATGTTATCCCTACCATCACCACCACTGAGCCACAAGGGGTGACCGTACATGCTAACATCATCCCTGCAACCAACACTGTGGTTGAAAACACACCAGCCTCCCCACCATTGAATGTGGGCCCTGGATTATTTATTGATCCCACCTTGACGGCTCCTTTCCTGTTGGTGTCACCACCACTGACACAAAAGAAAACTGCGGACTTGTGCATGGTCTCATTAAGCACCGCTGCACCCAAACAACAACCACAGCTGCAGCCCCAACCACAACCACAACAACATCTGCAGCCACAACATCACCCACAAAAACAACATTTCACACAGCCGCAACCACAACCTCACCCCCACATGCAACTAGCTAGGAGTTATGTGGGCTCATCTCCGGTCCATACAATTCCCTTCCTCTTTCCCCCACCTGGTTTCATGAGTAAGCCAGTCGTGGCCACTTTAAGCCTACCCAACTTTACGTTGGGGATCTCGGTGTGGTATCTAGATCCACCCACTCAACCGCCAATGCCCCAGGTTGTATTAAATTTGGTACAACCTATTGCAGTTGAGTTTCACCCCCCACGTAGTCCACATAGGCCAACCACCACACCTGCACCTGCACCACCGCAACCCAAAAGGGCCAGGGGAAAGAATACCAAAGTCACCGCAGAACCACAACAAGTCCCACCTTGTGCCGTCTGCGAACAACAAGGCCATCCAACTCAGGATTTCCTTGAAATTCCAGTGATCTATGTGCATCTAGATGCCATGGATACAAACAAAAACATCCCCATGGTTGAACTCCCAACCACACCACTAGTTAAGAACAAGGCATTGAGGATAAACCATGCTTGCACCCTTTGTGTCCTCTATGGACATTAATCCCACCATCACCAAGACTTACCTGAATTTCAAATGGCTCTTGCTAACCTCTGTCACCATTCCCTTGAGTTTGAGATCACCTTGATCAAAGAAGTTCACCCACCACCACCTCCTTCATCCGACACCATGTCCATTTAGATGATGTCTAGTTCTCCTGACCAACTCATCCCCATCTCCGATGATGGTCCATCAGACCTGTCACTTTGTTGCTTCAACAATGAGGAGGAGATACTTGAAGCTCTGACCACCGTGGAATACCCATGGGACGACATGCACCATCGCTCATTCTTTCTCTCGGAAGAGCTTGTGTCACAGTCCGACCAGTTTTTCATGGAGACCAAAGATTTCATCCATGGGAATGTTGACTAGTTCAAGAACCTAATCCCAGCACCCGATGCCTTTGAATAAGGGAACATGGCAAACATTTCACCAACCATTAAAATTGACATCTCAACCAACTCTGAGATAGTTGAAGAAATCATGCTGGGGGCATCTTGCCCCCTGAAAGAGGTCGATGCCTACACAGCCGTCAGCTTTTTTCCCCAAAGGCAAGAACCCCCCCACACCATTACATCCCATAGTCATAGTCGATCCCTTCTGTAAATGGGCAATTGACTTCATGACCATCAACCCCATTTTGGATAATGGCCACAAGTACATTATCATGGCAGTCGATTACTTCACCAAGTGGGCTGAAGCCATGCCCACATTTGATTGCAAAGTTGAAACCACAGCACGTTTCTTCTTCAACCATGTCATTAGATGGTTTGGTGTCCTCAAACAATTAGTCTCATATCATGGGGCACACTTCGAAGACACCATATGGGCTGAATTATCAACCATGTTGAAATTTGAACACCAGTACTCCTCTTCCTACTACCCTCAAGGAAATGGCCAAGTTGAAGCAGTCAACAAAATCATCAAAACAATGCTCCAACAAATGGTAGGAAATCACAAAACCAACTGGAATCACATGCTATTCTCTGCCCTAGGGGCTTATCGTACATCCAAAAAAACCGCAACCTGTTTCACCCCTTTCCGCCTAGTACATGGCGTTGAATCAATGCTCCCTATAGAGTGCCAAATCCCATCTCTCTGCCTCGCGGTGGAACTCCTTCCTGACACTTCACCTTTAGAAGAATGGCTCCTCCAACTTGAGCAAACCATAGAAGATCATCAAGCTACCCTCCAAGCAATCGAAGCAGAAAAAACATGATCAAAGATCCAATATGACTCCCATGTCCACCCTCACACCTTCAGCGAAGGTGATATGGTTCTAGTCTATGACCAACCCAACGATAAATTGGGCAAAGGCTATTGATGTATATGTAACTTCAGAATGTATTCATCTATGTATCTTATGTATTGTAACCCGATGTTTATTCCGGGATGTTTCTATTATGTATTTGAGTCATGTTGTCATGCCCCAATGTTTCGATCGGGAGGATCAATAATGTAAACAAGTCATGTCAAGTCATTGTTAAAGTCCCCATAGTTTCAGGGCACTAGAGTTATTATACACTCATAGAGATGTAGGCTCTAGTAAGTAATTGTTAAGTTGGGCCGACATGATTGAGTGCACTTCAAGTGAACGGAAGAATATAAATAGAGAGTGAGAGCCTCTCTATTTATCACTTGCAACACATCACTCACTCACTCAAGTGTGGTGCATTAGTGAGGAAGGAAATACACTGGGACTAGACAAGAAGAAGACTACTGCTGTCGGGAGTGTTTTGGTGCTGATTCTATCTCTAAGGAAGTTGTGGGGTTTTATCCTTTATGGTTTCCCTGAGAAAAACTCTTTGTGTCTCTTGTCTCTTGTGATGTGCTTATGTTTTATTGTTGTGCTTATTATTCTCTTAGTGAAAAGATCCTAAGATCATAATGCTAGCTTATATGATGAAAAACTAACATGGTATCAGAGCTAACCTGAGAAGAATACATTGTGCAGCTGCAGAAGCTAGGGCTTCTTATTTTTTGGGTCTCTCTCCACAATCTATCAGCAAAAGTATGCTAGGATGAATCTCCATTGAAGGGCAAATCTTTCTGTCGAAGCGGAATTCGATTCCGAGCATTTTCAGTTTTCGATGCGGAAATCAGGGCTTTCTACAGAACAAGAATTTTTGAGAGAGACCAGCATAGGATCATTCTCCTCATCAAAACCGAAGTTTAGAGACCTGGATCAAGAAATTTGGTTGGGTGAAACTTTGGGAAAGTCAAACCCTAGTTTGACCCCGAGCTTGAAAAACCCTAAATACTAAAACTGATAAGTTTTGGTACAGTCGCTATATTCCATGGTTGGAGAAGTCTCAGAAGCTAAAACTTTTAGGGGCCGAAGATGAAATCCTGATGAACACTGTGTCCAAACCTCAGCTCATATTCTCTATATTCTGGGAGATATGATCCCTCCAAGTTAGGGTTCCAGCCTCTTCCAGAAGTTCATCCTTAAATAGGAAACCTGGGGAGAATTGCAATATATTGGGCTATAGAGGTCCAAATTGAATTAATCAAGATTTTCCAAAAAGGGCACGGACTTTGCTTTCATTGGTCCGAATATCAGACTCCAAAAATGAACCAGTGACACGTGGAATTTCGTACAACTTCGCTGTTCTGAACAGTCCTGTAACAGGTCACCTTGGGAAAAGGATCATAAATCCAAAATGGTGAAACCAATTCTGATTAAACCTATTGTGTTGGATCAGGGACATGTTATTTTACCTCAGTGAGAAATTTCAGACACATAGGAGTAGAAATTTCATAGATATCACAGAAACAGTAACAGGCATTTCTGCAGAAGAAATTGGAAAATTAGGGCTTCCTGTTCCGGGAGCTTCCCTCCACTGTTTTCAGAAAAGGAGTACATTGGACAGCTCCATTTGAAGATATCTATCTTTTTGTCCACTCAAACCTGAAATATTCCAAGTTTTTAAAATTAGGGTTTCTGTGACAAACCCTAGATCAGCTAGCTTTGAAACCAGGACGGACATCTTAAATCGGTAAGATATAATCCTTTGCTATTTTCATTTGAGGTTCTCATTTCAAAGTGATCTATCACAACAGCTTGATGATAAGCTTGGTGAAGTTGACAACTTCCAAGCAAAGAAGTATTTGATCTCTCTGAAGAAAATGTATTGGACACCTACATGAGTATAGAGGTTCCAGTTTCAGAGGGAGATGAGGTTAGAATCCTTTCATAAGAAGAACTTGGTCAAGGCTAAAGAAGACATCATGCTCATGTTGAAGAGGATGATGAACCATCCAGAAAGAGATCCAGATATGAAAGTGAAGATTATTCAAGCGAGGATGAATATGTTCTGATATTAGCTCTCACAGGTAACATTACTCATGGAAGTGATGATTGGATTATAGACAGTGGGGCTTCCAAACATATGATGAGATTCAAGGAATCCTTTGTAAGAATGTTAGAACATGAATCACCTCACAAGGTGAAACTAGGAGATGACTACCAATATCCAATAAAAGGTAGTGGGGAATCTTCATACAAGCTAGAATCTGGTAGGTTTCTAACAATGAAAGAATTATTGTTTGTTCCAGGATTCAAGAAGAACCTTCTCTCCATTTCAGCATTGATGCAAAAGGAATGTGGGTTGCATTCATAGATGGTAAAGTCATCATGTGGCCAAAAGGAAAGACTATCGATGATGCAATAGTGATTGGAGAACAAGAAGGAGGCTTGTATAAATTGAAGGGCCATCTAGAACAAGCCTTGATCCATGACACAGTAGAGACAAATGAGCTTTGGCATAGAAGGCTTACACATGTGCATTACAGAGCACTACCTATTGCAAGAAAAGTTGTTGAAGGTCTTCCATAATTTCAAGCTATTTGAAGGGAAGAACAAAACTTAGAATATGACCTAAAGAAACCAGTTGAAGAATGTGAAGATCCAGAATGCAGAGACCATGCAGTCATAAGGGTCTCTCAAATCAAAGAACAACTTGAAGCGGCAAAAGAAGAAGTGAAGAATGCAGAAGTGGTGATGGCCACCTTGAATAGCCTCCCAGGATCATGGGATTCATTCATGCAAGGAATGTGTGGCAGAAGGAAGTGATTACTCTTAACAGACTTCGAGAAGAAGAAGAAGTTCAACTCATAAGAAGAGAAGAGAAGATGGGAGCAATTGAAGAACAAGCTCTCACCATCCAAAGAAGATCCCTCAAGTGATGAGGAATATGAAGAACTCAACTCTTGAAGAACTTCTTATCCATCCTAGCATTTGGATAAGAAACGATGCTATCATGAATGAAGAAGACGATGAAGCTGAAGGCTCAAGAAGGAGTATACCCATGAAACAAATAAAGATAAGTATTCAATTGTCATTTCATGATATTGTTTTGTTATGCATTTGTTTATATTCAGTTGATGTATCATGCATGATAGGATGTTTGCATTAACGACAGTATACTACTAATATGCATGTGATGGGTAAGTAGATCATGGTGCTATACAAATTCTCCATTGCTACTTATCTAGAATGAAACCTCTTTGTTGACATATTGAATTAGTGCACAATCGCAATGTTGTCCTGGTAGAGATCGAAGGCATCTAGAAAGTTTCAGTGAGATATGGATGAATGTTGTATTGGCTAAAGTAGTTGCATGATCATATATTTATGCATAAGTATTTTCCAGTATGAATATTCGTTATGAAATGTTCTAACCATACAAATGCATTTGACTTGTAGGAAAGATCGCATATATAATCGCCTGTAAGAAAAGAAGGATGAAACTTGTTCCGAAGAACAAGTGACGACAGTTCAAGATGAAGAATAATATGATGAATGCAGCGAGATCATTGATGTAGAATCTTCCAACTATGAAGAAGTAACCAAGAAGACCAGTTGAAGAAGAATGATGTCTAGGATGCAGTATCGAGACCTGAAGAGAAGTTCGTAGTTCCATCATGGAGTAGATGGAAACATCGTGGGACACAAAGCAAGATTCGTAGCACAAGGCTTCTCACGAAAATAAGACATAAACTAAGAAGAGATATTTGCAGCCACTAGAAGTGAAGTCACATGACATGCATAATCATGTGTGCAAATGAAAGAAGGCATTGTACGAGTTTAGAAGACACCCATGTGAAACACATACATGATGAGATTGATGAAGATATTAACCTTTGCTACAAGGTTGAAGATGAAAGTCTATACACTAGATGGATACTACTTGTCACTCCGGTACAGAATATTTCAGTGCATAGAGTACGGAAGACAGAGGGAGTATGATGCTCTGCTTCAGAGGGAGTGACGAAAAAATATCTAAGGTTCAACATGGTATGACAAGATGGATAGATTACTGATGACTCTAGGCTTTACTGAGAGTAAAGTGGATTCCAACCTTTGCTTTAAGGTTGAAGGCGGAAGACCAGTGATGCTCCTGTTATGCGTCGATGCACTATTTTCTAGGCATGGAGGTGTGGACAAGGGAAGTATGCAGTAGAGATCCTGAATAGGTTCAGGATGATGGACTGCATGACCACACCTATGGCATCAAACATGAAGCTATTGAGTGATGCTTCATCAGAGATGGTTGATGCTACAATGTATCATCAGATGATTGGGTCCTTGATGTACCTGAGACTAGATATTTGCTTTGCTGTGAACACATTGAGACATGTTCACCTGATGGTTGCAAAGCATGCAGGGGTATAGTTTATTATGGACTCAAGTACGATGCGAATCAAAAGATTAACCTAGAGGGTTATGTTGATTCAGATTGGGCAGGTAGTGCCATCAACAGGAAGAGTACTTCAGGATGTTGCTTCAGTATGGGATCAGGTGTGATCTCTTGGTTTAGCAGGAAGAAATCCTGTGTGACACTAAGTATAGCTGAAGTAGAGTATGTCGTCGCTTGTTCAACGAGTTGTGAGGCAGTATGGCTATGGAAGCTACTGTCTGATATATTTGATCACCAGTTGGATGCTACTTGTATACATTGTGACAACCAGAGTCGCATGAAGTTGTCAGAGAATCTAGTGCTCCATGACAAGTCGAAGCATATCGAGATCAAGTATCACTATATCAGGGATATGGTGCAGAGAGGAGCATTGAAGCTCTAGTACATTGCGACAGAGGAACAGATAGCTGATGTATTGACGAAGCCATTGGCTATGCTTAAGTTCGAGTACTTTAGGGAGAAGCTTGGTGTTCTCCAGATCGAGGTTTCCTCCAAGGGAAAGTGATGAGTCCCAAAGCCATTTTGACGAGCAGGTCAGATGTAAGGGCTGAGCCATTCTGTCATGGTGGGAGGATTGGTTCCTTCCATGTCAGATATGAGTTCTAAGATCCACAGCCATTCTGATGAGTAGGTCAGATATAAGGGCTAAGCCATTCTGTCATGGTGAGAGGATTGGTTCCTTCCATGTCAGATATGAGTGCTGGCCATTCTGTTGAGTAGGATAGATGTAAGGGAAACTGCCATTCTCTAGGAGAATGGAGGTGCCTGGTCAGTTACCGGGTAGCTCAGTTAAGGACTAGGGGCCATTCTGATATGACTGCTGGGATGTGTTCTCGTAGGATCAGATGTGAGTGCAATCCCTTCCATCACTGTGATAGGATGTGTTCTTGTCTGGATGGATGTAAGTGAAAATCCTTTCTGGAGCGACTGAGGGATGTGTTCCCATGTGCTCAGATGTAAGTTTTGAAATATTCCATCACTATGATAGGATGTGTTCCTGTCTGGATGGGATTCTTTCATCACTGTGATAGGATGTGTTCCTGTCTGGATGAAAGTGGGAAAAAATTTCATCACTGTGATAGGATGTGTTCCTGTCTGGATGAAAGTGGGAAAATATTCCATCACTGTGATAGGATGTGTTCCTATCTGGATGGATGTGCCTTTCTGATGAGTAGGTCAGATGTAAGTGCTAAGCCTTTTCACAGATGTTAGTGATGTGATGTCCTATCATGCTGGTGAATGTGAGTGTTGGGCCTTTCTGATGTGATTATAGGATTGGTTTCTATATGATCAGATGTGAGTGTTGGGCGTGCCTTTCTAACAAGTAGGTCAAATGTAAGTGTTGGGCGAAGACCTACATGGAGGCTAGGCCTACAACCAGCATGAAAAAGGGCTGGCTCTGTAGAACTTCCTATGACGAGAAGAATCATGAGATAGCACCAGTGATGATCCAGATCGAGTGATGATAGCCAGTGATGATCTAGATCAAGTGATGATCCAGATCTAGTAGTGATGATCCAGATAGAGTGATGGTCCAGATTCAGTCTAGTGATGTTGATCCATATCGAGAGATGATCCAGATCCAGTCCACTGATGTTGATCTAGATCAATAGATGATCCAGATCTAGTGATGATGTTCCATGATGATCCAGATCGAGAGATGATCCAGATCCAGTGATGATGTTCCATGATGATTCAGATCGAGAGATGATCCAAATCCAGTGAAGTTGAATTGAAGATGAAGATTACTTGAATATGAAAATGACTTGAAGACTCAGAAGACTCAATATGCAGATGACGAGATGATCCAGTTGATACAGAGAAGAAGACCAGTGCTGAAAATTGTGTCGAAAGAATACCTTCCTAGTTAAGAGGGAGTGTTGATGTATATGTAACTTCATAATGTATTCATCTATGTATCTTATGTATTGTAACCCGATGTTTATTCCGGGATGTTTCTATTATGTATTTGAGTCATGTTGTCATGCCCCGATGTTCCGATCATGAGAATCAATAATGTAAACAAGTCATGTCAAGTCATTGTTAAAGTCCCCACGGTTTCAGGGCACTAGAGTTATTATACACTCATAGAGATGTAGGCTCTAGTAAGTAATTGTTAAGTTGGGTCGACATGATTGAGTGCACTTCAAGTGAACGGAAGAATATAAATAGAGAGTGAGAGCCTCTCTATTTATCACTTGCAACACATCACTCACTCACTCAAGTGTGGCGCATTAGTGAGGAAGGAAATACACTGGGACTAGACAAGAAGAAGACCAATGCTGTCGGGAGTGCATCTTACTATTTTGGTGCTAATTCTATCTCTAAGGAAGTTGCGGGGTTTTCTCCTTTATGGTTTCCTTGAGAAAAACTCTTTGTGTCTCTTGTCTCTTGTGATGTGCTTATGTTTTATTGCTGTGCTTGTTATTCTCTTAGTGAAAATATCCTAAGATCATAATGCTAGCTTATATGATGAAAAACTAACAAAGGTAAGTTCGAATCAATGTGGTATGGCCCATACATCATCCACCGTTGCCTTGGAAAAGGGGCATACACCCTCATTGAATCTGATGGACAACTCTTGGAGAACCCCTGCAATGGGCTCTACCTCAAGAAATTTTACTCTTAACATCGCCAATGAGTCACTCCATTTTATTTTTCTTGTTTTTCAAACATTTTTCAAAAAAAATCAAAGGCAGCACCATCAGCTGCTAAAGTCACCCGAAACCTGTTTGAGACACCTCTCACACCTCTGGGATCAAATTTTCATCTAGTCATGAGACCATCGTCTCATGTTTAAACAGTCAATTTCGGGACCATTTCCCACGGGTAACCTCGACTCATGAGCCATGACATAACGATGTGAGTGTCTACAGACCGGTATTAGTATCACACTGCCCGGTCGCAACTCATGCGAGCGATTGGGTCGCCGCCCGTTAAGGATTGTACTATAATTTTACTTTTTGTATTTATAATTGTCTTTTTCATCGCACCTTACGTGGACATATGGACCATCATCCACAAAACCCTTTGTTTTCTTTCCATGTATTTGACATAGAAGTGTCCTTAGGTTGCATCTCGTCAAGAACTGTAATTTTAGCTTTTATTTTGTATTTTATGTCTTTTCGTTTTACAGCACCTTACTCGGATCTCTGGACCACTATCCACAAAATGATTTATTTTCTTGCATGTATTGGGCATATAAATGCCTCCGGACTTGTACTTACATCACATGTAGTCAAGTTCGTCCACCACAACACACACACATGCTCTCCTGACCTCTGTCTGAGAGCCACCTCGGTTTGCATGTCTCTACCGCACCATCTCACAGGCCTCTGCTGCGATCTATCCCATGCATGTATTGGTATGTTTGAGAGCCTCTTGCTCCGTCCATACTGCGTGGATGACCTGTGGACCTCTATCCACCATCTCGACAAGGGGGCCCCGCTCATGCCACCATCGGTTGACCACATTGGAGTTTCGTTTAAGCTCTTTTCCGACTCCTTAAAACAATGAAAAGATCACCGAGCACAGCTGCTTCCTTTCCTGATTGCTAAAGTATAGGAAAGGGAATCTACATCGTCTCATTCACCTTCTTTTGTAGACCATGTAGACCATTTCATGAAAAGGACCTCCTTGGCACACTCAAGCCAAGATTGTTCCCCTCTGCATACTTTTGTGCTTTCTTGGGAAGAGGGGCCACACTTTGAGAAAAAGCTCACCATTGATTGTTGTTAAGCTCTTTTCTAGCCGTTTCAACAAGAAAAGATCACCGAGAAAAATTGGTTTCATTCATGCTTGTAAAATTATTTGAATAACCGTCCAGTTAGTATAGGTTTAACCTTTTCCAGCCTGATTGGACTACCAATGGTAAAGAAGTCTCTCATCCCCTCCAGGATGGGTGAGCTCTCCTATGTATACTTTTATCCTTTTTCAGGCACAGGAGACTACCAATGAAAAAGAGCCCCCACTGGAGTCTTCTTCGTGCTTTCATACTCTCTAAAATTCAAAGCACCATCGAGCACTTACCTTCTTGGGCTCGCCAAAAATCCATGAGATCGTACCACAATGGTTTCCCTAGACACCACCCCACAGAAAATAGTTTGGTAGCATCCCCACATTGGGTCACCTTTGTTCAGAGTACTCTGCAATGTGTCTTCCTTAGATCCCATCAGTATCAAAAGTGTCCTCCGCCTCCAAGTATTTCCCATCTACAGTGACATTCTCGATATTACAGCTATGATCCCATTCCCATGAGTTAGGTTTCATTTGCTTCCTGGTCTACCCTGGCGTCATACTCTGAACAAAGGAATTTTGAGTCTCCCACTCCCCCCTTACCCCTATTCAGTTTTTTCCCTTCCCTCCTCTCCCCCCCCAATTCAGTGAGTCAGTCCGTAGATTGCTTCACACCTTTTGGTTATCCCTCGTGCTCCTGGTCAAGGAAGCATCATTTCCTTGACTAGGTGCAGGTCTCCCTCTGTCGATGCCAACACACATATTCCAGAGGATAGACCCATAGGTCCCTGTACCTTTGTTTCATTAACATTATTGATGAGTTCCTTGGACCACTCAAGAGGAGTCCTTAGTTCCTCTCGGGGTGGTTGTTTCTCACGTGCTCGACTTCAACTCCATCATCACATCATTGAGATTCACATAGGGTTTTTTCCACACACTACGTGGTTGAACACCCTGGATGTCACCTGACTCTAGCACATTGGTGAGTCCACTCAAGGGACCTAAACAAGTTATGTCCCTTATGATTTTTGGGTTGCGTTGGAGACAGTGATCAAAATCCCCAGTAGTGCTTCTATATACCTTTATGATTGATGCCGCATACTTGTACCACAGAGACTCTGACTCTCAGTCAGTGAGTCCATACAACTATGTACCATTCCAGATCTAGCAGACCATCAGTCATGAAGATATAGCATTCCATGAGAATGCCATGGGTCCAATGTACCAGATCAGTATTGTATTCAGCCTCACATGAGAGGCAACCATCATTGTAACATCAGTTATATATGATCGGCTCTTGTATTTGAGAGCATAGATAAAATGATTCTTTTAACATTGTCACGAGCATGGGAATTCCCACCTCGTTCATATACATGTCACAAATTTATTGTATCTCACCCATTGATGGGAACCAAATTAATACAAAACCAAAATACACCATGCCCCAGCCTCGGAAGCACCACCTCTCGACAACAAATCCTATGATGTTCGTCGGCCATACGTTGAGCTCCTACCCTCACACATCAGGGGGCAATCTGTTAACCCAAAAATCATCCACACAGCTCTCAATGGCCTACACCACCCAAGGACACCATCTCACAACACTCATTTCACTCGATAAGACCTTCCATTTGACCCCCACACCTCCAAAAGAGCCCAAGGATGAAAAAAAGGCCAAAAAACCCCAAAAAAGAGCCCAAAATAGACCCCCAGGAGCTAAAGCCCTCAAAAAGGGGCTAAAACCCTGAAAGGGGCTAAAGTTAGGGAGAAAGGGGCTAAATCCTTGACCAAGGGCTTAAAACTCTAAAATCCCTTGGAAAAACTATAAAAGGAGGGTGGGGGGTCACTCTCAAAACACTCATTTGCATATTGTTATGCTACCCATGGATGCTTTGAGACCTCTTGCTCTCAAACCACCCACTCTCCCTCTCCTCCATTTCCATTTCTCCAAGCCATTGCTTCCCAACCAAGAGAGAGGTGCTCCCATGAGCTAGGGCATGGTGGCCCATTTCCACCTAAGTGAGGTATAATTTCTTTTTATGCATGTTTATTTGCTTGTTTTGTTTTCTAACTGGTATTTTCATTTGCAGGTTTTTCATTAACAATTGTTTGCAGGTTTTCTCCATTGTAGTGTAGGTTTATTTTGTAGGTTTGGAGGCGGAACCCTAACATACTGTGTGTGGAGGGGTTCAACAATGCTCCATAATCTCTTCTCTTTTATTTTTCTGTCATTAGCTATTAGATTTAGTTTACTATTGTAGCCATTTGCTTAGATTAGCTTAGGTTCAATTCACATCTCTATTCTTACCATTTTTACATTCCATTTTTTACTGTTTTCAAAGGGTAGGAACCTACCCTTATGCCCTATAGGCACAAGGGAGCCATTCTTACCCCTATAGTGAGGAGAAATTCTCACTACAATGCCTCACCCATGAGGAGACTGAACATATGTTGAATGATTGCCACTCTGGAGCATGTGGCAGTCATTTATTTGGGATGGCTACAGCCCAAAAAATATTTTGCGTTGGCTATTTTTGACCTTTTGTCTTTAAAGACTGTCACGAGGCTATTAAGAAATTCCCACTTTGTCAACATTTTTATCCCAAAAATCACACTCATCCTGATCCGCTACACCCCGTCATTACCATTGGCCCATTTTCCAAATGGGGGATTGACTTTATGCATTGTAAGCCTACCTCAACCGAGGGGCATGGTTACATCATCGTAGTCATGGACTATTTCACAAAGTGGGCTGAGGCCATGCCTACATATGCAAAAGATGGTAAGACTTCCGCTCTCTTCTTGTTCAATCATATCATATCTAGATTTGGAGTCCTGCAGTCCATCATTACTGATCACAGATCAAATTTCCGTAATCAAATGTTGGAGGAACTGAGTGCCAAGCTAGGTTTTCGCCATGAAAACTCTACGCCATATTATCCATAAGCTAATGGTCAAGTAGAGGCCATTAACAAAGTTTTGAAAACTATGCTTTTTTGGATGGTTGGAGATCATAAATCCAACTGGAACCACATTCTTTTATCTGCTCTTTGGGCTTATAGGACTTCGGTGAAAACAACCATTGGTTTCACGCCATTCCAGCTTGTCTATGGACTCAAATATATCTTACCAATTCAATGTCAGATTCATCTTTACAACTTGCCGTTGAACTTATTCTAGACACTTCTGTAGAGGAAGAAAGATTTTTGTACTTGAATAACCTTGATGAGACTCAGAGAGATGCTACCTTGGCTAATGAGGCACATAAGAAACGCATCAAGGCACAGTATGATAAATCCGTCCAACCTAGTTCCTTTAACAAGGGTGACCTAGTTTTGTCTTACGACCAGAGATATGAAAAACTAGGGAAGAGTAAGTTCGAGTCCATGTGGTACGATCCTTTCGTCATTTCTAAGGTTTTAGAGAAAGGAGCCTATGAGCTCATTGACTATGATGGAATACCTTTCGAGCAACCTTGTAATGGGTTGTACCTCAAAAGGTACTATTCCTAGGTCTTTCTTGGATGGTATCTTGTATATATGTATATTGCTTGGCTTTTAGTATTTTCAATATGGTTTTGAGTTTAGTGTCCACATCTATTTATACCATGTTTTGGTCATGTAGAGAAGATGGCTTTCTATGGCTTTGTTGAAGGTGCTTGCCGCCACACCTTGAATCTCACCTTAGCTACTTGGGTCCTCTATTCCCTGGCTGAAGATTTGGTCAGTTCAGGAGCGGTTTGTATTGATCCAGCTACCAATAACATCGCTAGGTATCGAGCAGCCATAAGTCTTCTGACTAAATATCTCTTCCACGATCTTCATAATATGGTAGTCTTGATGGACTCACAACTCGTGGTTTGTCATCTAAACCATGTTTATACCATTAGAAATCCCGTGCTTCTCTGCCTCTTCTAGAGAGTACGCTTGCTAGAAAGATCATTTGAAACCATCACTTATAGGCATATCCCTAGGGAATATAATGTAGTTGCTGACTCATTAGATAATTACATCCTATATTGGCATATTTCCCATTCATGACATTAAATCAAATATGGTTCATTGTAAATAAACAATTAAAGACACATAAAACTCATGTAAAATACATTCACCATTTGAGACATATAAACACCAGGTAAAGGTCTGTATATATATATATAACAAGTTTACAAAAAGTAGCTCACGAGACCTCATCCGAAGCATGTAGGATTTCAGGCAAAATCACCATACAAAATCCTGAAGCTATAAGCTTTCAGTAGATATCTCATACACACAATGTCTAGTGATGCTCGTGGTAGCCATCACTGCCTGGGATACTCTACGTAGCATCCTACTAAATCGACCCAGTACTCCTGCTATAGGTCTTTGATAACTTAGAGGGAGGTCATCAATGGAAGCATCAAGGATATCCAAGGTCAACCTCTCTAGGTTTTCCTCTAACTCCCTAGTGATATCATCGCCCTATGGTACAAAGCGGGCCCCATCTCGTCTATCCAATGGGGAAGCTCCCCTAGGTCATGCTGCTCCAACGTCTGCATGAAGATTTTCAGGTCTTGTTACTTAACATAAAAAAATATAAAACATCAAAAAACATAAAAACATTGTAACCATTTTAGGGTTTCTTGCTTCTTACTGATGTCACCCCACTGTCCGCTAGGTGGGAGTGGTAGGTTAGGGTCTCCACTGAAGTCCATACCCACGTAAGCATAATCCTTATCCCACAAGGGATAAGCATGGTGCCCATTCCTATGGTTTTAGGGATTTCCATACAAGCCCAAAATCTCATCAAAATAAAAAATTAAGACTATGAAAATGAAGAGTAGGGTTTTAGTTGTTACCTGAAACTGACGGCTCTCAAATCCGACGGTGGAAACTCCCGATATCAACAGCTGAAGATCTCACTAGGAAAGTGCTCCAAATGCTCTCCACTATGGGTAAATAGTAAAATGATTTGATTTTTCACTATTTACATGACTTTTATATGCATTTTTGGGTCTGACATGCTATAGTTTTGATTTAAAATCGCCTTTTATTCGAAATTTATCAGTCGTAATCCCTTAATGTTAATTTATGAGCACATTTAACACCTATTTTTGAGTCGATTGTAGGATAGAAGAACCACAGTGGTAAAGTTTTGGGAGTTTGTTTATGACTTTTCGTACTTCCATTAAACGGAAAAAGTCAATGAGAGTTTGTTACGACACTTTGGTCACACTCTTGAAACTGAGTATCAAAGGTCCGAGTTCGTTTCCGAATCTTTCCAGGCTCATAAAAATTTACATTGTGTAAAGAAACCTTTTGGAGTCTTCTTTCACCTCTTTTCAGGATCCTTAAACATGAAAATATCATCGAGTCCATTTTTTATTCTTTCCAGGCTCATAAAAATTGACATTGTGTAAAGAAACTTCATGGAGTCCTCTTTAAAATCTTTTTAGGTTCCCTAAATACAAAAAGATTGTCGAGCGATATTGTCTTCTTCATGCTTTTTAAAGCATTCGAAGAGTCATTTTTCCGACGGTAGGTTATCTCTTTTTCAGTTCAGATAGACTATTTATGAAAAAGGAACACTCCATCCAATCATGAATAGAAGAGTTCTCTAAGGTATGATTTTACACTTTTTCGGGCCTTAGGGACTAAATCATATGAAAAAGGACCCCTTTGGAGTATTCTTCTGTAATCGTTCAGACTCTCTAAACATGAATGATACCGAGTTTTCTTTCATTGGACTCGTTAAATTAAACATTGAGAGACCCTCTTTGGGAACGAGCCCCTCCTCTCTTAGGTTTGTAAAGCATATGAGTTTGGACTTGTCTTCGGAAAAGCTATACCAAGTGTTTGTTACCCTCTTTGAACTTGTAAAACCGAAAAGAGGCACTCATCGATCATGATGGGGGAAATGGGAAGGGAATCATTTTGCAAATAAATGGTAGTAGTTTGTCATTACCTTTGAACATGGCACTTGTCTACATACCATTTTAGTCAACTAGGTTTTCAGCTGATCTCCATGACGATCCACTTTCATGAGTCATGTCACTCCTTTGATTCTTTCAAAAGAATGCATTGTCCACTGTCACATCGTGAGTTTGTCCTGTTCAATCATGTTGCTAATTCTTTTGTCGTGCCGCCCAATGTTCAAAGGAAAGTTGAAGAAGTTTACATCTGCAGTCAAAACAGTCTCTGTGTCAGTACTTTTGAGTCAGTCCTATGGTTACTACATTCACATCATTCCAGAACTATGTTCTGAGTTTCATGTCATCGATGTGGGACTCATCATGGCCCTCTTTCGACAAGACTACTCTCGTCGACATCAGCCCATCATCCGAGAACTAGTCTTAGAAACAAAAACTTAGTACCTTGAGATTTGTATGCCTAAATGAAAGATTCTCTTGCTCTTGACATTGGTTCACATCATTGACCTTTGATCAATAGAATCGACTGGGTTTTTGACATCAAGACATCTATTCACACTCAGTAGATTGTACTAGGGTACCTCGGGAATCGTTGACATCAATGGTGACCCCCCTCGCACTTGTTAACGGTTCACATCATTGGCTGGTAATCAAGTGGTTTCCACCATGTTTGACTTCAGATCATTGTAATCTCATGGGTAGAATCATACTTTGTGGAAGACGAGACAAAGACCCTGGGTATTTATTTAAAGCGCTCATTTCTTTTCCCCAGGTTGCAATGGGGTTTTGTATATCTAGCATGG
Organism: Pseudotsuga menziesii; assembly: GCA_001517045.1. Classification (NCBI taxonomy): domain Eukaryota; kingdom Viridiplantae; phylum Streptophyta; class Pinopsida; order Pinales; family Pinaceae; genus Pseudotsuga; species Pseudotsuga menziesii. The sequence continues at coordinate 69,227 of LPNX010946005.1, forward strand.
ATCCACATTTGTATGGTCGTGGCTATGCTCAAATTTGCATCTGTATGACATAGATCTATGTTGTATGTCTGATAGCTATGTCCAAGTTTGAGTCCTCTATCACATGGATCTACACTGTATTCTAGTAGCCATGCTTGTTTATTCCTCCCATGGATCTTCCTTGTATTGGTTTGCAGCCATGAGTTGGTTACTTGTGTCTATGAGTAAAAAATATTGATGTACCACAGATGCCTACTGGATGACATACTCCGATCAAGTTGACATTTTCACCTCGAAGTGACAACTTGTTCTCTCAAAGATCTTGTTTATCGTATCCCTCTAAGACTCATGCTTTGGGGGGCATCCTGTTATACCCAAATCTTGTCACCACCATGTGATAAGACCCTTTACTTACATATTTTCCTTTAATACTAGCATCTGGAGTGGAAACCCATGTTGTTTGTCAATCTTACATAAAAATACTCAGCACTGCGCTTTTATGGTTAACCATGAGCAATACCTTGCTCGCACCACCTATATCTTGTTTACCATAAGCAGTCACCACTGCATATGGCCTTTGGTCCATAAGCAGTTCTAACCTAAACCGCTCTGTCAAAAGAGGAGAAAAGCGGTACCTTGGGTAAAATGGGAAAAAGAGAAGTTTCTCGAGGCTTCTAGATCATGAGCCTCGTGTCCTCTCTTATCCCTAACATTGTGGGTGAGTTGAGCTCGAGATCCCCCATCATAGGATCTTAGAGGCCACCTCATCCACAAATCTCTCAACCATTCCTATCCATTGAGCCTTATAAATACAAGCTCATGTCCATGGTTGAGGGGGAGAACTTTAGAGGTATTGTTATGCTATTGAATTGACCACTTGGCCCAAGCCATTTGAGAGGATAGAGAGCAAAGTTGGAGCTTATTGGGATGAAGTGTTGGTTTCATGGAGATGCATGTCGACAGTAAGGCTTAATTGGTTGTAAACTTCTCCATTCATCTTAATGCAAAGCTGATTTTCATCCCACATTCTTGTTGTTTTGATTTCGCATGTTAATGTTGTTGGATTCCTTAGTCATTGACATGGATAAATAGATTATGTTCTAGTAGCTTTGATGTGTTTACGTGTTTGATCTAATTACAGGTACACAGGTTCACTATCGAAGCAGCATTCCAAGTGTCTACGACATCCAGGGAGGGTCTTCATCCTTTGTCGTTCACTCATTTGTTCTGGATTTGAACCATTCAGACCAGAGGAACAGCTTCTATCTGCAGAAGGTTAAATATTCTTTCTTACAAGGAGAGAGGGATTCAGGGTAGGGGTTCAGAGAGGGAGAGAGAGAGAAAAAAAAGGTTTACAGTGAGAGATATTGGGGGTTAGGGGTTTACAGAGAGATTGTGAGCTAGAAAGAGATTGGGGTTATGGGTTTACGCGCACACACACACACACACAGATTGGGGTTAGGGGTTTACAGAGAGAAAGAGAGAGAGAGAGATATTGTAGGCTAGTGGTTTAGAGAAAGAGAGAGATACTGGAGTGTTAAGGTTTAAAGAGACAAATATTAT
>LPNX010946008.1:21992-37995 GCA_001517045.1 Pseudotsuga menziesii
TAAACCATGTAACATCAAGTAAAACTAGTTACCTCTCCAAGTGGTCCTATAAGGGATACAAGTCCTAGCAGTCCACCCCTTGAGAGGTAAAAGTCGAGTCAGGATTTTCCATAAACCAAGAATAAAAATTATAAACATAAGTAAGCTATAACTGAACAAACACATGCACATGCATGATAAGAAATAATCAATGAATAGTATAATCATATAAACGAGTTCAAAGTAACATAGACACATTACATAATTACATCAATAACTATATAGGGAAAAAATATATAGAATTGGTAAAGACAAGCTTACAACACTTCGTGGTAGAAAACCATGACCAACATATTCCACAGAAGTTAATTTAATGTCCATTTTAGGTAGTAATTAACTAGCCTATAAATTTCTTTTTCTTTTAAAATTTTGGGGACATTACAACTTCCAAGGAAAAAACAAGCCCCGTTTGATCTTCTTGTAGTAAATGACAATAACAATAGCATAAAAGTAAAGATCATTTTTATTGAATATACCCATTATTCCTTTGATATTCATGTGATGTGTCATCCAAGAGTGATTCTCTAATTAAACACATGCATTATGTCCAATAAATCATTAGAGCCATTATCTCCAAGAGATCATTAGAGCCATTGGAATTGGATTTTTTTAGATGTGTGGCTTAAAGTACTATTGATATTGGCATACTTTATGAGTTAGCAAGGTGACAATTGGCACTTACCTTTTACGTAGCTATGGTTGGTATCAACACAAGTTTCTCATGATATTTCCAAGGTGCTTGTGCATTAAGCAATGAACAATGAAAAAGATTATTCATGGAAGAATATAGCTGAAATTAAACTCATTGTGAAAATTCTTTCTGTAGAACAAGCACATGTGCAATTTTTTCTTATTCATCCTATACCACTACAAATCCCTTTTGTATGTTAAATCTTATTCATCCCATGCCACTACAAATCCCTTTGGCATGTTCCCAAAGTCCACAAGAATGTTGTTTTCGTAAAGGACGACTTAAATTAGAGTGCAGAAATTGTGAAAATCCAAGCAAGAATCAAAGCTAAAAGGTTCTAAAGATTGAGGATTCATTCCACTATGATACAAGAAGACTATATACTCTTGTAGCTCCATCCAACCTCAAAGTGCTAGTTCTCTCTCATAAATTGGTCTACATCAATGTATGGCATGAACTAAGATGACATCATGATTAAACATCCTCTATGGAAACTTCAATATTGCAACTAGGTGAATGACATCTATTTTCACATTGATTGATGATTGAGTCCTTGGATATTTATAATTTAAAATGAGATGTTTATGATTTATAATGAGATGTTTAGAATTTATAATGAGATGTTTATGATTTATAATCATAAGTGTTTTTTAGGATTAAGAACCCTTGCAACCTAGGGTCTGGGGTTACCAACTTTCTGGGGTTACCAACTTACTACTAACCTTGCAGACAATTAGCTTTACCAGAGAATGAAAAGGGAATAGGAAGAAATTCTTGACTTACCCAATTATCGATGGTTGATCCAAGATTGATCTTCTCCTGCTCATCTTCTCTCCAAATATTCCAAGGATGCACCTCTTTCACCTACAAAGAGAAAATCCTTCAATTCATACCTCATGCATGTATATATCATAAGTTAGATGAACAATATATCAAACATATAATCGAATATATTCATTAACCACAATACATGAAATAGACTCAACACAAGGTTGGAAGAAGAATTCTCTTTATTAACTATCAGTGAATGAGATAAAGAGTACAACCCAGCTTCTGAGACAAGGACTTTTCTGCAACCAAAGGAATCTGAGTTCTGCTGCTCCAATATTTCTGAAGATATACCACTAGAATAACTCTCCTCTCCAATATTCATTAATTAATACCCACCCCCAAAGCCTCTATTTATACTTTGGGAAATAGAGTGGTTTCGAAGGCTAGGGTGGTTGAAACAGTTGGGATAGTTATGGATTAAGGCCCAACTAATATCATATAATCACATTTTATATTTTTTAAAGCCAAACTAAGATGTACGTGACTATTTATATAGGCAACCCACGTATGAAACATGAGTTGCTCGAAGGAAACCTGCGTACGCTGGTGTACGTGGGTTGCAATGCAAATAGTCGTGCATAGTACGCGGGTTGCAATGAATATAGTAGAGTACGTAACTCAAGACTTAGAAAAAATATATAGCAAGCTGGTTTAAGGGTAAATGCATCCCAAGTCGTGCCCATCTATAGTTCTTTGAAAAACTTCAATCCTAATTTGTCCTTTTGTGTACCAACATAAAGAATCTCAGCACTCGGATGGAGAAGTGCCATTTGGGTTGATAATATATGCCCCCTAATATGTGAGGTCAGAGGGAAGCGATGGTTGAAATACATTATAATCATTATCTTGGAGAAATTAGAGGACCAATGGAGCAGAGGAAATACCTGAAACAAATACATAGTAATGTCATATACAAAGTCATATCTGAGGATGCCATGTTCAATATACTGGAACACTAGCTCCTTTACAATATTTGATTACATCATATGATACGGGTTGAATACCACATATATTACAAAGGTGGATCAAAGCCACAATATGCAATAATGATGATTCTTCAAAGATCTAGAAACTATGTAGGTGAATACAACATAGTCTTGCGCAACTTAGGTTATGAACCTAAGGTGTTCATCAAAAAAATACAAAAGAATCAGTACAATCCAGGCCATAAGAATAGATATGTTGAAATCGAACATGGATAGGATTCAACATATTATCAAACAAATAGGTGATAATTGACAACTAAAGCAAAGGAATTCACCAATAATGAAAGTGAATTCTAAGGTACGATCGTCAAAAACTCTAGGTCTTCATCGTTAGAAAGTGCTGATGAGAAACCATACTATGATGAGGAAGGCAATAAATCCTCCAATGGATCACAAGAGTGACTAGGAACTAGATAAAGGGATACACAAGTAATATCAGATAGGAAAATGATGGGATTAGGATATAGATCAGATGCAGGGATAAATCCTTGAATAATGAGCACGACACAGAGATGACCCAAGGCAGATTTTAACTTTGTAGATAATACAACTAGACTTATCTGTCATGTAGGAGACATGATCAGATTCCCCAGGTATAACGGACAAGTGGATGAGTAAGAAACTCTAAGCGATAGTTGAACTGAAAGTGAACACTGAGACATGAGTATCGCAATGCACAGAGAGTGCTATGTTTAAGGATGACATGCTGCCACCGACTGAGAATGAAAAGAAAAATTTTTCCTTATATTTCCTTTTAAATTTTAACGAGCCCAGGAAAGTCAACTCAAGTCTCTCTTAGTTTTTGACAAGCTTGAAGATAAGAGGGAATAATGCTTGATAATGTCACTGATTCGTGGATTTTATGAGCCCGAACTAGTACATGCTCACTTGGTGTTTTCATATTTAGAGAGTATGAAAACTCTAATGAAGACTCTAGGGGTGTCCTTTTTCATCTAATTTAGTCTCCTGAGTCCGGAAAAGTATAAAACATACCACAGAAGAACTCTCTTAAATTCCATAGAAGAAAAGGTGAACCTTTTTCATACTTGGTCTGGTAGGTCCGAAAAAGGTTAAATTACCACCTACCCAATGCTCCTTCGAGAGGATCCATATAGCTTGATTTTTACGAGTGTGAAGGAAAGAAAGATCACTCAGAAAGATCCATTTGAGTACGAGAAATGGGGCTTACAACTGTAAACTCGATGTTTTGCTCTTGTTGTTTAACGAGCATGACAAAGACATAAAGTACAGTCGGAATCTTTTTCATGTTTAGGTCCATAGCACGAAAAAGAGAAAACTTAGCTCGTACCGGGTGTTCCTTTTCCATAAATTTAGTCCCTCAGCTCTGGAAAAGTGATAAACCTATGCCTAAGAGTACTCTCCTCAATTTCATAGAAAAGAGAGTGATCCTTTCTCGTATTATTCCACATGGTCCGAGAAAGAGATAGCCTACCACCAATGTGGATTCCCATTCACATATTCTTAACGATCCTTAATGGACAATTTTACTCAGCAGTCAAGTCTATTTTGAGGAGTTATACCTAGGCCTAAAGAAACTCCATAAGGGAGGGGAGTCTTTAAAAGGATACTTGTAAAAACAGACCAAAATGAGGCTCAGTTTGGCATGAAAAATACCTAAGAAGACTCCCCTGAACCTATGACAAATGCAACAGGAGTACCAAAAGACAATAAATGTGATCTAATCTAGGGTACTCATGTGAGGAAAGCCCTATCCATGGAAGAACAATGGCATAAACAAGGTACTAATGGTTAAAATACCATAGTCTGTGGTCAAAGTAGTATTTCCAGGGTTCAAATGGATTAGGTATAAATGTAAAAATGCATATGAATGACCAAAATCCTATCCTATATGAGAGAAAAACAACTTCAAGGGACCTTAGACCTGTTAGATTGAAGAAAAAAGACATGGTATTAGTTTGATTTTTATAAAAAATATGAACTATAGGTTAAAACCCACTTTTGAAATAATATTTCTATAAATAGTTCAAAATAGAAATAAAAAACTCACCATTTGACATTTTTACCCAAAATAGACAAGTTTTACCTCTACCTTCAATTACTCATTGTGGACAACTCGATGGACAATTCTCAAAACCACAAGTGCGAGGTAAATCTACTCTCCGTGCTCTTTCATTTGATCCAAGAAAATTTTAATTTTTTGCAAAAATTTGATGTTTTCAACCATTCTCAAAGAAACCATGTTGTGTATGCGGGTATGGTATATCAACAGTCATGTACATGTGTTCTATACATAGTTTGCCCGAAAGCAAGTTGTGTACAATACGCGACTTGTTCGAAGGATAAACGTGTACACTATGGAAGGTATGAAAAGGCTATGTATGGCCAAAATCAAAGTTTTTTCTCTGAATTTAATGTTTGATCCTTAGATTATTATCAGATTGAAACATGGCATTGGAGCATAGGGAGAGGGAGAATGAAGACATGGACCGAGATTCCCTTCGAAGTTCCCCCATGGTAAATGGTTTGCGGAAAAGTGGGCTGCTCAAATTCTTTTGTACCTCACCTATGCGATCCAATGTTCGCCTACTAGAGTTTATGATAAACTATTGGGATCATGATCTTGGTATATTTGACCTACAAGGTGAGTTTCTAGAGATTACCTTGGAAGACATCTACTTTATCTCTAGTTTTTCATGATGAGGAACTTCGGTTAACTTGGAAGGTACCGGTAGAGGCGGTGACCTTCAAAGTGTGCAGAACTACATTGATGCATACTGTGCGCTTGGTACTCAAAAGAGGGGTAGTTGCATCCCTATTGTTCATATCCATAGATTGCCATTACAGGTGTTGCCAAGTACTATAGTGAGGGTTGTAGGGTCATTATCACTTCACCTTGCAACTCGAAACCAAATGATACTTGTAGTGGAATGTCTACAGGGAGCCCTATATGACTGGTGTTCGGGAGTAATCCGGATAATGAAGAAACAACTCTCTGACTGTAAAAGAGGTCGATGGAAAAAATTTGGTTATTATAGCATATTGGTGGCCTTTTTCTTTGAGAGGGTGCCTAGTTTGAGTCCTGCAGTACCACTACCAGTTCGTTCTCCCCGTCATCCTAGACTGAGTAGGTGGGAGGGAATCTTCCTCTGCCAGGGAGGTGGTGGATCGGTTCAGAGCATATACGATGACGACTTCTACTTATGGTGGGAGTGACAGCTACCAACATTGGAACAATTTCCTTATGTTGGGATAGATTTTCGAGGTGACACCAACTTTGTCCTCCCTCCTGGAGGATCATGGGGAGCGTCAGGTATTTTTGTTTTCAGTTTTTAAAATTTTTATGAATTTTATTCATAAAACATATACACATATGTATAATATTTTTAATCCTATAAAATGTTAAAATGGGGATATTGGACCAGTCCACCCTATTGGGCATCCACGCATGTATGTGTGTCCTATGGCAGGAGAATACCATGGCTTGATTAGGGTTCTTGAGGGAAAGCTGGCCAGGCTTACCCAAAGAGTAGCTACTTTGTGTATTGAGCATATCCCTATCGTTATGTAGGAGCTAGTGGTTGGTATACCACCTGTCTGGATATACTTTATGAGGCAGGTAGCTAGAGCAGTGCTTGTGTACATTGACGCCGTTGAGGCTGCTTTAGCTGAGGAAGCTGAAAAAGCTCGAGAGTAGGGTGATCATGATGATTAGGGGGACCAGGGTGGTCCAGATGACCAGGGTCGCAGTGATGACCATGGTGGTCAAGCTTAGAGCTAGGATAATTTTATGGACTTTGGTCCATTTTTTGTATATTTTTTTATATTATACAGTTATGACTGGCTCTGAGGATCAAAAACTTGACCTATCTATATGGACAGATATTCACACACACACATATTTCCTGTTTTATTTACATGTGTTTTGTAATGTATCCGTTGTATATTTTTATGAAAAATGTGTTAAGTGCCAGTCCAAGATATAATTAGCATATGCATCACTTAATGAATTTTTATTTCTTGGAATATGATTGAATGTAATAAACTCAAAATTTATTTCCAATAACCTAACTTGCATAAACTGACGTAGTAAAATAGGGCTCCGCACCTGATAAGCTCAATTTAGCTAGGAAACCACCAGTTGAGAGTCAAGTCTGACTTCCAGCTGGGTGATTCCATGTGTCAAAGCATCCCATAAAAACTCAATGACATCCCTTCATTCAGACACATTATTAGTAGGAGGACCTAAGCAAGCGCCTCCAGAGGCAACTAGATGTCTTGAGGGTGAGTAAATGACCCATGTGACTGAAGCCAGGTTACAAGTGTGGTGACTAGAGCCATCTGTGAAACCTACGAACCAATCGGAAGACATCTGTAACAAACAACAGATAGTATAAGAACACAAACCAACGAACTATTGTACATATAATTCATACAATAAAAATACAGAAAAAAGTGTTAAGCCTAAGCATATTAATTTTTCAAGTAGAGCCCATTTCTAGGCTCAGGCAGCTTATTCCCCTTGAAATCAGTTAATTCTTATGCACATTTCTTCAATACTTTTGACACAACATAAGGTCCTAACCACATAGACTTGAATTTCCCTAGCCCCATGGGTTCTTTGTCTTGATCCCAAAGCAAGACTAGCTCCCGTTCAGAAAAAATTCGAGGTTTGCCCAATTTATCATATTGATTTTTGACCCTATTTTTATGAGCATCATTTGCTATCAATGCATCTCTATGCTATTCATCTAGATGTTCTAAGTGTAACAAACGTTCTTCTAGCTCAGTCGTATCAGGTAACACATGAATAGCAATATTTAAGGATGGGATTTCGCATTCGACTAAGGTTACCGCTTCCACTCCATGAACGAGTTGGAAAGGAGAGAACCCTATAGCAGTTTCCACATTGGTCTGATAAGCCCAAAGTGTAGGATACATCATGATATGCCAAATGGAATGGGCTGCATTAATAGTGCGCTTGAGAATAGTCTTCAAGGTTTTATTTACAGCCTTGACTTGACCGTTCGCTTGAGGGTAGAAAGAAGATGAATTCTCTTGTCTAAACCCTAGCATAGTGGTCAATTCAATCATCATACTATTTTGGAAGTGACTACCATGGTCAGTGAAAATCTCTTTAGGAATATCGAACCGTGTGATAATTTGGTTGAAAATGAAAAAAGATGCATTTCCCCATCAACTTTATAGGTGGGCATTGCCTCTGGCCACTTTGTGAAATAATCTACAATGAAAATGATATGTTTGTGCCCTCCAGCCAATACTAGGTTGCACGTCATGTAATCTATCCCCCACTTCGTGAAGGGGCCCACTGAGATGACGAGAAATAACAAAGCAAGATGCGACTACATCTTTCTGGTTTAAAGATGAAAAGGATTGTTAACCTAAAAAATCCCTCACTAAGCTCTCCATGACCTACACCACCCAAGGACACCACTTCATGACCCTCCATTAGACCCCCACACCGTCAAAAATGCTTAAGGATGAAGAAAAGGGCTTAAAAACCCCAAAAAGGAGCCTAAAATACTCTCCTAGGAGCTAAAGCCCCCCAAAAAGGGCTAAAAACCTAAAAGGAGCTAAAATCCCAAAAAAGAGGATAAAGCCTGGACCAAGGGCTTAAAACCCTAAAACCCCAAAAAATCTATGAAAGGAGGGTGGGGGGTCACTCTCAAGACACTTCTCCCTTGCATACTGTTATGCTACCTATGGATGCCTTGAGACCCTTTGTCTCTCAAGCCACCCACACTCCCTCTCCTCCATCTCCATTGATCCATAGCTCCCCTATCCAAGAGAGAGGTGCTTCTTCAAGCCAGGGCATGGCGGCCCAATTCCATCAAAGAAAAGGTATACCAATGTTGTTTCTTGCATTTGCTTTAGTGTTTTGTATTTTTTTCTAAATCATTTTTGTTTGCGGGTTTGATTATAACATGTTTTTACAGGTTTCTAGTTTCTAACAATTATTTGCAGGTTATTGGAAGCGGAACCCTAACCCATTGTTTGCAGAGGGGTTCTCCATCATTTCTCTTCTTTCTGTTCTTTATTTTATATCTATCTAGTTTTATTTCCGCTTTCTTTTCAGCATTTTCACATGCAGGAACCTACCCTTCTGTCCTATAGATAGAAGGGAGCCATTCCTGCCCCTGTAGTAAGGAGAAATCCATACTACAGAACTGGCGACCATACCAAGTCAATCCCACTGGATCCCTAGTCTAGATTTTTAAAATTTCAAGTTTTTTCCATTTATGCCCTAGTTTTTAAAATTTCCTCTAAGAGATAGGTTAAATCTAGTTTATTAACTATTTTTATTATTTCCGAAGCTTATGTAAGGAAAATATGAGCCTATTTTTCCACAATATAGGTTATTGTCGGCCAGATCTGACTCAAGATCAGAAAAACCCCAAATTCGGGGCAGGTCACACTTATCGGGCCTGAACAGGAGATGAGGTCGCTCTTTTTGGCCTAACAAGCATGACCAAGTCACCCTTAAGCCCTTGAAAGGTGAAACTTCACTCAAAAACATAGACCACTTCTGTTTGTGAAATCTGTGCAACCCCCTCGCATTTTTCTATAAAAAAATTGTGACCCCCTCGCCAAATTTGATTAGAAATGTGCGGTTTGTCAATAAGAGGTTAAATTTCAGTTTAATAGGGACTGTCAGTGTGGCTCGGTTGCTTCTGTATAGCACATTAGTTCAATTTTAGTTTCTATTTTAATTTACTGTAAATTCATGAACAAACAATGTGTAAATTCCAAACAAATTTTAATGACTTAATGAATGTAGCTTAACTAAAANCTGCTACCCAGTCATCACCCTTTAAGGTATTCCAGGATACGATCAAGGGGAAGCTCGTATAGTCCTAGGCCCTTCATTGAATATTGTTCTAAACCATTAAAACTGGATGACCTAGAAGGTAGAGGGGGTAGAGAAGGAGGGCTTGTCATGGCACTAAGTGTCCTCCCTGTTGACTAACCTTGCATCTAGGAGGTGACCTATGGATCTATGGATGGGATTAGTCCCATTGTTTTGAGAGCCCAGCACCTTCTCTTGGTTGAAGAGGAATATCAGTGTGAGGTAGTCATCTAGTTAGGCCATCAACATTAAGGGTTAAAAATTGTATTTGTTTACGAATTTCTAATTATCCATTGCATGCACAACAATGATATGAAATCTACCACAATATGATGAATTCATAAACCATTCGCAGCCACCTGATACTAGAAAGACAAAAAAACAAATACACCATACCAAGTAATCAACCCAACTCAGTTCATGATGCTGAGAGAGCCTTAAAATTTATAAATTTACACTAAGTTCAAAAAATCTGCAGTCTTTGAGGAGATAAGTCCCTGACTACTTCAACCATGGGAAGTACTTGGACTCTGCCCAGAAACTCATTGTGAGGAGTACCACGGGAACCCCAAAGTAGCTGGCCGCTGAGAGGAATTTCCAAGCGAAACGGGAAACGACCCCCACCGATTGAGTAGAAATGCCCATGAGGAAAAAGCCAAGCCGCTGTCTTCTAGTAGTATTGGTGGCTAAGTGACCACCTATAGCTAATAGGAATCCATTGAAACTGGTGTCCAAATGTCATTCCCACCAGTTTGATAAACATCTAACACAATTGATCCCTCATGCTCTTCCTCACGCCTAAGAGGTGAACCACCATTCGGGACATTGAACCAACACCATCAGAAGGCCACACAACCTCTAATTCAGATTCAAACCCATATCATTCTGAAGAAGACCTCCACACAACACCATCAAGCCCCATCGCTGGTGCAAATCTGGATCCATTTTTCGGCATAGCCATAGCTAGTGGACCCATGTCCACATCACAACCTGTCACCCACAACTCGGTAGGTGGCCCAAGCATAGTCATGCAAAATATCATCAGTCAACTGCCACCACCTATAGTGACCAGCCAAACTAGCCCACTTGCAACACATGGGGGCAGTGTCCCCTCCACACACACTACCCCTTCTGCCACACAGGGGAGCAGTCGACCTTCCACTTACGTTGCCTCTACTATCATATAGGGGGGCAATGTCCCTACCACCCATACTATCCCCCCATGACACTTGGGGGCATTGGCCCATCCATAATGGTGCCATTGCAAGTACCCCCAGCTGTGCAGATGCATTATGCACCTGCAAATCCCACCACCATTGCAGCTCCATCCCACATCAACCTGGGGTCAAACCTACCTTTCATGGCTCATCTTAACTTTCCTGATTTGGCACGGTTAATAAATGACCCCATCCTCCACCAGGCTTTCTAGCCACCCATGCCAACTAAGCTGCCATCAGACATTCCCAAGTTTGAAGGCAAAGTAGGAGAATGTCCCCAAAACCACATAATGACATTCCATCTATGGTGCTTATCAAACAACATTGTAGATGATTCCATCAGACTGAGGCTATTTCAACGCACCCTCACAGGCGCTGTGGCCAAATGGTACATTGAGCTAGCACAAGCCAAGTACCCTAATTTCAACTCCCTAGCTTTCATGTTCCTACAGTATTTCCAACTTCCCGTCAGATGTGATGAGGGGGTGGAGATCCTACTATCCTTCCGTCAGAACATCACCACTCATATAACTGACCACATCCATGAGTGGAGGAGACACCGTAGCTTATGTAAAATCCAACTTTACGACAGGATATTCTTGGATTGGTTCCTCAACACCTCGCTCCCACCCATAGCAAAGGATGTTGCATCCGAACGTCCTCAATCCAAAGAAGAGGCCATACTGAAATCCCAATAGTTTGACCTGATCTACTCTCAGTCTGGATACCTGTACACCGTCATCCCAGATGCTCCCCATGTAGGCACCTCTTACTGCGACGCACTGGGGGCATCCCATGCTATAGATGGCATCATAGGATCAGTCTCAGAACAGCCACAACACCGACCGACACCACCTGTAGTTCCATCACAACCAAGCAATATTGCTAGTGTTGCTTACCAAAACCAAACTCTGGACTACATAAGAATGATGTCCCAGTCCGAAGCAACAACATCCTACACACAACCTACGCCACCACAACAGGCTCAGGCCATGGTTTGGCCAACACAATAGTATGCGAGGAAAATGCCCACATTTGTGGCATAGTCACCCCCACAAATATACTATGCACCACCAATGCAAACAGTTCAAGCCCCTGCCCCTGCTCCACCCGCTCCGTTGGGACAAGTTTCTGTACAACAAAACCATCCCAACCAGCCTGCCCCCAACAACCAACAAGGGAAAGCTAGAAATAATCAACCCCGGAACCAAGGAAACAACCAACCGTAGGGAGGTGGTCAACAATCAAACCCTCCCAACAATGTCGTGGTAAAATAGCCAGCTCAAAGCCCCCCATGACCAAATGCACCAAGACACAACGCCCCGTTGCACACAAACCAACCATGCACACTATGTGATGTTTATGGGAACTACACATTTGAGTGTCCCCTCATGGGTTGAGCTAAGCAGGCCATTTAGAATGAGGTTCAACAAGATGCCAACGCTGCAAATCAAGCCCAACCCAACCCAGCACCACAAGGACCTCCTCCTATGGTGCTTCAAAACCCGCTACCAGTCCAAGGGTTGGTGACAACCGCACCCCCTCCCCAACCCAATCCCAAAGCTCCGAGGGGACCTCCCACGGCTGAAACAGGTTTTCACCATCTGCTAGTCATGACGACTGAAGAGGTCAACATGCAAACAAGACAAAATCAGCACGGTACCACCACCAAACCCACTGACACATCAGTAACATCAACGTCCAAAACAGCCAACCTACCTCTTCAGTTACCCCCATTCCTGCGCTCCCCTATACGCAGGATTGGCAATAATGCTACGGCTAGAGCTGCAGTCACCTATGGCATTGTGGATGATTTGGCCCAAACGCCAATCACCATGTTTGCTCTTGAGGTACTTAAAACATGCCCAACGCAGTGGAAATCCTTACTAGCCACCCTTGGGGCAATAGACCCCTCCGACTCCAATTTGATCACATTCGACACAAAGAACAAAGAACCATGCAATGCCATCCACCATCTCCTTCAAAATTTCAGTGTCTATCCGAAACCTGCATGTGCACCAATGCATAGTGGATGAGGGGGCATCCACATGCATTATGTCCACCCTGGTTTGGCAGAAACTCGGATCACCAATTTTGCAACCATCCTCCACAACTCTGTGGGCTTATGATGGACATCCCACTAAAGCCCAAGGAATCCTCTCCCATGTCCCCATCTCATTAGTCGGGAAGACAGTGCTAATCGACATAGAGGTCATCAATGCTCAACTGGACTATAACCTTCTCCTCGGAAGAATTTATATGTACGCCATGAGAGCGGTCATATCAACTGTCTTCCATCTCATGATGTTCCCTCATGAAGGGAAGATTGTGACGGTTGATTAAATCACTTATCATGATTCACAAAGGTTAATGGCACCCACCAATGTTATCCCTAACATCACCACCATTGAGCAACAGGGGACGACTACACACGCCAATGTCATCCCTGCAATCAGCACCATGGTTGAAAACATACCAGCCTATCTATTGTTGAATGTGGGCCCTGGGTTGTTTGCCGATCCCACCATGATGGCTCCTTTCCCCTTCGTGTCACTGCCACCAACACAAAATAAGACTGCAGACTTGTGCATGGTCTCATCTAGCACCGCTGCACCCAAACAACAACCCCAGCCACAACCCCAACCACAACCACAACATTGTCCACAGCCGCAACAGCAACAACAGCTGCAACATCACCTGTAGCAGCAGCATTATGCGCAGCCGCAACCACAACTGCATCCCCACATGCAACCAGTAGGGAGTTATCTCGGCTCATCCCCAGTCCATATGATTCCATTCCTCTTTCCCCCACCTGGTGTCATGAGCAAGTCGGTAATGGCCACCTTAAGCCTACCCAACTTTACATTGGAAATTTCGATGTGTTATCTTGATCCACCAGCTCAACCAGCAATTCCCTAGGTTGTTTTAACCCCGGTGCAACCCATCATGTTCGAGTCTCACCCTCCACTCGATCCAAAAAATCCAACCACTGCACCCGCACCCACACCGCCCCACCCCAAAAGGGCCAGGGGCAAGAATTCCAAAGCCACTACAGAACCATGACAAGTTCTGCCTTGTGCCATCTACGAGCAACAAGGCCATCCAACTCATAATTGCCCTGAAATCCCAATGATCTATGCGCATTTAGATGCCATGTATACAAATGAAAACATCCCCATGTTTGAACTCCCAACCGCACTGATAGTCAGAAACAAGGCATTGAGAACAAACCATGCTTGCAGCCTTTGCGATTTGTATGGACATTACTATCACCATTGTCAAGACTTGCCTGAATTTCAAATGGCTCTAGCTGACCTCCATCAACATTCCCTTGAGTCTGAAATCACCTTGATCAAAGAAATTCACCCCCCACCTCCTTCTTCAAATACCATGTCCATTTACATGATGTCCAGTTCTATAGACCCTCTTGTCTCCACTATCAGCAATGGTCCATCGAACCTATCTCTTCCATTGTTTCCACAACCGTAGCTCCATTTGCAGCCGCAATCTCAGTCGCAACCTCAACCTCAGTTAGTAGGGAAACAGTGGAGTTCATTCCCGATCAACATGATCATTTTCCTTTTTCTTTTCCTTTTCTTTTTCTTACCATCCAGGATCGTGGGTAAGTCTTCCTTGGCAACCCTCAATCTACAGGATTTCACACTGGGAGATCCTCTGTGGTACCTTGAACCACCTACCCTACCTCTGAGGCCCCAAGACGTGTTAACTCATGTCCAACCATTTCAGATGATGTTGGACCTACCTCGAGGCCCATCAAAGACTCCTCCAGTCTCCAGGCCTGCCCCTCTTCCTCCAATAGAGACTGGGGGCAAGGCCACAAAAACCACAACCAATACCATTTACATGATCTCTAGCACTAGTCGCCCTTTTGTCTCATCAGCTGTGGAAGATCCACCTGATCTATCCCGGCACCACTTACGTAATGACGAAGATATATGTAAGACCGCCTTTGGTCTTACCCCATTCCCTTTAAACCATAGTGTGGAATCGGTTCTTCCCATAAAAGAACAGATTTCATCATCCCACCTTGCCAATGACCTTTGTCTCAGCAAGGGGGCATACCTCTTTGTTGACTCTGATGGACAACTCTTGGAGAACCCCCGCAACGAGATCTACCTCAAGAGATTTTATGTTTAAAATCACCAATGAGTCGCTTCATTTCCTTTTCTTGTTTTTCAATGTTTTTTAGCACAAGTCAGGGGCAGCACCATCAGTTGCTAATCCAAAGTCACCCAGAACCGGTTCGAGACACCTCTCAAACCTCCAGTCTCAAATTTGCATCTCCTAATGAGACCATCGTTTCATGTTTAACAAACAAATTTTGGGACTGCTTCCCAGAACTTACCTCGATTTACGAGCCACACCATGGTGGTACAAGTGTCTACGGACCTATACTTGCATCACTCTTGTCTACTGCTACTCATGCAGGTTTTCGGGCCACCGCTCATTAAGGGTTACCATGTTTTTAGTTTAGTTTTGCATTTTAAAACATAGTTGTCTTTTCTATCCACCGCACCGCATGCAGACCTATGGACCACTGTCCACAAAATGATTTATTTTTCTTGCATGTATTTGGCATATAAGTTCCCCCAGACTTGCACTCACATCACAGGTAGTCAATTCCGTCCACCGCAACACATACACACGCTCTCCTAACCTCTATCCAAGAGCCACCTCAATTTGCATGCCTCTGCCACACCGACTCGCGAGCCTCTGCCATGATTTATCCCACACATGTATTCATATGTTTGAGATCCTTTTGCTCCGTTCATACTATGCAGATGACCTTTGGACCACTGTCCACCATCCCGACATGGGGCACTGCCTATGCCACCGCAATCGGTTGACCATACTGGAGTTTCATTTAAGCTCTTTTCTGACTCATAAAAACAATGAAAATATAGTCGAGCGCAAGTACTTCCTTTCCTGCTCACTAAAGTATAGGAAAGGGCATCTACATCGTCTCGTTTACCTCCTTTTGCGGACCATGTAGACCATCAATTAAAAAGGACCACCTTGGCATATTCAAGCCAAGACCATTCCCCTCTGCATACTTTTATGCTTTTGTTATAGTGGATTTCACCACACTAGGTGAATCACACATTGTATGGCCTTCCCTTGTCCCGCTGCAGACTCATTAGCCCCTTTGGACCACTTTATATCTTTTGATGTTACCTTAATCATCCCCAAAAAAAAACATTATAATATTGATATACGCAGCTTTTTCCCCGATAACCGCGTACATACACGGATATTCCCTCGATAGTCGCGTACATCGGGATGTGTGCATAAATCCAAATCCTTTCGGACTGTTCCTTGACTTGGATCCGACTCATATGACTCCTGGCCTTCCATATGCCTTGAGATCGCA
>LPNX010946022.1:0-54984 GCA_001517045.1 Pseudotsuga menziesii
TAATGGCGTCTGTCTCTGTCATGGGGTTGAGTTGGAAATAGGTATCCAACTTTTGGACCCATGTTCTCGCTGATCCTCCGCGATTCCCATCAAAGTTTGGTATGGTTAACCTGCCCAAGGTCTTCTGCAGCTCATAGTTGTGATTAAAACCCTTGTTGAAATTCCTGGGCCTGTTCCTACTCTTCATGTTGCAGAAGTCTGAGAAAGACATGGCAGCATGAAACTCATCCCCTAAGTCTCTGTACTCCTGCAAATAAGCCCCAAAAGGCTCGCTGGGTTCTACCTGCATGACCGGGCCCCCTACTGTATCTGCCAAGAAGTGAGGCATGGTAGGCCTGATAGTAGGTCTGCTGTATATGTGCGGAGTGTTCTGGATGTTGGTGTACACCATCTTTCCACTGCTGCTTGAAGATCCCCACTCTACCGGTGAGGGAGGTGTACTGCTGATACCTGGTTCCGGTTTCGCTGACAGTCTGTTGATTGCATTGAGGACTTCTTTTTGTCCTTTGGCTAAGTCTTGCAATGCAGAGACCAAGCTACGAAATTCCATCCGATCCTCCTCTTCTCCCATTCCTTTTCCCCTATCCGAATGTATACCTGTCTGTTCCATGTCTGAATTGGTATCTTCTAGTTGGATATCTTCAAATTCTTCTGTGTATCTACTCTTCCTACTCCTATAGGTTACAAAAGGATCTCCTTCTGTATTCATCTACTTTTCATCTCTTAAGCCCACAGCTGGCCAAGAAAATAGCTCTGATACCACTGTAATATCCCAAATCCCGATATTTTCTATTTCTAAACAAATATGCTGATACAACGTGGCATACAAACTGCCAAGCAAAAATCCCTATTTTATAGGAAAAATTAGGGTTAGGGTTTGCGAGATAGAATGAATACTTACCACTAATAAGTTGGTCTGAACTACTCCAGCAAAAGTCTGCCAGTACTGCAAGCTGGATCGGAGAGGATCTGAGCTCCTCTGCTTTAGGTGAATCCCCCCAGCAGCAAGACGCCCAAGTAGAAAAGTGTGACGCCCTCAAGGAAGGAGATGTCCGATTTGACTGAGAATTTGCAGGACTGATAGCGGTTCAGTGTCGGAGAGAATGCCCGGAGCATGCGAAGGTTCTGAGATCTCCAGGTAGGGTAGCGAATCACTTCAGAGAGGCAGCTACTCACCCCCTGGAACCTCGAAACGGTTGATAACTGCTTCAGATGAGCACTGATGGATCTGAAAGTCACCAGGTACCGGAGTATGAAGCTGATGATGAGAATGGTGCCTGAGTTTTGGAAGGAAACTGAGATCTGAAGGCCCAACAGCTAATTAGGGCTTTCTGGCTAAAAACCCCCTCTTACGGCTACACACGTGTCCCTGCAACGATCTATACCATGGACTAGATAACTGATGAATGAATAAAGAACAAGTGGTGAACCTGTATGGCTTACCTGGAATAAGACTAGGACAGATGTTTCACTGCCGAAATCCTGTTAGCTGAAGACTCCGTCTCCAACCCCAACTGCTGTGTTGCACGCTGCGCTGCTATCCAAGAGCTCCCAAAATAATCATAATCCAAAGTGAAGTCTCTTTTCGCTTTATCTTCTATTTATAAAGTTCAACTACGCAAAACCTAATCTTTGACCTAATTAGGTCACTTTATCTTCTAATTTGTCGTTGACTTACATGCATGCGGATGGAGACTTAAAAAGTGCATGCATTATTAAATAATGCTAGGATGGCATGCACGAAGGTGGTGGCCTTTGGCCCCGGTGGCCCTTCTTGACCAAATGATGATGCCTTAGATCTTCTATGGATGGCATCAGTCCTTAACTGATTCCCTAGCTGTCAGTAACCGCTCGAACCCACAGGAATCACATAGGTTAGCGGTTTTGGGCCTTAAGGCCTAACTGGAAGAGGACATTACAATCAATGGACTTTGTTAGAAGGCAGTGGGAGCCCACCCACAAAACAATAAAAGATAAGTATTTCACATGCTTTGGTAGATTAAATCTGTGTTTTTGGATATGTTTTATGCATTTCTATATTCCTCTATTTAGGATATTATTGAGCATGTGATATAGTTCTTTTATAGGCTCTTGTAGTATGTGTTATGATTCAGCCTATAATGCTGCATAACATTTCATGGACTCCTTTTGGATGACTTCTCCTTCTAACATGTTTAGAGTAGTGCACACTCTTGATGGTATGTTATAATGGAGACCGCTAGCATCCAAATAATAGCCATGTGTATGTTGCGCCGAAGCATTGCCTAAAAGATGCTTACGCACTTGGATGAACTATCGTTATTGCATTGATTTGATTATGCAATGAACAAGATGATTCGTGATGAACAAGATGATGAAACTTGATTTGAAGGACAAGTGATCTCGTTGATATGCAGATGGATCGAAAGCAAAAGCCTCCAAAAGCATGACTCTCAACCCAGAAAGAAGGATGACTTTCGGTTGAAATAGTTAAGTGGGAATCACGATAGCAGACGGATGAGGACCAAGTACATATGTGGACACATGGCCCATAAGACAAGATGATCTCATGTAGAGATTTGGTGATTGGAAGCGGGAAGCTTCTACAGATGTCGGTCTCTCTACTACAGATATTCGTCACTTCGACGATTATGGAAAGCAGTTACTTTCCAGTCAAAGTCATGGTAGATGGATTATGGAGGACAAAAGTTACTCAGTCGATTTTTGAGGAGATAGAGGGAGTTAGCCCTCAAGATGAGGATCCTGGTCTATTGCATATGATGGTAGGAAACCTGATGAACTATTCCTAAGTCAAGGAAGAGCACAATTGAGATCTTGATTAGATCAAGCATGATGGTTGTGGTCACACTAATGACATTGTTGTCTTGATCCAGACAAGAATGTTGAAGGATCCTTGATTTACCTGGTCGTCACTAGGATGGATACTTACATTGTATCTATGGACTCCCTAGAAAGGGAGTAGGATGATCAACTACAAAGGGAGTTGGATGCTCAGATGCAGAGGGAGCAAAATGCTCCAGCACAAAGGGAGGATTTTCGGGCACCCTGAGATGGGGTGGGGAAACTAGCCTATTGATACTCTCTTTCGGGTACATGATTTCAGTGATATGATTATTTATTATTTTGTCATATCTAGAATAGAGTAGAACAAAAATTTCTTCCCTGATATATTTGATGTCTTTGTTAGCTGAAATGTGTGTAGGTTCAGGATGGGACCGTAACTTCGTGAAGGAGTAGGGAGATCAGTGTTATGTGGACTCCCTCGTTGATATTTCAATATTTTCTCCCGATCGCTCTGAAAAGAATTGAGGAGATTGGTCTCATGATTGACTCCCTCGGTTAGAGGGAAGGTTGACTTTATTCCCTTGCTAAGAGGGTAGGATGATGGAGTAGGGAGATTGGTTCCATGATTATATCCCTTGCTAAGAGGGTAGGATGATTATACCATGCATTCTCCCGATCACTAAGAGTGAGATCTCTCGGACATCTTGAGATGGGATGGAGAGGCCAATGCATTCTCGCGAACACTTCAAAAGAAGTGAGGAAATATCTCGAACATCTTAAGATGGGATGGAGAGGCCAACGCATGCTTCATGCATGCTCCTGATCACTCTGGGAAGGAGTGAGGAGATCTCTAGGATGTTCTGAGAAGGATGGAGGTTGGCACACATTGGCACACACTGGTATGTGGTCTAAGAAAGACCAGTTGTCTTCATACCCATCATGAAATAGGGTTGGTTCTGTCGAAAGAGATATATGTGGTCTGAGAAAGACATGTTGTTTTCATACCCAACAGGAAATAGGGTTGGCTCTGTTGGAAGACATATATGTGGTTTGTGAAAGATCAATGGTCTTCGTATCCGGCATGAAACAAGGTTTGCTCTGCCAGAAGACCTATGCAGTCCTAAATTCTAATGTGAACACCTGTGAACAATGACGGTAATTCTATACACCTAAGTTCTAGGTACACATCCGGGGACAATTGATTCTACACCTATAAACCATGATAGTGATTCTGGGAACACCTGAGTTCTAGGTAAACATTTGTGGATGAGAAATTTGATGTGGACACCTGTGAACTATGACAATGATTCGTGATGAACTCCTGAATTTTGGGTGGACGCTTGTGAGTCATGCAATGACACCTGGCTCCGACACTGGTAAGTTATCTTATACATAGCTTTGATGCCAGTTAGTCATAGTACATGGCTCTGTAGCTCATTGGGTTAGTCATGATACATGACTTTGTATGCCCACATGAGTAAAGGCATAGCCAAGGTCTCCGAGGACTATGCATGTGTTAAAGTTTTAGGGTTAGGTTAGGATTTGACATAAAATATATACTTTAATGCATAAACATAATTTAAAAAAAAAACAAAGTGAGATCAAGTCACTAATCATTTTACAAGCTGGTACAAATATGATGTTGTTTGAATGGCCATATATTGCGTTGAACATTAGCAACCTAAGCTACTCCAAGAGATTACAAGCTTAATACTGGTTGGTAAAAGGTAAGAGGTATTTTACTTGTGATTTTCAAGGGTTTGATTGAAGTTCTCTTACAAGTTATTGGTGCTAGTCTTGTATTGAATTTACTAATATATTTTGATAACAAGATAGATTTAGATCTTATTGCTCCTAACCTCATAGTCTTGTACATGGTTATTATAACGGAGTGTTTTATTAAATATCTTATTGACTCCACAAGGTGTTGTTTGATTAATCTAATAGTAGGGTTTATTGTTTGAAGTAAAATCATTTTCATTCTTTTGCTTCACAGGGTTGCTTGTACATTCATTTGTGAAGCTTCCCATGGTCGAAGGAGCAAGGCCTAAAGAGAGAGGAGAGTGCATTGTTGTGACAGTGGGTGCATCAAAGTACGTTGTGGCGACAACAAGTGCATCTCCTACTTAGTTGCCACTCTTGACACCTGCCTTCGTGACCTTCAAGAAGGGTGCTAATTTGAGTGGTAACATAATCCTTAAAACCCTTTTGCTTGCGTTGGTCTTAAGTCAACATGCATAGCTTAGTTTACCTAAGTCAAGTGAGGGTGTATGAAGTGAAGTACATACATAGGGAAGAAAGGGGATTTTTGTGAAATAATCATCTTGGTAACATGAAGGTGTTGGTCTATCCTAAACTTTCAAGAGTTAGGACTTTTTTATGTTTCTTCCACACGTGTGCCTAAAGAAGTGTTGTCATGGGTCATGTTGATTTTTGTACCTAGGAAAGTGTTCCCTTAGTGATTTTTGCATAAGACACTTAAAAAATGGAAAATAACATGACCCTTGCAATTAATGACTTGAGATGAGTTTTAATTTTCACTTTAGTGATTAAAGTGACTTTTATGGAAAAAATTTAATTTTAAGTTGAGTGAAATTAATTTTGGAGAGAAATAAAGTGCACATTTTTCTCATCCATTGATCTAAGCCATCATGGGCCCTTGGATTAAATGACCATTCAGCGTCTTCATTAGACACCAAAAAGGCAAGGGAAGGCATGAGAGATTCATTCAGTTTTTTCCATGAGCATTGGAGAGTAGAGAGAGAGAGTCGAATTTGAGAGAGGGTGAGCAAGTTGAAGAGGCACGATTCCCAAGAATCTGTATAGCTTGAACTGGCATGATTCCCAAGAATCCGTACATCTTGAATTGGCACGATTCCCAATGCATTTGTACAACAATCTTTGGCACGATTTTCAAGGCAACAATTTGAGCATTTATTGCAGTTGTATTGTACCTGTCTGTACAATGTTTTTTCAGTATGAGAAAGGGCACGAATTTTGAGGCCATATTTTAATGTTCCTGTGGGCACATATTTCGAGGTTTCAGACTGTACTGTCAGTCCGTACAGTCCTATAGCAGCATAAATTTCGAGGTGGTTAGCAGATAGAAAATTCTGAGAATTAATTTATGAAGCGACACGAAATTCGAGTCTGAAATTTTCTCTTCTGGTTGAGATAAGTTGTGACTGAATTTTTTTTTTTTTTGCTGTACTGTTGAATGAATAAATAAAGAATTTCTCTCACAGATCTTCCCCGAAGGTTGGGATTTTTCCTGGGTTAATTTGACCAAAAATAAGTGTGTATGATTTTTATGTGTGACTGTGTTTTATTTATTCTCATTAAAGTTGTAAAAAATCTTCATGTGTTTCAATCAAAATTGTTTATGAGAAATTACTTAAATTTGCAACTAAAAGTAAATTGGGTTGGGCATTAAACAATGAGAAAAATGGTGGTTTGAAACCGAGTTGGGGAATGTGATAAAAATTTACATGGTATCAGAGCTGAGTTAGAAAAAGAGCAGAATTAATATAGTGAAAATTTTAGACTGTCAGTGAATTCTTTTGTCAGTGGGCAACACCTTGTTGGAACTTGAATTTGCAGTAAAATGGCAATAGGACTTAGGTAGGTTGGAGGATAGGTTAGATGGGGCTCGGAATTTTGTCCCATGGAAAGCTAGATTGGTGCTTATATTGGAGGAAAATGAATTTTGGAATGAAGTGGTTCATAGCAAATCCTTTCACTATTCCTGCTTCCATCGATGCACAAGCACTTGCAGACTTCAACAAGAAAGATATAAAAGCTAGAAGGATTACTTTAGATGCAGTTAAAGATCATGTTATCCCACATATCTCTAGAAAAACCCGTGCATATCAGATGTGGGATGGGAGTGACTTCCTACCTTACTAGGATATCTTAGGTGAGAGATGAGCTTGCAGAAGTAGGGGAGGTTGTTTCTGGCTTTGAGCTAGTGCGGACAACTATCAAAGGGGTTGCAAAGCCTTGGGTTGTTTTTGTGGAGGCTATAGTAGCTAGGGAGAACTTACCTTCTTGGGACAGACTTCCGGATGACTGCGTACAGGAGGAGACCCGGAGAGGTCTTGTGCAGGGGAGCTCTTCTACTAGTAGGGAGGATTAGGAGAATGAAGCTTTGATTGCTAAAGGAAAGAAGAAGTTCAAGAAGGGCCCCAAGAAGGGTGGGGATAAGCAACATGATGGATAGAAGAAGGACTTGAGCATTGTAAAGTGCTTTGCTTGTCAGAAGTTTGGGCACTATGTTGGACAGTGGCCACTAAAGAAAAAGAAGAAGCAACAGACAACAACTTTAGTGGAGGTTGATGAGTTTACAACTAGATTTGAGAGAGAGTTTTCACTCTATGTTGGGCATGTTGAGAGAGAGAGAGCATCCATCATCACCAGTACAGACATTGAGATTGAAAGGGAGCATTCTTTGTTTACTGACCATTCTTTCAGTGCATCCACCAACAGCACTTGGTATATTAACAACGAAGCTTCGAGCCACATGACAAGTGCTCGAGAGATGTTCTCTGAGCTTTCACAGGTAGGTATAGATGTGGAGGTAGTGTTGGGAGATGACACAGTTGTCAGAGATGTTGGGTGTGGGACCATTACATTCCAGATAGAGTCCATGAGTCCCATGACCTTGAGGTATGTGTTGTTTGTACCTGGGATGAAAATGAATTTAATATCAGTTTCCATGATTGAGGACAGGGGACATGGGGTTTTTTTTTCTAGATGGACATGTGTGTGTATTCCCCAAGACTGTAGAACCATCTGCCTCTTACACCTTTGGAGTCAGATGCGAGAAGTTGTACAAACTCTTATTTCAGCTCCAAAATGCTTTGACACATAGCAGCAACAATGAACTTTGTGAGCTATGGCATAGGAGGATGGCTCATCTACATCATCCAACCTTGAGGATGTTGAGGTACATGGTTACAGGATTGCCTGAGTTCAGCATTGAGCACAGTGATTTGTGCAGAGGGTGTGCTTTGGGAAAGTACACCAAGACTGCTTTTACAAGCAGTGATAGCAGGCCAACAAAAGTGTTTGATTTGATACATTCTGATTTGTGTGGTCCTATGTCATTTGTTTCTCTGAGAGGTTTTGAGTATTATGTGACATTCATCGATGATCATTCCAGGAAAACCTGGATCTACTTCCTGAGGAGCAAGAAATCTAAGGAGGTCTTGTAAAGATTACAAGAGTTCAAAGCTCTTGTGGAGAACCAGACTACGAGGAGGATTTGAGCACTCAGATTAGATAAGGGGTGTGAGTATACCTCTAAGGAGTTCGACGAGTATTGCAATTAAGAGGGCATACTGAGACAATTGATAGTACCATACACTCCTGGGAAAAATGGAGTGGCAGAAAGGAAGAACCGTTCCATTGTTTGAGCAGCGAGAGACATGTTACATGATCAATCACTTCCTTTCTTTCTTTGGGTCGAGGCATGTAGTACAGTTGTTTACCTTTAGACTAGGAGTCCCCACCATGCCTTGGGGAGCAAGACTCCTAAGGAGATGTTCACAAGAAAGAAGCCTGAAGTTAGTCATTTTCGCATATTTGGTTGCCTGACTTTTTCACGTGTCTTTTCTGAGAAGAGGACAAAGCTTGATCCCAGTGCAGAGAGAGGTATCTTTGTGGGGTATGATGAGACTTCGAAGGCCTTCCGCATTTATCTTCCTGCCCAGAGGAAGGTTGTTGTGAGGCGGAAAGTGAGATTTGAGGAGCCGGCCTTCAAGAAGTCCAGAGACTCGGTGTAAGCGGAGCAGTAGGCTCCCCCACCTCAGGTAGCTTCATAGGTACCCTCAGTATAGAGTACATGTTCACAGGTTTCTGGGGTTACTGGACCACAAGTTACAGGCACAGGATCGACAGGTTCAGTAGTTCAGACAGGTTTAGTAGTTCAGACAACATGTACTTCGGGGACAGGTTTTGGTTCTCAGGTCACAAGTTCGCCATACATAGCTACCAGATCACATATTTCACCAGTGGTTGGTTTACCAGCTCTTTGTACACAGGTTTCTGGGCCTTCTACTTATGGGAGTTCTTCAGATGATGACATACCAGTTTGGGAGCAACCTCCAGGGAAGAGGAAGCCTAAATGGCTTCATGAGACCTTGAAGGAAGCAAAGGATTTTGGAGCACCCAAGGAACCAGTGAGGACTATAGTGATGCCAGATATGTTGGTTATGGCCTTGGTTGCTAGCTTTCATGATTCGAGCCATCTACTTTTGAGGAGGCCTCTTAGCATCATGTTTGGAGAGATGCCATGATGGAAGAGTGCCATTCCATCATGAAGAACGATGTTTGGTAGATTGTTCCGAGACCTGAGAGGAAGCCACTGGTGACTGCTCGATGGCTTTACAGGGTAAAGCATGTTGCAAATGGCAGTGTGGAGAAATACATAGCTCGGTTTGTGGCTCAAGGGTTTTCACAGGTAGAGGGAGTTGATTATGATGAGACCTTTGCACCAGTTGCTCGTTACACTTCTATCAGATCATTGATTTCCATTGCTGCGGAAATGGGTTGGAAGATCCATCAGATGGATGTGAAGACTGCATTTCCCAATGGAATCATACAGGAGGAGGTTTATGTGAAGCAGCCACAGGTCTTTGAGATTCATGGGAGAGAGTCTCATGTTTGCAAGCTAAAGAAAGCCTTGTATGGGCTTAAGCAAACTCCTCGAGCTTGGTATTCCAGGATAGACTCTTACTTTTTGTCGATGGGTTTTCAGAAAAGTGAGGTTGATCTGACTCTCTATTTCATCATGGTTGGAGATGATCCGCTCATTCTTCTGTTATATGTGGATGATTTTTTTATCACAGGTGAGGAGAGACCTATTGCAATTTGCAAGAGAGATCTTGCTTTAGAGTATGAGATGACTAACATTATGTTGATGCATTATTTTTTGGGATTGGAGGTTTGGCAAGAGCCTGGTCATATTTTCCTGGGGCAGGGAAAGTATACAGTAGATATTCTGAGGAGATTTCAGATGGAAGATTGCAGGCCGATGTCTACACCTATGGTCACCAACTAGAAGAAGCTTCATGCTTCTGAGGGAGAGTTGGTGGATCCTACCTTATATCATCAGCTCATAGGTTCGTTGATGTATCTGGTCAACTCGAGGCCAAATTTGTGTTTTGAGGTGAACACTCTCAGTCAGTTCATGGTGGAGCCTAGGAGGGTGCACTGGGTTGCCACGAAACATGTGTTGAGATACCTTGCAGGTACAATGGATTATTTTCTGGATTATAGGAGATCAGATAGGGTTTGTTTAATTGGCTTCACGGATTTAGATTGGGTAGGCAGTGTGGCAGACCGGAAGAGCACTTTCAGATGTTGTTTTAGTTTGGGCTCGGCAGCAGTGTCGTGGTTTAGTCAGAAGCAAAAGTCTGTTGCTTTGAGTTCTACAGAGGCTGAGTACATGGCAGGAAGTCAGGCTAGTTGCGAGGTACTGTGGCTTCGCAAGTTATTGGTGATTTATTTGATCAGGAGCTGAAACCTACGGTGATTTATTGTGACAATCAGAGTTGCATCCAACTCTCTGAGAATCCAATATTTCACGACTGATCAAAGCATATTGAGATCAAGTACCATTTCATCTGTGATTATGTTTAGAGAGGAGCTGTGGAGTTGCAGTACATTTCCATTGATGAGCAGGTTGCAGATATCCTGACGAAGTCTCTTAGAAGAGGCAAGTTCATTCATTTCAAAGACAAGTTGGGTGTGGTGCAAAACACCTTCCTCGGTAAGAGGGAGTACTAACTTTTGTACCTCGGAAAGTGTTCCCCTAGTGATTTTTGCCTAAGTCACTTAAAAGGGGGAAAATAACATGACCCTTGCAATTAATAACTTGAAATGAGTTTTAATATCCACTTTAGTGATTAAAGTGACTTTTTGGAAAAAAAAATAATTTTAAGTTGAGTGAAATTAATTTTAAGGATGAGTTGAGTGACTCATCCATTGATCTAAGCCATTGTAGGCCCTTGGATTAGATGACCATTCAGCTTCCTCATTAGACACCAAAGAGACAAGGGAAGGCATGAGAGATTCATTCAGTTTTTTCCATGAGCATTGGAGAGCAAAGAGAGAATCGAATTTGAGAGAGGGTGAGCAGGTTGAGTAGAGGCATGATTCCCAAGAACCCGTACAACTTGAACTGGCACGATTCCCAACGCATCCGTATAGCAGTCTTTGGCATGATTTTCGAGGCAACA
The DNA here is from genome assembly GCA_001517045.1 of Pseudotsuga menziesii. Classification (NCBI taxonomy): domain Eukaryota; kingdom Viridiplantae; phylum Streptophyta; class Pinopsida; order Pinales; family Pinaceae; genus Pseudotsuga; species Pseudotsuga menziesii. The sequence goes on from LPNX010946022.1 coordinate 11,025, forward strand.
ATTTGAGCATTTATTGCATCTGACTGTACCTGTCCATACAATCTTTTTCAGTGTAAGAAAGGGCATGAATTTTGAGGTAGAGGGGCATGAATTTTGAGGTTTCAGACCATACTGTCAGTCCGTACAACATCCATACCGTATGTTCGTATAGTCCTATAGCAGCATGAATTTTGAGGTGGTTAGCAGATAGAAAATTTTGAGAATTAATTTTTGAAGCGGCACAAATTTCGAGGCTAAAATTTTCTCTTCTAGTTGAGATAAGCTGTGACTGAAATTTTTTATTTTTTGCTGTACTGTGGACTGAATAAATAACGAATTTCTCTCATAGGTTTTCCCAAGAGGTTGGGGTTTTGCCTGGGTCAATTTGACCTAAAATAAGTGTTTGATTTTTATGTGTGACTGTGTTTTATTTTTGCTCATTAAAGTCGTAAAAATTTTCATGTGTTTCAGTCAAAATTGTTTATGAGAAAATTACTTAAATTTGCAAATGAAAGTAAATTGGGTCGAGCATTAAACAATGAGAAAAATGGTGGCTTGAAACTGGGTTGGGGAATGTGATAAAAATTTACAGGTCATCCATCCTCACGCCTCATATTGTGATCCCTTTATTTTCATTTTTCCCTTGATATTTTATTTACTTGCATTTCATTTAGCCCTCTCATTGGCCTAGTCCCTTCTTTAGGTATGGCTTAGACAACCTAGAACAAGAGAACTTGGCTTTTGCGATGGGGAGTGTCTCCCATGATATGTTCCATTTGCATTTTTTGCATTTAATTTATTCAACAAATAAGACAAACACCATGTATTGATTTCCGAAGAGGCATTCATACATTGGAATAGTAATAAGACAAACACCATGTATTATTGCCAAAGATAGATCATTCACAAAGGGGAAATATGAAAGGGATGGGTGAAATGGCTAGCGAGGTGAAAAATGGCTACACAAAATATGATGAGATGGATGAAAATCACTTGACTTAGTTCACCAAGGTACAAAATAACCTCATACTAAGACTTATTAAGCTAGAAAAACTACACTAAGGTTAGACTAAGAGACGACCAACAATTTAAGTATATGATTCATCATAAAGTATACATGTAACATCTCATGCTAACATACCGTCATATCAGAGAACATGCTAAGAATAAATGAAGGTTAGAAAATGGTGAAAAATGGCTACACAAAATATGATGAGATGGATGAAAATCACTTGACTTAGTTCACCAAGGTACAAAATAACCTCATACTAAGACTTATTAAGCTAGAAAAACTACACTAAGGTTAGACTAAGAGACGACCAACAATTTAAGTATATGATTCATCATAAAGTATACATGTAACATCTCATGCTAACATACCGTCATATCAGAGAACATGCTAAGAATAAATGAAGGTTAGAAAATGGTGAAAAATGGCTACACAAAATATGATGAGATGGATGAAAATCACTTGACTTAGTTCACCAAGGTACAAAATAACCTCATACTAAGACTTATTAAGCTAGAAAAACTACACTAAGGTTAGACTAAGAGACGACCAACAATTTAAGTATATGATTCATCATAAAGTATACATGTAACATCTCATGCTAACATACCGTCATATCAGAGAACATGCTAAGAATAAATGAAGGTTAGAAAATATCACGTTAGACGCTATTTTCAACTATGCATATCAAACCACATGGACCATCTAACAAGGTTGGTGTAACCACAGATCTCAAATCAAAATCTTTGATCAAAGTCAACCTTGCTGAAAAGGGGGTAACAAACTTAATGTAGGTTCATAACCCCTTCTTGAGGAAGGCACCTACCTCTTTAATAGTGTATAAATATACAACTCTTATTTGTTTCACACATTGTGATCATTCATTTATTTTTATACAAGTTAATTAACCTAAGGGCACCTTAAAGCATTGTGCTCTTTTGTTCGCGGTTTAATCTATCTTGTGCTTGGGTTATTTCTTTCTTTAGTGCACTTATTCTAGGGTTCATTTCTCTTTCTATGTCTACATCTCTGTTGGCTTCCCTAGTGCTGTTTATCTCTTTCTTCATTGCAGAATTTGGGTTGGTTTTGGTTTCATTTGATTCTCTTGTTAACACTTGTGAATCTAATAGTTAAGATACTAGCTAACAATACAAGGAAGATGTCACATGGACATTTTTTTTTTGAACAATGAACAACCATGTACCTGTTCTCCCTTATTTTTAGTTACTTTGTTACAGCTTTTGGCCATTTTGGAGAAAATACAGTTCTTTTCTTTCTTTATAAAAATGAAATTATATTGATGTCCAGGAGTGACTAAATGAAATCAATTTTATTATAGAGAGAATCAATCTAACAATATGAAGAATTTACATTCCATTTCCACCAGTAAGAACTAAACTCTAAAGAGGGCAAAACATTGAATAGAAACTAAAATGCTACAGTCTTGAAGATGTCATTAAAGTGATCTAGTTTTGTTTTCTTCTAAAATGTTTCAGTGTGTGGCAGGAAAGAAAGTGATATCCATGATAAGTTGACTTTTGTAACCTAGCATGCGCAAGTATTTGTTTAGAGAAGCTTGAGTGTACTTGGTTCAACTTACTCAGAAATTATTCTAGTCCAATTGAACCATCTTTTGGATTCCCCAACTTGGACAAATTGTGCAAGTTTTCATATGACATAACAGTTGAACTCCTCAAGCCTGCCGCTGAAGCTAGATTGTGCACAAATTGGAGAAAACAATTCAAGAATTTATTGTCATAGGAAGTCAATCTTTATCAGTTTTGATAAGGAGGCGTGAGTGCTAACTATCAGTTGCATTATTTGGTTTTAATACTCTGAAATAAACACACTTGTTTGTAAACGAGATTTATGTTGGATGTTTTTCTCATTATCTCCCATTGCTTGATCTAGTGGAATGACATGTTAATATGTTCCAAGAGATATTTCTCATAACCTTGTTTGCTTTTTCTTTTTGCCAGATTCAAGCACAGATGTATGCATCGAGGACTGTTACATGAGCATTGGTGATGATCTCATTTCAATCAAAAGTGGTTGGGATCAGTATGGCATTGCTTTTGGGCGTCCTAGCTCCAATATCATTATTCGCCGTGTTACTGGAGAAACACCTACAAGTGCTGGCCTTGCATTTGGCAGTGAAATGTCTGGTGGTATCACAGATGTGCATGTGGAAAACTTACATGTTTACAATTCGAGATATGGTATCAGGCTAAAAACAGGTCCAGGCAGAGGTGGTTTTGTGAGGGACATCTTCATATCCAACATGTCAATGAAGAATGTGCATATTGCATTTGATTTTACAGGATCCTATGGTGGTCATCCTGATGGTGGCTATGATCCACATGCCCTCTCAGACATATATAGGTTAAGTTTTAAGGATATTGTAGGAGACAATCTCACGATTGCAGGTAGCATAGAAGGAAATCAAGAAGCTCCATTTAGAGACATCTGCCTGTCAAATATTTCTTTGAATGTTACCTCAGAATCTCCGTGGAACTGTTCAAATGTAAATGGCTTCTCAGAGTCAGTCTCTCCCCTGCCATGTGCAGAGCTTCAAAGTCCAATACCTAATGGCTCATCTGCCTGTCCTTATTTCACTAGTTCAGGGGAATACCAGTAAGCAAAGTACAGATATTACATCTGATGATTTTGTCCTTCTTGATTTTTAGGTTAATGCCAATTCCCATTCATCTCTGCAAAGCTTTTTGTACTAGGGCCAGTTATTAAGTGATATTGTCCATACCATTCACAGTTATTGAACTGTTTACCAAATTCTTCATTTTTTCTATATAATAAATTTCCACTCTTCCCTTAGAATGAATGCCTACACACCTACTTTATTTTTACTAGACTGTCCTTCCACTGAAGGTCTCTGCGGTGCAGGCTCCCATTCCCTGTCAAATATCATGATACAAAATGTTCTCTGTGCTATCTCAACGAAGTTAGAAGCCTGCAAAAGTTTATGAACATTCACTTCTAACAGGTTGCCTGTAAAGAATTGAGAAGTATTTCTCCTTTGGGATGAGTACTTGGTAAGGTCCACAATTTTCTCATGTTGGCATATTTTGCATATTCTTTTGTTTCTTGCTCACATGCAAGAGATAGTGGCATAAATTTAGCTATGGACCTTTGCAAATTATTTGTAATTTTCCTTGTTGGCTTTGATGCCATCATGTACAGCTCCATTCTTAATTTTAATACCTGAGAGGTGATTTTTGAAATACTTTCATATCTAGTTTTCATATTTGGATTTCACATTTAAGTTGATAATATAACAGGTAAGTTGACAAATTTTTCAAATGCAATTCTACATAAAAGCATGGCCATGACTTTGTCAATGCTTTAAATATGTCAGTTCTGATTTGTTGCAGTGTTTCTAAAACCATTTTTTTGTCACAGTACTTGTAAAACCAAAGTTTGGTAAAATACAATAAGTTTATTAATGTCCAACAAATGACCACAAGATTAGGTCAATGAGAAGACCAAAGGGTTAGCTCAACTTCTTGTTGTCAATATTGTTGGGGATTTGCCTAGTTTCATGCTAGCAGGTGCTTGGTCCGAATCCCCTTGGGTTAGGCACACTAATCTCAGCCAATGTGTTTACTAGGGATGCCATCTATGTATGTGTGGAAGCAACCCTTGGGTGAAGTTTTCCTTGAAAAAACATGGCAGGTCAATTGGCCTATACAGTAGATACCTAATTGCAAAAAGTTAGAAGCAAAAGTATTTAAGTAAGCTAAGATAAGCTACAAAAGTACATGACGTGGAGTAGAGTGAAATATACATGCAAGAAAAAACTAAGATACATGGAGTAGAGTGAAGTATCCAAGGCCCAAAGGAACGGGACAGAACTGCAGAAGATGTCATGGTATGCCAGAGCTGAAGGCTAAGGATGAGTCAGTGAACTGAGGAGGGATCTACCTGCTAGAGTCCTCAATGACTATGAAATCGCTGAAGCAATGGTGGATGATGTCCTTTCGAGTGTGTCTGGGGCTGATAAGGGCCCTGCTGTATGATCTTTGGTGGGTGCACGAAAGCAAGAAAGCACATCTCTCCCAACATGAGAGGCATAGGAAAAAGCTCAGGATGGAGGCTTGACCATATTGAGCAGGGAACAGACAGCTCCGGGTCCTGCCGAGATCTGGTTTGTCAACTGGACTGTCAGCTGGTAAAATGGTGTGCAACCTGTGGCCTGGAATGACAAATCCATAATGGCCTTCTGCAGGTTGATCCACTCCTTTTCCATATGGGAAGGGGATGCTAAGAAATGTATGGAACAGTAGATCAATTAATTTGTATTAGCATTGAGAATTCTATTATCACATAGCAGTTTGTGAAGCTTTCCAATGATGATTAAAGTTTTGATAAATTCACCTACATTGAACAAAATGTTATTCATTCTGAAAGTACCCTATTATATATTCTACTATCCCAGTATCAACTATATAATTTAATTAATCCAAATATATAGATGGATGCAGAATAGCTCTTATCTAGATTCTCGTTGATCAAAAGAATAATGCAGTTCACTTTAGCAAGAGCGACTTTGTGGCATGTACAACCACAGTTTGGGAGAATCTGTTGTGTAGAGTATACAATAGGAATCACTCTAGGATACCACATCACCCTACAAATGAACCACCAAAAGCAGTGCCACCAGTGGACATACAACATACAATGTGTACATATTAAACTTATGCAATCTTGCATTGATGCCTTGATGTGATGTAAATAATTGAACATGTATGTGGGCCTTATAATGTCAGTTGAATTGGGAACTAAGGTAAAAGCCTTGTTAAAGGATCTGTTGGTGTTAGTATGTACGTAATGAGATATACTCTGTAGTCTGTACATATATTAGAACTACAATTGGGCTTATGGAGGCATTTTGTTGTCTGGAAAGGTTGATTTCATGCTCCCGTGACAGACCAAAAGCTTGTTTTTAGCAGTTTTTGGGCATCTCTTTCTGCTAGTGAGCATGCTAGAAAGGATGGCAATTCCCTTCTTTGAGCAAGTAGGCTTAGCAAGGAAGCTTGTACTAGCGAATAGGCTAACAAGGTTACTGACAATTACTGCAATGTTGTCTTCTTATTGAGGTCTTTAGTTATGATGGCTCTCATCCTACACAGTGATTAGGCTGGCATGTTTTCCAGTTGAATGATAATCTTACCCTCATTCTTGCTCCAACAAGTAGAATAGGAAGATATTGTGCTTAGCTGCTCAAAAACTGTCAGAGTGAACCTGTTAAAGTTTCAGATTCTAGATCTTTGACCTTAGATGATAGATATGTGTGTTTTTATTTGAACTGCACTTGTAATCCCACCATGTTATGTTTTTGATGTGCCTAGCAATCCCTTTAACCTATCTATGGCCACTTGTTGGACATTAATAAAATTATCTTATCTTAGCTTCTTATCACATCATAGACCAACCTTGGGGGATGCATTCGAGTAGGGATAACTAAGGTTTGGAGCTGAATTCTCCTTTGACAACCTCTTTCACAGTCTACTACAGTTTTAGATGAGTGTTATACTTTTTTGTATTCAACAATGTTCTCTTAAATTTAAGGAAATGATCTATGGTGCTGCTGATTTGAAATAACCTTCTCCCAAACTTTGTAAAAAAGAATCCTTGGTAAAGTTTGAAGTCAACAATCAACCTGAAAAAAGGCCAAAGGTCACATAAGAAGGTGAAATGAATCATCTGTGGTTGGGATTCCAAGGCAGCATTATAATAGACAATGCTTGCTTGATGTAAAGATTATTGAAGGGAGATGGAAAAAAATGAAGCTTGTCTAATGTGTAACTTACAGCCTATTTGTGAATTGCATAGTGCCGTTCATCTTTTTAACTACCATTTCTGTGAATGGGCAGAGTTATAACTGTTAGAATGCAATAAACAGAGTTTAAACTCTGTTGGCAAAGTCTTAGAGTACTGGTTTTGAATTGGTGTAAACAGAGCTTTGTTTATTTGGGTGGTATTGCAAGCATCCATCCGAGCACTGCAAAACCATCAAACCAAACTTGAAACCAATCAGAACATTGTCATTCATTCATCCCATGATTAGCAAGCAGAGAACAAGAAACTTTGAATTCAGCATTGATAGAGTAATTGCAGGGACTCTTCTAAATTGAATTTTCACAAAGCATCTATGTTGATGAGATGGACTGTTAGAAATCTCTTGGAAAGACATTTTAATGCAATTCAGAAATGTCACCTTCTCCTAAGAAGGCTTATGGGACCTTAGCCACAGAATTTCCAGCCTTTAAGACTTGTAAATTAGTGTATATACTATAAATAACAGCGAAAAGATCACAATAATTGACTTCTAACAGCCCCAAACTTCGTGGCAATTCAAGGAGAAAAGATACCAAACAATGAGGTAAGTTTCAACCCCTTCTAGGGCAACTTATCAGCCAAAAACCAGATTTGAAAATAAAAATTAACAGTAGTAAATACAACAGTATAACTGTAGTGAATGCAGTCCCTTATGTTCTTCCTAAATCATTTAACAATTTGCTCTTTTACTTATGTCAAATGAGCAAGGCATAAATCATTGTAAATAGCAAAGCATAAAGAACATATAGCTGGAAATTCAAATCTAAAAATGACACAAGATGTGGACAGCTGAAAACTTCATATATTAACTCAAGATGAAGTACATACAACAACCTTCTCTCAAGGATAGTACAAAAATCCGAACCATTCAAAAAGCCCTAGCTAGGGTAAATCAACAAACCCTAGCTCAACCAAGAAAAATCATGTGGAAGAATCTATCCAACACAATCTCCAAGGCAAAACATCCTTCCTCTTCTCTTCTTCACCAATCCACCATAGGATTTTATCACAAAACCCTAACCTCTATCATCTCCAACGTCTTCTTCACAAGAGCAAATCCTAGTCACAAGAATGAAACTCCAACAAATACATCTCCTCTAGACTTCTTAGGGTTCATGAGGAAACCCAAGTGACTTCTTCCAAGAAATAGGGTTCATGAGGAAACCCTAGCGACTTCCTCCAAGAAGTTAAGTACAAAGAAAAGAGTGTAATGATGATATGAATGGAAATATTCCCTCCTTCCTCTATTTATATGAGAGCTAAGTCATCGGACACGTCCAAATAGGCCAAAGTGTCCCGTGTCATCGTGTTAAACACAGACATGTCTTGACATGGTGTCAAACACTTGTTTTGGACGTGTCATGTTTTAGGACACGTCCAAAACACGTGTCCGACATTGTGTCGGGAAGTGTCCAAAAATCATGACACTGTGTCCCTAAAACAAGATATTTCTAACCCGAAAAAAGCTGTAAAAAAACAATTTTATTATCATTCATTCACATTTTTCAGTGAGGATTGAGCTCTAAGAGGGTTTTTTTTTTTGCAGTTGAAGAACATTAGAAGGTTTTCCATCTTGATCTTCCCCATTTTATATTTGTCAGTGGCGTTCCAACATCTATGTAATACATTTTGATTTTGATATGTTAATGAGAAATATGATTCCGACATCTATATAATAGAACATTTTGATTTTGATGACTTAATGAGAAATTTAATGAGTCTATGACAACCCACTGCACCAATGGAATTATAGCCCCCCATCTTTGTCATCCTTCTCTTTCTCTGTGTACAATTTCTTATGTATTTTATTCTTCCATATATATGTACATATTACATTGTTTGGCTCTTAGTTGTAATGTATTTTTAGTATTCTTATATGTACATTTACATGTTACATTGTTTGGCTCTTAGACTCTCAAATTAAGTCAAACAATATCACATAGGGGAGGTTACCCTTTATTTCTATTCCTACCCATGACACACAATCTAAGTGGCATCATCATTGTGTTAGATTTTTATCATTTAACCAATATGATCTTAGGATCTTATCTGAGAGAATAACATGCACAACAATAATCACAAGAGACAAGAGACAAAGGTTTTCCTCGGGGAAACCATAAAGGAGAAAATCCCGCTCACTCTCTATTTATATTCTTTTGTTCACTTAATATTTGACTGTGTTATGTAGGCTCGAGTAACCACAACTAGGGTACTAATGACTTAACTTACATTAACTCACCAGGGCCGACTTCTCTAGGAGAGTCTAATAACCCTAATGCCCCACAACTACGGGGACTTTAACCCTTTATCAATAAGGAGGGTTACCCTCTATGACTTTACATGACTTGTTTACATTACTGATTCTCCCGATAGGAACATCAGGGTATGATATGACTCAATTACATTACTGATACTTCCCAATAGAAACATCGGCGTACAATACATAAGATATACAAGTGAATACATTCCGAAGTTACAAATACATCAACACATTGTAAGTGGCATAATCTAAAATACAAAGAGTGTTTAGTAATGGGAACATATGATAATAGGGTGTGGCCCCCATCCATATAATCTAATCAAATAGAAATAGTTTTATTTTTGTTGACTTTCTTATGCCTCTCGCGGGCATCCAATAATGGGGGTGAAGGAAGCCAATCACCAACCTTTTTCCCTAGTTTCAATAGTGAATTAAGACCTATCCCTTTCTGCTAATGGGGGTTTTAGTTACGTTTAACATTGACATAAGCATTGTGATTTGTGAATGTGTAATGTGTATCGATTGTAGTTTCTATTGAATATTTGTCAATGTTTTAGTTTCTACAAAATTTTGGATCTAAATGTCTATATATATATATATATATATATATATATAAAACGTGTCCTTTGTGTCCTAATTTTGGGGGTCGTCGTGTCTGTGTCGGACACTCGTATTCTCGTGTCCTCGTGTCAGGTGACTTAGTATGAGAGGTAAGGGAGACCAACAATACTATGTGGCCCTAATCTCTGACAAGCAACCTACATGAGCCTTTGTAGGCCACAAAAGTGAGATGTTCGCTCTAAAGTACGTGTGCCATGCTCTAAGGTGATGTCTTACAAAATGATGACTCCAAGGTGATGTAGCTACACAAAGCAAGTCCACACCACTCTGTCACAAGCCTCCATAGATTCCAACAATCCTCCTAAGCAATGTAGTCCACTGCAAGAACACTATCGAAGCCCTCCTTTGAACACGTAACCAAGCTGCCACACGCCAACTAGGGCTTGAAGCCATCCTCCATGATTCAAAACACTCCACATCCCCTTAAGGGCACTCTCCAAGTAGTTGGCTCCTCCATGAGGCCTTAATGAAGGTCATCCACCAACTACCAAGAGATCTCCAACACCTAAGGGAAAAGGCCAAGCTAACACCATCCTAAGGTCAAACATCCACTAAGCAAGCTATCTCAACTATACATATCCTTCACAAACCATCTCTCATGCTACAAAATCCATCTCAGACCATCTAGGCGCTAGTCATACACCAAGTGTACTAAATATCATGAAGCACCCCCAAACATGGTGTAAACACTTTTGAAGTAACCTGAATAACTAACACATACAAGCCATAGGCATATTGTTTTTAGATCATACGGTATCAAAGTGGTTGAATCCCTGAATTTAAAGAAGTTGCTATCATTTTCAGGAGAAAGTGGATCCATCATGGATAAAGCATTCAAAAGAGAAAGTTTGGAAGACCTATGGACCATCAATGTGCAGATCCATGAGGAGAATTAACACTTGAAGGAGAGGATAGTAGAGCTAGAAAAAGACCTTGATGCTTCTACAAAAATTTTACCTTTGTTAAAGGAACACTTTGTGAAATGCCAGGGCACTGTCATCATTGTTATGGTACACTAAAACAAGAGCAGGGTTCAACTCATGCAGTTGGGAGGGAGTCTTTCTGTTAGAGATTTTACTTTAATTCAATTATGTTAGATCTTTAATCTAATACAATAGGATCATTGAAAGATAGACATGCACAACATAAAACAAAGAAACAAAGATTTTATCCTGGGAATCCACAAGGGAGAAAACCCAGCAACTTCTTCTGTATAGATTCGTCACTATGTACAATATCAGACAGAGATAGAAAACCCAAAGATAAGGTGTCTTCCGCAGCTTCTTCTTCTTCCCCAACAAACTTGTCTTTCTCTCTCTTGGAGCAAACTTGCTTGTGATTGCAGTGTCTCCAAATGAGGGAGGTCACCTCCCTATTTATACTAATCATGTGGGTGACCTAATTCCCTAACAAGGACGATTTCTCTCTCTTACAGGGATGACTTGTCTTAGGGAGACTCAAAAATACATTTTTCAATTCTTCTTCTGCGGACTATTGCCTCAACTTGCAACAGACGTTTTACCTCGACTCTTACATGACCAATTACATTAATGACATCTTCTGATAAGAGGGAAAACATCCCCGCAAGGAGGTACAAATAAAAGTACAATAAATAATAATAATAATACAATAATAATATCTTCCAAATATACATTTACAACAACACTCCCTCTTAACAAGGAATGTATTCTTACAACCTGGTCATCACCACAACTGGACACAGTCTTTGGACATCGTCGTCATCGCTGGATCATCGTCATCATTGAATTACCATCACTACTGCATCAATTTTCATCTCGCCGATCATTGACTAATGACATCTCTCGAATCTATACATCCTCTAAATTTCTACAGAGCCATCCCTTTTTCATGTTGGATGTAGGCCTGAATCCCATCTAGGACTTCTTCATCATCTCTATGAGCAAGCCATCAAGTAGGTACAACGCAAGTCCTCATTTTACATTGCCCAAACAATAACCTGCGTCTCCTACTGTCATCCCGTCGTATCCAGATCATCTCGTCATCTCATGTAGAGCAACCCGTATACCTACATTACATTCCTATAGACAACCTGCATCTTCCACCTCGTGGAGATCAGCCCAGGAACATACACGTCTTCCATCATGTGGAGAGCTGTCCAGGTGCATATATCATGTCCACCAGACAACCTGTGTCTTCCACCCGGTGGATACAACCCAGAAACATCTACGTCTTCCACTTAGTGGATGCAACCCATATGTATTACGTCTCTCTCTCAGTCAACCTGCATCTTCCACCCAGTGGATACATCCCAGAAACATCTGCGTCTTCCACCCAGTGGAGATCATCCCAAATGTATTATGGCTCTCTCTTGGTCAACCTGCATATTCTAAAATGTGGATACAACCCAGGAACATCCCAGATGCATTACATCCTTTCGGACCACCTGCGTCTTCCTTCATGTAGATACAGCCCAGGTGCATCCCAGATGCTTTATGACCCATGGACCACCAACGTCTTCAGACATGTGGATACAACCCAGGAGCATCCCAGATGCATTACGTCCTTTCGAACCACCTGCATCTTACTCCATGTAGATACAACCCTGGTGCACCTACGTCTTCTAGACATAGGTTCTTCACTCCCTCTTTTGAGGAACATCAATCTGGATAACACCAAGCTTCTCTTTAAAGTACTCGAACCATAGTTACATATATCGGCGATATATAGCGAGTCATTCCGCTTGGAGATATATCACCACTAAAAAATCGCGACATTTACGATATTTTGAATATATCGCAATATATTGAATGTGTCGCGATATATTGGGAATATATCGCAATATTTTGGAAAATATCGCCCTGCTAAAAAATTGCATGAAATTTGGGAAATAAATCCATGAGTTAAGTTTTGGCAGTGTTATTAAAACCAAAGATATTAAATTCTTAAATTAATAAATGGTAGTATTAAATTCTTTAAGTAAAAGTGAGATTCTCCTTAACTTTCATTTTCTATCTTGTTACTTAAATTTTTAACATTACCATTAATTGTTTCAGGATGTTTGAGAGTGGTTCCAACCTCATTGGACTTCATAAGCAAAAAGTAGAATTTTAGATCCCATTCAGAATTCAATAGACTTAATAGTTTTTAGGGTTTCAAGATTGCAACAATGCCATTGGATTTTATCAAGTATGAGGGTATGGGATTGGTATTTAATCAAACACATCAACCCCTTTATGTACCTTGATGTTGGTGGCATTGAATGTTGAAATCTTTTATCATGACCTTAATAAAAAGGCACCCTTCACTCATTAAGCATGGGAAGTTTCATAAAAATTATAGAGTGTTGACTAATGTCATTGGAGGATCAACTTCGAGATTCGAGTTAGAGGCAAGGGCTAGAGCCTAGGGGTGGGGGGCATAGGGTGTTATTAATGAATAGGATCCCAATATAGGCAATAATTTTTATGATATGCAATTATGGGAGGAGATAACTCACAGTGGTTTCCACCTTAGCCCCATTACCTTCCACCATAGCCCAAGTAGTTGGAGCTTCCAATTTAATGCCTAACTCATCCAAAGCACCTACACGACCCCCTACTGCTTCCAGAGGAAGAGTGGTCCCGCTTGCCTATAAAAGGTGTAGAGGGTTGATGATTCCTACTATTTATCATTGTACTATGTAGTATCTAGATGCCTCATGAGTCATGATGATTCATCTCTTGAGAGACATTTATTTTGATCATTTGATGTGATTTTCTATCATTCCATTAGGAACATATTTCTGTAATTTCGGTTTTTAGTCAATATGTGATCATGTTCCACCAATTTACATCTTATGCATCTTATATATTAGTTGTATTTTCATATTTATGTAGCAATGTGTTTATTTGATGTTGTTGTTGCTTTAGATGTTAAAAACATTGAAAAAATGGTTATTTTGTATTTTTTTATGCTTTACGATATTTGCCGATATTTTCGATATTTTCGCAGATGTTGTCGATAAGTTACATTCCGGACCCTCGGCGATATATTCACCAACACGATATATGTAACTATGACTCGAACTTCACCCTTGCTAACAGCTTGGTCAACACATTGGTTGTATGCTCGTCTGTCGTCACATACTGGAGCTTCACTGCTCCTCTCTGCACCATATCCCGGATATAGTGGTAGTTGATCTCAATATGCTTCGACTTGTCATGGAACAATAGGTTCTCGGACAACTTCACACAACTCTGGTTGTCATAGAAGATACAAGTCGCCTCTAACTCGAGATCAAACAAATCTGACAATAGCTTCCGAAGCCATATTACTTCGCAACTAGCCGAACAAGCTGCGATGTACTCTGCCTCGGCTGTACTCAGTGCCACACTCGACTACTTCTTATTAAACCAAAAGATCACCCCAGATCCTAAATTGAAGCAACATCCTGAAGTGCTCTTCCTGTCTATGGCACTGCCTGCCCAATTCGAATCAACATAACCAAGGCGCCCAATCCGAATCAACATAACCATGCATGTTATGATCCGTCACATACCTGATCCCATGCTTAATTGTACCTTTTAGGTACCTCAATACATGCTTTGCAACAACCAGGTGAATATGTCTCAGGTCTATCAGAAACTGGCTCAATGTGTTCACAGCAAATCATATGTCTAGCCTTGTGTTCGTCAAGTACATCAACAATCCAATCATCTGTCTATACATTGTGGCATCAACTTTCTCTGAAGAGTCATCACATAGTAACTTCAAGTTTGATGCCATGGGTGTGGCAATAGCCTTGCAGTCCATCATTCTGAATCTCTTCAGAATCTCTACTGCATACTTTCCTTGACCAAGGAATATCCCATCTGATCTTTGCCACACCTCCAAACCTAAGAAGTAATGCATCATCCCCAGGTCCTTCATCTCGAACTCTGCGAAAAGTCTCCTCTTTGTTTTGCGCATCCTAACCTATTAGAAATAGGTCATCTACATACAGTAGGAGAATCACCGATCTTTCTCCCTCAACCTTGAAGTAGAGGTTGGAATCTGCTTTACTCTTGGTAAATCCCAAGCTCATCCGAAAACTACCCATCCCGTCGTACCACATCTTAGGTGTTTGCTTCAATAAGTACAAGGCCTTCTTTAACTTACACACATGAATATGTCTGTCATGTGTCTCAAATCCAAGTGGTTGCTCCACGTACACTTTCTCTTCAACTATACCATTCAAGAAAGTTGTCTTGACGTCCATTTGGTGTATCTTCCATTTCATTACTGCAGCCAAGGCTAGTATCAATCTGATGGAAGTGTATCTTGCTACCGGGGCAAATGTCTCCTCATAATCTATACCTTCTTTCTGGGAGAAGCCACGTGCTACAAATCTTGCCTTGTATTTTTCAACACTTTCATCTGCTGCATGCTTGATCTTGTAGATCTATTTGGAAGACACTATGGACTTCCCTTCTGGTCTCGGGACCACCTCCCAGACATCATTCTTCATCATCGATTGATATTCTTCGATCATGGCTCGTTCCATTCATTCTTTTCTGATGCTTCCTCATAGTTGGGAGGTTCTTTATTAATGATGTCACAAAATAGCGCCACATAGTTGGAGTATGGTCTCAGTCTTTTGCTCTCTCTAGAATTCCCATCTGGAGCACCATACCTTTCTACATCTTGGATAACTTCACGTGCCCATGTTGGTCTTCTCTTGTAGGAGTTCTTCTCATGAGGTGGATCTATAGGTCTTCGTGGCTCGGTCATATCATGATTCTCAGATTCTTCTAAATCTCTTTCTTCCATCATGGTGTCTCTGACCTTGAGAGCTTAGGGTTCCTCTTTATGTACTTTGTTGGAGTGGAGCTTCTTTGAGTGTTATGGTTGAACCATCATCACTTGTTCTTCGAAACAAGCCTCATCATTCTTCTCTTGTAGGCAATTGCATACAATCCTACCAAATTCAATTGTATATTTTTCAAAAAATAATGACAAATTCTTATGCATAAAGACATATGTCACACAGTCATGCAACTATCCTAGCCAATGCTACAACATTCATCCATATCTTGTATACATACTATAACCTTCTAGATGCCTTCCATCTCTACCAAAACATTACTAAGAGTGTGCACTACTCCCAATATGTCAGCAAAGAGGTTTCATTCTAGATAAGTAGCAATGGAATGTTGTGCAGCACCATAGGTCACTTACCCATTGCATGCATATTAATAGTATATTGTTCATGAATGCAAACACTCTAGGAACATAAGGATGTACATAACTGAACAATATCATTTAAGTAACTAGATATATAGGAAATGATCATTTAAACACTTATCTTTGTTTGTTTTGGTGGACTCCCTCTTGATCCTTGTCTTCTTGCAGGAATTATTGGAGTCTCTGACAGTGTGCTCTACTCCATTGTTTCATTTTGAGGACCTGTGTGTGTCTTGCTCATGATCGACAATGCTGAGCAAGTCTTCTACACCATAGATCACATGGGACTGTGTACTAGTTCTGAATGTGAGTGTCCATTCTTCTTCATTCACAACAGAGGTTGAACGGGTGCCCTCAGTATGAACTACAAAGGCTGAGTGACTAGATCCAACGTGACCTGGAAAGGTTGGAAGGATTCCACCAGCATGATCAATAGAGGTTGGATGGTGAAGATCAACTTGACTTGCAGAGGTTGAGTGCTTAGATCCAACATGACCTGCAGAGGTTGGATAGGTGCCCCCAGCATGAACCGCAGAGGCTGGGTGGTGAAGTTCAACATTACTTGCAGAGGTTGAACGGGTGCCCCCTTTCTTATGTGCCTTCTTCCTATTCCTCCTTCTTTTACTCCTTTTAGACTGCTGGTTACTAGTATCAGTACTTTCACTGCATGAGGTAGAAGGAGGAGGAGAATCAACTACATGTGAAGGGGAAGCAATGTTTTGATGCCCTTGATATAAGGAGCTTACTTGAGAAGCATCAGGAGCATTCAGGACAGTTGGAGTGGAAAACAACCACACCGGTAGCCCTAGGGTGAATCCAGGTAGATTCAGAGTGGCCATCAAAGAAACACCAACATTCCCCGTGAGAGGAATAGTACAAGGAGTTCCCAGCATGGGAATCTCTTGGTTGGTGTTTAAAGGAGTGTTAGCCATAGTTTCAAACAATAAGGCAAAGTCTGAGGTTGACAAGAAACCAAAAGTACCAAGCACACACCTGAAGGCAAACTAAGTACAGACAAACCGCACAGCACTCACTAAAAAATTCATAAAGCCAAACAGACAAACATGTATAAGATACGTTTTCCAAAAGAAAGCTGATAGACAGTTACTTGGCGTCCTTGTAGATGTTCTTAGGCACAAGCAGAGGAATCACCCATCGCCCTCCCACACCTTCTACCGGGGTTACCTTCCAAGCCCGTCCAAGGTCAACCAAAAATAGCCTTCCGGTGTACCTATGTATGAACCCTAGATGTCAAAGAGACTAAAGGCTACCTTAACTATATTGACAGTCTCGGGGGACAGTCGCAAGCCTGGTCCGTACGCATGGGCAAGGTAGCAAAGCCCGAAACCCTGTCTAAGACAGAATCCCCAGATGTGCAAAAACCTTGGTCTATGCTTTGACAAGGAATCAGAGGGTTATCTTCTCAGTCCAAGTCTCCACGCGGCCTCGTGCTTAACTCCCGTTTGAGAGGAGCTTCCCAGATACAATCAACATAGAAAAGGGTTTACCTAGTGATTGGCCAACTACGTCTGAATTTTAACACTTGTGGAGAGTTTAAACTCCCTATCCCACAAGTCTAGCCTAAGCTAGTTGGTGTATGACCCTATAAAATAAAACTTACTAATAATTTTTAAATTATATCGTTTATTTTAAGGGTTGTTTTTAATCAGAGGGTAAATGACGTGAAACTTATGTGGTGTTTTGACTCAAAGTTGAAACAAAATGACTAAACAAAATGAACTGAAATGCAAAAAGCAAAAACTATTCTTTTCTTCTTTTTCAAATAGAAACTTAGAAGCCACAAAAGAACAAATTCTTTTTATTTTTTCAAAAACAATGATATGCCATGCAATCTCGACTAATAAACTAATCTACATGCATATAAAGCAATTATGTGTTTTTTATTTTTCTTTTATAAATGCAAAAGAAAAAACAGCCTATCAACTAATGCAAGCAAGTACTGTAAACAAAGCAAATAGACAACTACTCTACACCCCACAAACAAACCCTAAGTTTCCCTAAAGTTGGATATCAACATCTCTTGAAAGGAAGGCTCACAAAGGTAAACAAGCCAACAACTTTGGAATGAAGAGTCTGAGCAATGAGACTGACATAAACAAAGGTCAAGAAGTCCCAAGTATCAATCTAAACCTACAAACAGAGATTGCTCAGTACCTGGTCCAACAAGGTCAAGCCAAAGAAGGAGGTGGGGGGGGAAGCAACAAAAACAAGTATACGTTCTTTTTATTTTTCTTTTATAAATGCAAAAGAAAAACTACCTACAAACAATAGTATGCAGATAATAAGAACCAAGCAAAAGAAACTCTTCTATACAACCACCAAACAAACTCTAGAATGAACTAAAGTCAATATAAACCCTACTTGGAAGGAAGGCTTGCATAAAAGACAAGTCAACTATTTTGGCACGGTGAAGTGAACCAACAAAAGAAGAAGGAAACCAACACCAACAAGCTTCTGAACTCAGACAAAGATCACCGACATAGGCTGACCAGAAACATAAGCCAAAAAATCATGCCAAACAAAGGAGGTGGAGGAAAAGAGCAAAGACAAAACCCTAATGCTATAAAAGGCTTACCACATAGATAAAGAACAACCAAAAGGGATGACACTAACTCCCTGGATTCATGCACCTGCAGAGGACCCCAAAAGACCTACCAAACACCTTCAAACAGAAGAAAAAACCACAAAAGAGGATAAAAACAATGTTTAAAGGGGCATACGCGAGTTTCACTACTGATAGGTCGCGTGTCATACGCGGGTTGACAGCACAGCAAGTCGCGTGTACAAGCACACGCAGGTTGTATCACTGACAAGTCGCGTATCGTACGCGGGTTGACAGTATAGAAAGTCGTGTGTACCAAACCAGACACGCGACTGTTCAGTCTGCAACTCGCGTATGGGTGGAAAAAACTCCCCAAAAAAGGTCAAAACTGCCTTAGGAAGGCAGGGGAAGTGTGTTATCAGACTTAGAAGGTCTTCCTAAGTGGCAAGAAAGACCTGAAACTTCACAAAAGGCTGAAAGAAAGACAAAGAAACCCCAAACAAACAAGGCTTTCCCCAGCGGAGTCACCAGTTCTATTGTAAATAAAAGTTTCCTATGGCTAGGGTTTAAGAGGCCATCAACGTACTGGGGTTGAAAGGTGGATGCATATAGTTCTACAAGTATATATAAGCAAGATTTAGAGATTAGAATGGTTCATACCTTAACAAACGAAGGTTGATCCAAGCAGCCCTTCAATCCTCTTCTTGCTCCTCTCGCTCCTCTTGCTTCAAGAGACCTGCAAAACGAATTATACCTTCCTCAAACCAATATGACCACATATAAATTAATGATAATCAAAGAAACATGAAATAATAATCTAATTAACATCAACATCTGATCATAAACAAATATTCAATCAAACATTGAACAATGATTTGGGAAGAAGAAGGACATCACATCTTTATTAATCTTGAAAACAAGTACAAGTATACATTCTCTTCAAGTTCGGCACCTCACGAAACCTTGATCTGGTTCTGCTGCTTCTCTTCTCCAAGGAACTCAGCCTCCAAACTCTGCAACACAAAGAGAATGCTTCTAGGGCAAAGGTGTGGGCAAAGAGAGTCCCGATTCCTCCAGCATGACAATGCAAAGATTCAAGTCTCCTCTCATAGACCTCCCTACCTCTATTTATATGCTTAAGGAAGAGTTAGGGGTGAAGACAAAGTAGTTACAACTGAAGGAGTCATTTGCATAACTACCCAAACTACCCGAAATTCAAAAGACATGTTTTTTGACATTTTCAGAAGGCGTATGCGGGTTGCAGAGACAACAGTCGTGTACACGAGGAGGCATGCGCGGGTTGCAGAGACAACAGTCGCGTACACGAGGAGCTATACGCGGGTTGCAATGCAGAAAGTCGCGTACACGAGGAGCTATACGCGGGTTGCAATGCAGAAAGTCGCGTATATAAGGCGTACGCGACTATTATATATAGCAACTCGCGTACGTACGCGAGTTTGTCTCAAGGAAACTCACGTACACATCAAAAAAGTCATTTTTAGGGTATTTCTGGGCATTTTCAGACTTTGGTGTCTTCTGGAAAGTTTTAGCTAACTGAAATGCCTTTCCAACGGTGTAGAGATGAGGTCAAACGGAGTTACAGAACTCAAGATATGGGTCCTCCAAGTTAGGTGTTTTTTCAGTGACTTTTCATGAAGTGTCGTCATGGAAGTGTCGACATGCGACGAAAACATAGGAAAGTGGTCACAAGCAGAGATGTGTCATTTTGAGCTATAACACTTATCCAAATACTCGAGATGGATAAGAGGTTCTTCTTCATCATGGGTTGAATCCTTCTGGATCAAAGTACATATTCCTCATCACTTGAGGAATCTTCTTTTGTTATTTTCCTTTTCGGTTCATCCTCTTCAACAATGTGAGCATGATGCCTCCTCTTGTTTACTTTCGTGGATTCTTGTTAGCATATTTAGACACTTAGGAGTTAGTTAAGATCAACTTGTGTAATATATCCGTTAGGTAAAGTGTGATTCTTTAGTATGCATTTGTAAATATTTTAATCCAACGGTCACGATATGCTCTAAACATAAACTGATCCGACGGTTCAACTTCTCTTAGATCATACCTACCATTGATCCGTGGCTTAACACCCGATTGGTCCATGATCTATATTTAAAGAGCATGGAGGGTCCTTAGCTAGTTGATCGATTATGAGAAACTCATATGTAACATTCTTTCGTTTGCATAATAAATTGCTCCAAGTAGCTATTTGGCTGGGGCCGTGGACTGTTTCCCTCTCGAGGGTTTTAACCATCTGACAAACATCGGTGTGTTGATCTGTGATCTATTTGTGTGAAGCGGTTACTCAAGGTGTTCGGTCTTTTGGGAGTACCCTGTGTACCCGAACATGGTATTAGAGCATTTATGAAGAGTCGCTTTCAGTTTTGATCAAGATTTGAAACAGGTGTTGCCGAAACTTTGAAAGGGTTTCTGGTTCTAGAGTTTCTGTGCATTTGTGGCATGTGGAAGCTGTTCCATTGCGTCTGGAGCGCCATTTCCATTGGAAAATAGTTTTCGTTTCACCGAAAACCGTTTCCATTTGATCCATAAACACTCATTTCGGTAAATATGAAGGTATAATGTTACAGTGACGGATTTGTTTAAATTTTTTTTAAATCTCTCATATTTTATCAGTTTTATTATTAGATGTTTATTGTTTTAGTCTCGGACTGTTGCCTTCCCTAGCTGCATATGCTCTTTGTCGTGCACCTTGTG
Source organism: Pseudotsuga menziesii (assembly GCA_001517045.1). NCBI lineage: Eukaryota > Viridiplantae > Streptophyta > Pinopsida > Pinales > Pinaceae > Pseudotsuga > Pseudotsuga menziesii. The sequence continues at coordinate 32,229 of LPNX010946022.1, forward strand.
TGATCGCAGCGAATCAGAAACAGAAAGAGAAAGTTTTTTTCTTGTCTTCTCGGTTACGTATGTTCTTTGTCGTGCACCTTGTGCAATCACGGCAAATCAGAAATAGCGAGAAAACTTGAAAACATAGACTTTCCGGGTAAGCTAACCAAGATTTAACCCCATTGTGTGGAAAAAACGTTTTTTTGTTTCTGTTTTTCATTTTTTTGTGATTTGCAAGAAAAAAAGGCAAGCACGGAGAACGAGAGATAAGAGTAAAAGAAAAAGAAAAAAACCCTTCCTCTTTCCATTTTTTCACGTACCTTTTAAACTTAGCTCACTTGGTCCAAAGTTGTTTTATTCTTTAATAGATCTTGAGTTCAAGTCTTATTAAACTACTTTTTAGTGCATGCAATTTCTATTTTCAAGTTACTTTATTGTAAAAGTGCATCTCACTTAAATAAAATAAAATAAAAAGTGAGTCACTTAAGTCTTTTAATTTATTACCGCACTATTTAAAGTAACATTATTGTAAAAGTGAACATCACTTATTCTACAAAAACGAATCACTTAAAAGCAACTTTATTGTAAAATGATTGTCAAAGGTTGATCTTGAGAAGAGAGGGATTCTTTTTTTTAGTTGGTCAAGTTAATATCTGCCACGTTACTATTGGGGACATCTTCAACATTTTCTTTGATCAAGCATAACTTCATCATCTAGAATCAGTTTTCAGTGCCTTTTTTTTAAAACCGCATATTTTTTCGAGCTCTTTGCATGAAGACAGTTAGTTTCTGTTCTTTCAGCCATTATTTTACAGTATGGCCACCCCTTGTGATATTATACTTACAAGTTCTAACTATTTCTCATGGAAATCTCATATGGAGGATGTTCTGCGAAGCAGGGGACTTTTCAGGATAACCTCAGGGAAAGAAACAGAACCCACTGATGATGATAAGAAAATTAAATGGGCAAATAGATGTGATGAAGCTCATGGATTGATTGGAATGTCAATCTCTACTGATTTGCAATTCCACATATCTAGAATTTATGAACCTGATAAAGCTTGGAAAAAGTTGGAATCTGTGTTTGGTAAACACAATGAAATTCGGGGTCATCAACTTGAGAATGAGTTGATTTCCTTAATCCAAATGATTTTTCATGCATTCAAGACTATTTATTTAAGTATAAAACTCGTAGACTCTTATGTGAAGAATGCAAGATTAAGAAAGAAGACAAACAATGTATTTATCATATTCTTTCCAAACATGGACCTACATATTCTGTTTTTATATCTACATTTTACTTTATGAAATAATCATTCACTGCAGCTAGCTATCAAGAGCCTAGTCTTGAATCCTTTTGTGATTCCTTAATTAGAAAGCAAGATAAGCTCATTCATCTTGGAATAATTAACAATGCAGATACATCTAGGAAAGCCTTATTGTCCCGACAGAAAGAAAAGTCCAAGCCTCCCAAGAAACAGAATTTTCGCAATAATAAGCCAAACAACAAGGGTCCCAAACCCTCTCAGTTAGCTCCTTCTTTAAAAAATGACAAAGGATCCAAGCCAAAAAGAAAGAAGACTGAGCGTCATTGCAATTTTTGTGGGAAAGAAAATCATGATGAATCTAAGTGTTTCAAGAAGATGGCAGCCTTGGAAGCAGCAATGAAGAAGCACCACATCAGCCTAGATTCGTCTTCAGAATCTACCTCTCATGGACATGCACTTTGTGTTTCTGGTTACTCTTATACTGCATCTTCTTCTTCTACTTCAAATGAGTGTCTCATTGATTCTGGAGCATCTTATCATATGGCTAAGGATCAAGCCATCTTCTATTATGCATGAATGTAACACCAAGCAAATATTTGTTGGTGATGATAGATCTCTAAGTGTTGTAGGATCTGGAACAATTCCAGTAGAAAATGGTCATTTCAGTGCTGTACTATGTGTTCCAAAAATTTCTTGCAATTTGTTATCAGTCTATCAAATTACTCATTCGGGTGAAGATAAAATTGTGACGTTTACACCTCACCAAGTTGTAATCAAGGATTTTAAAAATCCTCAAAATGTCTTTGCTACTGGAACTGTTGATGATATTACCAGGTTGTACAAATTTAACAACTTTGGGTCATTACATTTTCATTCAGTTTTTGTTGCTCATAGTGATAACTTTAGCAAACTTTGGCATGAGCGATTCGGTCACTTAAATTATCACTCATTGCAACAACTATGTAAAAACAATATGGTGACTGGTCTTCCGATGGTATCTTGAAAGAATGGTGTTTGTTCCAGTTGTGTACTCAGAAAACATCATCGAGACAGTTCTGACAAATGTGCCTCTTGGCATGCCTCAGTGCCCTTAGAGCTTGTGCATAGTGACTTGTGTGGCTCTCTTCCATCTGCTTCCTTTTCTAGTTTCAAATATTTCTTAACTTTCATTGATGACCACTCCAGACGCACTTGGATTTACTTCCTAAAACTTAAGAGCGAAGTATTTAACATGTTCTTGGCTTACAAGGCCCTTGTTGAAAAACAATCTGGTCATCAAATTATGAAGTTAAGTTCTAACAATGGAGGAGAATATGTTAACAACAAGTTCACTACTTTCTGCACTGAACAAGGAATCCAACAACAGCACACTGTTCCATATACACCACAACAAAATGGTGTAGCTGAACGAAAGAACCGCACTTTAAAAAAAATGGCTAATTGTATGATCCAATTTAAGGGACTAAGTCTTCAATATTGGGCTGAGGCCATAAATTGTGCAAATTACATAGTTAATCACACACCCACTAAAATTTTACAAAGTATAACACCAGAAGAAGCATGAAATAAAATTAAACCAGATTTAAGTCACTTCCGTGTGTTTGGTTGTGAAGCATGGGCTCACATTCCGGATGAAAAACGGAAAGCATTGCAGCCTAAAAGTGAAAAGTACATATTTGTTGGATATTCTGAAGATGTAAAAAGTTATAGACTTCTTCAGCCACATTCTCATGTTATAATCATTAGAAGAGATGATAAATTTGATGAAAATCTCTTGGCCTGCAAGCCTGATTCGGCGACTGTGCCTTCTTCTTCTTCTTCCAACTTCCTTGACAGGTTTCCAACTCCAGTTTCTGATGATGACAGTGAGGATGAAAATCCACCTCCGCCTGCTTACGTTCATCCAATTACACCAGCACCAATACTTCCTCGATGGGCCCATTCAACATGTGAAGCAACTGGTGATCTTGCCGGTGATCCTAAAGATCAACGTCGAACACATTCTCAGTTTCAGCAAGCCTCTTCTCTTTTGGCTCAAGTTTCCGAGAATCGTGATCCAGAAACTTTTGTAGAAGCTTCAGGAAATCCAGATTGGGATGCAGCTATGGATGAAAAATATCGTTCCTTAATGGCGGACGATACTTGGGATCTTGTTCCTCTTCCAAAAGGAAGAAAACTTGTCAGATGTAAATGGGTCTACAGAACTAAATATGCATCAGATGGAAGTATTGAAAGACTTAAGGCAAGGTTAGTTGCCAAAGGTTTTTTCCAAGTTGAAGGGATTGACTACAATGAAACCTTTGCTCATGTCGCAAAAATGAACTCCATCCGCCTTGTTCTTTCCCTTGCAGCCTTACATAACTGGGAAGTCCATCAAATGGATGTCAAGTCTGTATTTTTACATGGTGATTTACAGGAGGAAATTTACATGGAACAACCTCCTGGATATGTTCAGGATAACTCTAGCCTTGTCTATCTCCTTCAGAAATCCTTACATGGCCTTAAGCAAGCTCCTAGAGCTTGGTATGCCAAAATGGATAGCTTTCTCCTTGACACTGGCTTTTCTAGATGCCATTCTAACCCCATGTCTATACCAAGAAAATGGGAAACCATCTCATCATACTTTCTCTTTATGTTGATGATCTTATCCTTACTGGTAGTGACCCTAAGCTTTTAACCCATGTGAAATCCACTCTTAAGCAAAATTTTGAAATGTCAGACTTAGGACATTTGCATTATTTTCTTGGTCTCCAAGTTTTGCAAACCAAAGAAGGAATCTTTCTTTCCCAGTCTAAGTATGCTTGTGACCTTCTTCATCGCTTTCACATGGAAGATTATAAACCAGCCCCTTCTCCCTTCCAGTCTGGAGTCAAACTTTCTGCCACTCGTACTTTCCCTGAAGTAAATGCCACCTTGTATCATCAGCTTGTTGGTAGTCTTTTATACTTGACTCATTCTCGTCCTGACCTTTCCTTTGTCGTTGGTCGTGTTGCCCGTTATATGCAAACTCCTCATGGAAGTCATTGGAAAGCAACAAAAAGAATACTTCGATATATTCGAGGTACAATTCACTTTGGGATTCATTACAGTACAAGGGGGAAACCTTTGTTGGTTGGTTTCACTGATTCAGATTGGGCCAACGATCCTGATGATCGAAAGTCTACTGCAGGTTATGTTTTCAGTCTGGGATCTGGACCTGTCACTTGGGCTTGTAAGAAACAACAAGCTCTTGCTCTTTCTTCAGCAGAAGCAGAATATCGAGCCGCAGTTAATGCCAGCCAAGAAGCTTTATGGTTTCGACAGATCCTATCAGAGTTTGGATTCGAGCAGCAGCAGCCTACTCCACTTTGGTGCGACAATCAAAGTGCCATCAAGCTTGCCAAAGATCCAGTTCTACATCAACGCAACAAACACATTGAGCTACACATGCGCTTCATCAGAAATCTTGTTCATGATCGTGTTCTTGAAATGCTCTATTGCCCTACAGATGATCAAGTTGCAGACATCTTCACCAAGTCTCTTATAGAAGCGAAGTTTCCTAAACTCCGATCTATGTTAGGAGTTCAGGAATGTGTCCTTAAGGGGGGATAGGCTCTAATGCCTCCTTCCTTCTCCTAATAGTGTCACTTTTGTAAATCCTTCAATCCTATCCCAAGTTGTTCTTAAGGGGGGACGTTATGATACTTAGACACGTAGGAGTTAGTTAAGATCAACTTGTGTAATATATCTGTTAGGTAAAGTGTGTTTCTTTAGTATGCATTTGTAAACATTTTAATCCAACGGTCACGATATGCTTTCGACATAAAGTGATCCGACGGTTCAACTTCTCTTAGATCATACCTACCATTGATCCGTGGCTTAACACCCGATTGGTCCATGATCTCTATTTAAAGAGCATGGAGGGTCCTTGGCTAGTTGATCGATTATGAGAAGCTCAAATGTAACTTTCTTTCTTCTGCATAATAAATTGCTCCAAGTAGCTATTTGGCTGGGGCCGTGGACTGTTTCCCTCTCAAGGGTTTTAACCACGTGACAAACATCGGTGTGTTGATCTGTGATCTATTTGTGTGAAGCGGTTGCTCAAGGTGTTCGGTCTTTTGGGAGTACCTTGTGTACCCGAACAATTCTTTGTTTCTGGGGCAATCTTTTGCAAAGTGGCATTTCTCATCACATGTGAAGCACCTAAAATTTGAGTAGTCCCTTTGAGATTTATGATTCCTTTGGAATCTTTTGGCCTTTTTGTGAGGGTGATCCTCCCTCTTGCTTTTATCCTTCTTTGCATGAAGTGTTAGAGCTTGATCATCATCAGCTCCCATCTTTTCTTCTCTTGACACTAATCGAACTTCTTCTTGCGTGTATTCCTCCCACAATCTGTTGAACTTGATTAGCTTCTTCCTTGCACATATCCCTTGAACGAATGAGTCCCATGATCTTGGGAGACCATTCAAGGTAGTCATCATGCTCTCTCCTTCTTCAACATTTTCTTCAATGGCTTCTAGTTGCTCCTTGATTTGAGAAACCCTTATGAAGTATGACTGGATGGTTTGTGAGTGTTGGATTTTCACATTCTTGAGTTGATTTCTCAATGTCATCTTTCGATTGATGTTCTTCCATTCGAATAGTTTATGCTTGGGGGTCCTTAGTGATGAGACATGAGGAATGAGATGATCTTTGATGGAATCTACAATGATCATTTTGGCTCTGGTTATGTTCTTGTTGTAAGTAGCATTGGCATCATCTCCCTCTGGATTTGGAACCTCCGCAGTGACATACTTATCCAAGTTGTTCTCTTCTAGGATAAGAGAAATTCTATACTTCCATGCTCGAAAGTTGTCAACTCCTTCAAGCTTGTCCTCAAGCTTGGTTTGATTCAACATCTTGATATGAGAACCTCAAATGGCAATAACAAGGAAATAGATCTTACCAATTTGAGATGCCCAAACAGTTCCTTGACTTGGTTAACCTAGGGTTCTACAGAGAAACCCTAATATTTCAAACTTGGAATCTTGGAATCTTGGAATTCTGCTTGGATAGAAAGATGTGCCTCCTTAAGGTGAGTTGTCTACTGAGGTCCTTTTCCAAAAAAAAAACTTGATGCCCTAGTCCTTTACAGAGTGTCTTGTAGTCAAAAATTGAAAGTTCTCCAAACTAGAATCTTTCTTCACCAAAAGATGCGCTTCCTTGAGGTGAGTTAGCCTAGCCCTCTTTTCTGGAAAGCTTGTGGAGAAAAGTGCTAGAACTTGGAAGCCCTAGTTTCCGTAACTACACAGTGCCTTCTTTTAAGGTGGCTCTGATACCATGTTAGAGTTTGTACTTTAATTCAATTATGTTAGATCTTTAATCTAATACAATAGGATCATCGAAAGGTAGACAAGCACAACATAAAAAAGGACATAAAGCTTTTATCCTGGGAAACCACAAGGGAGAAAACCCAACAACTTCTTCTATATAGACTCGTCACTTAGTACAATATCAGACAGTGATAGAAAACCCAAAGATAAGATGTCTTTCGCATTTTCTTTTTCTTCTTCCCCAAGGAACTTGTCTTTCTCTATCTTGGAGTGAACTTGCTTGTGATTGCAGTGTGTCCAAATGAGGGAGGGCGCATCCCTATTTATACTAATCGTGTGGGTGACCTAATTCCCTAACAAGGCTTACTTCTCTCTCTTACAAGGCCGACTTGTCCTAGGGAGACTTAAAAATACATTTTACAATTCTTCTTTTGGGGACTATTGCCCCGACTTACAATGGAAGTTGTACCTTGACGCTTACATGACCAATTACATTAATGACATCTTCCGATCGGAGGGAAAACGTTCCCGAAAGGAAGTACAAACAAAAGTACAATAAAATATAATAAGAATATCTTCCGAAATTACATTTACAAGTACAACATTTCAGCTGGAGGATGGCTTAGTTGTACCAAGAATTCGTAGAGGAGGCGACATTGACCAAGTTATAGGTACTTGTCCACGAGACCAAGGAAGTGCAAGCCATTGCTACTGCAAAAGTTAGTACCATGGTTGGGACAAGCATGGTAAGCTCACCCTAGAAGGACCTTTCTCAATTTGTTTTAGAAGAGCCATTCGCTGTTTTTGAAAAACATACCAGAGATATGGGTTCCAAACTAATGAGGCAAATGAGCTACGATGGCCACAGGTTAGGCAAAAGAAGCCAATAGATTGTAAACCCCATTGTAGTTGAGCATAGGCTTAAGCATGAAGGCCTGGGTTTCAATGGACAAGAGGAAGTGAGTGAATGCAATTCACGTTTTAAGAGTTTGGGTCAAGATAAGATCAGCAAGATAACCTTTGTCAAAGCTAGAGGGACCGGACAAAATGCCATTTCAATTGAAGAAAAGGCAACAGAAAACAAGAGTGGACAGCAAACCATTACCTCCAACATGCTTGTAGCAACTTAAATGAGGGCAGGCAAGGGATGTTTCTTCTATCCAAAACTGCATGAACACTTGGAGGACCAAGCAAACAAGCCGACAAGCACTAGCAAAAACTAACAAGGTATGGCAAGGCATCTCTAGTTTGTTTTGTTATAAGAGAAAAGGTCACAATGCTGATGAGTGTTGACACACTTGTGCATGTTCGTTGACACTGTTGTCACCCGAAACTGGCACGCGGGTGCCGAAAGCCCAACCCGCGGGCGCGCCGGCCCGGCGACCACCTCTTAAGAGAGAGGCCAATGTCACCACACCTTCTCTCTCCTCGCTTCAGGCTGGCTCTTCTCCAGCTCTAGGGGGGCTTCCCTAAGTTCGGATCTCTAAGGAAGGTGCAGCTGAGGGCAGGGTGATCTGAAGAGGCTGCCTTAGAGAAACTCGGGTAGCAGAAAGGAAAATAAGTCGGATTGATGGGCAGGAAGGGAAGGGAGGATCAGTCCTCGAGGGAAAGGCCAGTGCCAGTATCAAAAGGGCGAATGGAGTCAGAAGGGGACTCAGAAAGGCTTTGCGTTTTGCAAAAGGGAGATCAGGCTAGTCCGCTCCATAATCAGAGGCCATGAGAATGGTAGTATAACTGACTACTTTCCATTACTCCCAGACCTCCAAGAACATAACGGCGACAAGCAACTTGGCAGCTGCAAATGCTTGCCCAACGTGCTAGATTGTTAGCCTTCTATGCTGGCTTAGTCTACAACTTATGAAAACACAAGATTACCACTGAAAAACCCAACATGTCCAAAAACTCAACAATGAATTTCTTTATTAACTCTGGGAAAAAAATCCTCCCAGCCCAAAAACTTCCACCTTTACAAAGAAAGAGCTATGCTCTTTATAGGCCCAAAAGGCTCTCTCCATAATAAAAGTAAAAAAGAAATAAAATAATAAAATGATAAAAACAAAAAAGGAAAAAGTGGATGAATCTCCACTTCTCTCTCCCAAGCCTACAACTAAGGCTCACTTTATTAAAAGGCACTCATACTTAAGTAAAAGAACCGACCCTTCACTAGGTGCTGAGAGAGCCCACGTGACCAGCTTAGAAGACAAATCCTTTGATTTCCCTGCCAATGAGGAAAAGCAACATGCGTGGTGAACCTAGTTCATGGTTTCAAAACTGGCCACCGCCGATGCAAACAGCTGCTGTCAAACTGAACATGGATTGCTCCTATTTTCCAATTATCTCGCTAAAGCTCGAGTTTTGATAAAAAACGCCGATCTCAAGGTCAGTTTTCTAATGTTGCCACCAACTATAGCATTAATGAAAGACAGCCACGCGAGCTGCTCCTCCAATTTGTCACGATGGGTGCCATGGATCAAAAAATCGGAGTTTAACTTGGAACTGGTTACTGTCTCTAAAACTCCACGTAGCATGGTGACGTCCTTGGCTACCCACTGTCGCCGAAGAATTTATTTTTTATTGGCCGTAAGAAAAAAAATGAGCATCATTGGAGTTGGCTCGGAGTTCAAATGACTTCCCGGCACTGACTCACCCAGATGTTGGTGCTCCAAATCACAGCACACCAACTATGTGGCCACTTCCACCAAAACCGTGAACACTGCTTCATGTTGCCACATCGACGGAGAAGAAAGGTCGATCTCAGGTTTAAGATTTTGAAACCACGATATCCATTAATTGTTGGTGCGTTCTTGTAATACTCCCTTTCTTCACCTGTGATGCCTATTGACAGAGTGAGGATGCTAAACCCGATAGAACAGTTGCAACTATTGCAGGTATAATGCCAAGAAGAAATGCTTGCTCAGAATCAACTCCTTTGGAACCACGATCAGAGCCTTCACCAATGCTGAGGAAAAAGGCGGAAAAGATCAATAAAACTAGGGCTCCAACTTGTTGAAGTGACTGTTTCTGCTTGGGAAATCCACCAGTCACTTTCTTCCTGCCACTGCTGGAAATATACATGGTATATTTCTTATGTAAAATCTCTGAACATGTTTCTTTATTGATTTTCCTGGTATCAATAGAGAGAAGTGCATAAGGATGGCAATTGTCCCTGACATTGCTGAAGCCATTGTAAATCACGCGAGTTTAGGCAAGCCTTTTAAAACATCTCGTAAAGCATTTTATGGTCATACAATATTGTATCTGAAAGGACTATCCTACCAAAATGCTCATCTGGATAGCCTTTCCATAGGGTACAACTCTCTTTACCTCCTGCAGTTTTCTCACCTGCAATGGCAACACACCGGCCACGAATATGGAAGAGGTTTCCAGGAGCAAATAATTCTTTTTGTACAGTTTCAATTGGTTTTAGAGCCAATGGGTTTGGATTTCCTTTGTCCAGAGATAGTCATGAGATGATTCTACTGGAAGTTACTTCAGATCCCACACTTCCTTTCTTACTTTTATCACCCAACTCATTTGGACTGCTGCTTAATCTTGCATATGCAGCATACTTACGGGCTGCCTCTTGTGCAAATGAAAGTTCTTGCATTGTATTTACTACAAGATCTGCAACACCTTCCACTCTTCATTTCTGCAAAAGGCACATAGTCATCATCCTCATAATCATCGTTTGATGTAACAGCAAGAGCTTCTTTCTTTTGTGTTGTAACAAGCATATATGTAGTAGACCTTTGGAAGAATGCATATGCACTTGGATTTGCAAACTAATCACATATTTCCTGAGCTGAATCAAAAGGTCAAGAATGTTTTTCTCTCTCAAATCACATGCCACTCCATTCAACTTAGAAGAACCCAGCACATTATCTGTGTCTAGTTTTACCATGACTTCTTTGTATCTTATGTCTTTTCTCATGGTACTAGGATTGTTAGCCACACTGTTTATTCCAGTCAGACTATAAGCACCACTTATTTCATCCACAAATTGTTTATGTTTGCCTAATAACTGAGACTTAAATCTGTCATGTCATGGCTGCTAGTTTCCGCTCCCTCAGATGAATTGGGGACAGAGAAAGGATTTGTAGTTGTATTTTGAGATCCACTGACCATTACCTCCTTTGGAGACTCAATTTGTAATTCTTTGCATGCATCTGATGGCAATACAGAGCTTGTTTCTAATACTTCCATAGCATTCTTTTCTGATGATGAAGAAACATCTGGCACTAATGGCAACTCAACATCCACTTTATTTTTTGTTGCATTCTTGAGAAGGTAAAGGAGAAGAAGATTCAGTGGTCTCAGCCCCTTCCATATCCTCCGAATTAGTACACAACCTGTCCAGACAAGTACTTGTAAATCTTGATACTTTATGCTGCTCCTCATTTCCGTTTTGCTCCTGCAAATAGTGTTTTAAGCACTCAAAGTGCAGAATGCATTTGAAGGGGTAACATCTGGCTCCATGGGGGACGTGTGCTATCGGAGAGAGCATGTGAGAACCTCAGCTTCTCTGTGCATCCGCAGACCAAACTCAAAGAACAACTATGATGGGATGGCTTCATTCACACCCCACACTTTATTACACAACAACGAAGAATATACTGAAAATTTAAATGCTCATGGAAGAGCTTATTTTTCTTCCTACCTACCTAACTTAACATGAATCTAGACACTATCAAGTGTATGCATACAAGTAATGGAGCCATTCCAGCATTTTGTCAATAATATGATCTCTTCCCTTGTGTTTGGTCATTACCCAAGACAAAATCTCATCAAATATGTTGCAGATCTGAACTGGAAATGCCATCAAAGTATGGTTGTCATAGAAAAGCTTATGCTGCAAACACAAGTCATCTTTCAAATCTCCAATCACATAGCACATTGAAGTGCATGCTTCATCAAGATAACACTGAAGAGGGCTTAGATAAGCATTGGGCAGCCCTTCGTCAAACTGGATTTTGTTATCCATAAGACTTTCATGAGACATATCTGCAACACAAATGTTATTAGTATCAAAATATACCTGATGCAGCTTCTCATCTACATCATGAGGTTGTTCATAAGCTTGGGGCAGCTTCACATCTTCTATTATAACTCTATCAGGGATCTCTTCAACAATGTCTTCAACCAAGGTTTCTTGTACTGCTTCCTCAACCAGATCTTCCATGGTTTGTTCTTCATGAATCTCTTCCTCAAGTTCGTGATGGACCCTAGGGATGAGAGCATCATATTTTTTAGCAAGCTGCTCAATCTCATCTACTGTCCCATCGTGCCAGCGGAGGAGAAACCTCTCGAAAAAATTTGGCACTGAATCTATGGATTTATCCAACAAACCATAGAACGAGGTCATTGCATCATTTACCAAAGTTATGGAAAAAACGATCATAATTTCATCCTCATGATGAACATCAACATTAGCCATCAGTTTGCAGAAAGAGGTAATGTGATGGGTGGTTGAAACACCATCATTTCCATGAAATTCGGGAAGAATATCATGTATCTCAAGGTCGTAGCACTCACTAGGAAATCCATGGACTTTCGAGAAGTCAAGTGGGCCGTAAGCCTCGTGCCACATATCCCATGGTTCTCCATAAATCAGACAATGCAGTACTTAATTTGAAAAGACGCCTTAAATCATACCTCATACCAAACTTGTGGAGTCGCCAAGGTGAGCTTGAGAGCCTTCTGATTAGCGTGCTCATCTCTACACCCAATCGGATCTTCAAATCTGTAAAAGGACAAAGGCTCTGTCCCTTCGTGGAGTCGCCATGTGAGAGGAAGAATCTGCAATGTAATCTCCCACAGATGTCAATGAAGCATGGTCTTCAAAATCCGGGAACTGGACTTTGTCCCCGACAACGGCGCCAAAATGTTGTCGCCCGAAACTGGCACGCGGGTGCCGAAAGCCCAAACCGCGGGCGCGCTGGCCCGGCGACAACCTCTCGAGAGAGAGGCCAATGTCACCACACCTTCTCTCTCCTTGCTTTAGGCTGGCTCTTCTCCAGCTCTAAGGGGGTTTCACTAAGTTCGGATCTCTAAGGCAAGTGCAACTGAGGGCAGGGTGATCTGAAGAGGCTGCCTTAGAGAAACTCAGGTAGCAGAAAGGAAAATAAGTCGGATTGATGGGCAGGAAAGGAAGGGAGGATCAGTCCTCGAGGGAAAGGCCAGTGCCAATATCAGAAGGGCGAATGGAGTCAGAAGGGGACTCAGAAAGGCTTTGCGTTTTGCAGAAGGGAGATCAGGCTGGTCCGCTCCATAATCAGAGGCCAGGAGAATGGTAGTATAACTGACTACTTTCCATTACTCCCAGACCTCCAAGAAGATAATGGCGACAAGCAACTTGGCAGTTGCAAATGCTTGCCCAACGTGCTAGATTGTTAGCCTTCTATGCCGGCTTAGTCTACAACTTATGAAAACACAAGATTACCACTGAAAAACCCAACATGTCCAAAAACTCAACAATGAATTTCTTTATTAACTCTGGGGAAAAAATCCTCCCAGCCCAAAAACTTCCACCTTTACAAAGAAAGAGCTGTGCTCTTTATAGGCCCAAAAGGCTCTCTCCATAATAAAAGTAAAAAAGAAATAAAATAATAAAATGATAAAAACAAAAAAGGAAAAAGTGGATGAATCTCCACTTTTCTCTCCCAAGCCTACAACTAAGGCTCACTTTATTACAAGGCACTCATACTTAAGTAAAAGAACCGGCCCTTCACTAGGTGCTAAGAGAGCCCACGTGACCAGCTTAGAAGACAAATCCTTTGATTTCCCTGCCAATGAGGAAAAGCAACATGCGTGGTGAACCTAGTTCATGGTTTCAAAACTGGCCACTGCCGATGCAAACAGCTACTGTCAAACTGAACATGGATTGCTTCTATTTGCCAATTATCTCGCTGAAGCTCGAGTTTTGATAAAAAACGTCGATCTCAAGGTCAGTTTTCTAATGCTGCCACCAACTATAGCATTAATGAAAGACGGCCACGCGAGTTGCTCCTCCAATTTGTCACAATGGGTGCCATGGATCAAAAAATCAGAATTTAACTTGGAACCGGTTACTGTCTCTAAAACTCCACGTAGCATGGTGACGTCCTTGGCTGCCCACTGTCACCGAATAATTTATTTTTTATTGGCCGTAAGAAAAAAAATGAGCATCATTGGAGTTGGCTCGGAGTTCAAATGACTTACCGGCACCGACTCACCCAGATGTTGGTGCTCCAAATCACAGCACACCAACTGTGTGGGCACTTCCACCAAAACCGTGAACACTGCTTCATGCTGCCACATCGCCGGAGAAGAAAGGTCGATCTCAGGTTTAAGATTTTGAAACCACGATATCCATTAATTGCTGGCGCGTTCTTGTAATACTCCCTTTCTTCACCTGTGATGCCTATAGACAGAGTTAGGATGCTAAACCCGATACAACAGTTGCAGCTATTGCAGGTATAATGCCAAGAAGAAATGCTTGCTCAGAATCAACTCCTTTGGAACCACGATCAGAGCCTTCACCAATGCTGAGGAAAAAGGCGGTAAAGATCAATAAAACTAGGGCTCCAACTTGTTGAAGTGACTGTTTCTGCCTGGGAAATCCACTAGTCGCTTTCTTCCTGCCACTGCTGGAAATATACATGGTATATTTCTTATGTAAAATCTCTGAACATGTTTCTTTATTGATTTTCCTGGTATCAATAGAGAGAAGTGCATAAGGATGGCAATTGTCCCTGACATTGCTGAAGCCATTGTAAATCACGCAAGTTTAGGCAAGCCTTTTAAAACATCTCGTAAAGCATTTTATGGTCAGACAATATTGTATCTGAAAGGACTATCCTACCAAAATGCTCATCTGGATAGCCTTTCCATAGGGTACAACTCTCTTTACCTCCTGCAGTTTTCTCACCTGCAATGGCAACACACTGGCCATGAATATGGAAGAGGTTTCCAGGAGCAAATAATTCTTTCTGTACAGTTTCAATTGGTTTTAGAGCCAATGGGTTTGGATTTCCTTTGTCCGGAGATAGTCATGAGATGATTCTACTGGAAGTTACTTCAGATCCCACACTTCCTTTCTTACTTTTATCACCCAACTCATTTGGACTGCTGCTTAATCTTGCATATGCAGCATACTTACAGGCTGCCTCTTGTGCAGATGAAAGTTCCTGCATTGTATTTACTACAAGATCTGCAACAACCTTCCACTCTTTATTTCTGCAAAAGGCACATAGTCATTGAAGACACTGAGAGGGGGGGTGAATCAGTGTAAGGCAATTTTTAAACCTTTCTTAGCTTAACACGGTTAGCTTGATACAGATAATTATCAATACATCAATCCAGCATCTTTCATATCATCATTCACATAACATAAGCATTTAGATCATCACAGACCATAACACAACGGAACACAACACAATATAATTTTGTAATCTTTTGTATTATTATGTCCGGCTACAACCGTTAGGCAAAATCAGCTCCTACTGATACATAGAGCACCTACTCTTAATCCAGGACCCTGCCTGGTTTTCTTAGACCCTGCTAAGAAGGGTTTGAGGTATCCTAACCTCAAAAGCAAGACAAGCTTGCTTTTACATTAAGGCTCACTATCACTGTGTCACATCAACCTCATTTGATCTGCTGTTGAATGCCATTGGTCTGCTTGTCATCTTAATCCACTTTCCAACTCAATCAGCTGCGGCAAGTCATCTCTGCTCATCATATAAACTCTGATGTAACACTAGCACTATTGCTGGCCATTCATTCTTTACTTCATCATCATCGTGTTATGGATGCACTGCGGTAGGTGTACTATGTCATGGATGCACTGCTGTACTACTGCTTGTACACTAGTATACACACCCTCAGACTTCATTAGTCATGCAGACCCAATCAATTCTGAACTTGTGCATACCATGCTTGTCAAGTTCAGCACAGTCAAGCATTCAGCTTTGTGACTGTCAAGCATCAACGTAGATTAGGACTGTCATCATACACTATCAATCTCTAATACTGTTCCATCAATATTCAGTAGGAAATAAAGACTTCAAACTGTTTGTAAATATCAAACTCAGACTGGGCATTATCATCACAGTCTTCACTTTGCCATCAAATACAGAACCATGCACAAATGCTGAGAAACTTGGACTGTCCGAACACCATAGAAGATTCAGGACTTTCACTTAGCTAAAAGGAACATCAGAATTAACTCACCAATAATGTGACCTCTATATGTTGAGATCATTGGATATAAGGCTACCTTAGGCATTATCTTTCTCAAGATGATAAAGAAACCACATATCTCAACCTTAGCAAGTCTACAAATTATGGAGCATAATTTTGCTCATCTCTGTCATTGTCCAGCTAGGGCATCACCACTGTTGCTTTTGCCTCAGTACTTCATGCCAATCATCAAAAATAATCTACTCACTCATTTGTTCATGCCTCCCATTACATTGAACTTCTCTGAAACTAAGGTCTGAGGCAAGCCCTGTGGCTGGCTGCAGCTGCTTGTGGCCTAGGGCAGAGGACTGTTCATGCTGACACACGGATTTCCACAGGCTGATCCTCCTCAGAGCTTCGGCTTCTCAAACAGCAAGTTTGAACATGATGGATAGCCCCACAAACCTGCATCTAAATCTGCAATACAGCGTCCTCCTTGCTGGTGACCTGCTTTCATGATCATCTACAGGACATTCATCTCAACTAACCCTCATTGGCCACTACAACAGAAAGAGACAAGTCTCTGCTAGGGCTGAGAACAAGGCTGCATTCAAGGTGCAACAGGGGAACTTTTTGATGATCCCCCTCTTGAATAGGTGCGCTGGCTGTATGCTGTAAGAGGATTGGTTCTCACAAAGTGGGTCTGAGATCCTTCTCCAAGTCTGCCCACATCCGATACAACTCCACAAAAATTTCAACGCATGCAAAAATAAAATACCTCTGCTCTGCTCTCTGCTGTCACATGAAATTCCACGCTGATGAAAAAATAAAATACCTCTGCTGTCACATAAAATCGCAGAGCTCACCTTGAAACTCCATCAAATAAAATGTTGTGAAACAGGCTGTGATAAACCCCAAGATCAGTCCAAGATTAGACTGTCACATAGCAAGAAGAACATAAAAATTAACCTTTCTGCTGCTCCTATACTGTCCCAAAATTCCTCAGTCAAACCACCGAACCTCTTCCTCAGTACATTACAGCTGTAAAATCTCGGACTGAGGCAGCTTCTCCAAAACGCAGAGCACTCCCCAAAATCTCCACGATTTAAAGTGAAATCGAGGGGAATTTATATTAATTCTCATCCAAAAAATTATGAGCCGACTTGAATAAAATTACAATTTTTTTTAAAAAAAAATTATATTATATAGGGGCCGACTTGTAATCTTTATATCTGGAGAGCCGACATAAGTTTATATTGAGGCCGACATCACATTTCTAGCTGTAGTCTACAACTTCGTCAAAACCCCATTCTTGATCTATTACCTGGAACAAATTGCAGATCTGATATATACTGTATATTGCTGCTTCCAGATATTAAGATGAATAACCTCCTGCTGTAGATGTCCTTGTTTGGTATAGCTTGATACTAGAGAAGATTATGACTTGCATGTAATTAAATATCAGCCCGCTGTTGAGAAATTTCGCCCAGCTAGATAGAAGACGCCTAGCAAGATAATGGATGGTACTTGTGAGGAAAATCACGCCTTCAACAAGGTATCTCTGCTATAAATAATGGATTGACACCCTCCTTCTCACAATTCAGCAATACACAGCAGATGGCAGCCTTCTCCAAGCAATCTAGGACTTTAAACAATATTGCCCTTATATGTTTTGATGGCTGTAGCAGCTTGTAATAACCAGCACATTTGTGAATTTACTTCAATGGAAATGTGTTGCCTGATAACAATGCCCAGCTAGAAGGATAAGCACTTCAAATGGACTGATCACGCCCCTCTTAGGTAAATGCAGACTTCTAAAATGTGAAGACGCCCTTCTCAATGCTTTAGACTTCTTCCTCGTGTGAACACATGAGCCCTCCTTATGATACAGCTTTCATATAGATGTTATGCTTTAATAAATAGGTTGAGTTCCCTTCTTAACAGGCCTCTGCTCACTGTTGATTCGCTGCCAATGGACTGGAACCTTGTGTTGACATAGGCTCCACCTTTGTTCACAAACCTCAAGGGCTGTCCAAACACCATATATGACTGATATTAGGGCTTAGATCACTGTGTTAATGCTTGAGCCTTGGACAGGCTGCTTCAACATTTCCGGATCAGGACTGACATAATCGATCATCGTCAGGGCTGATAGCCAGTGCTCCTTCTTGACTATTCTTTCAATGTTCAATCATACTGCTATTCAGTCGTGAGCCAAAATTGATCAAGAAAGAAAATATTTACCAAACTTAACCTCGGTCTACACTATTCATGTCAGATTTCAGACTGTGGTAGTCACTACACTTTTGTCCTCGTCCTTTCTTCAACTGTCTGCTCTTCTTATATCTAGCTTCAGTCTGTGACAATTTCTGAGACAGTTAACAACCAAACAGTTATAGCTTTGTTAAATCATCTCCAAGAAAAAGAGTGAGTGCTTGAGCTGATATAGCTTTGTGCTGAGCCGACATCTTCAAGATCACCTCATGCTGAGCTGACATCTTCAAGATCACAATTTCATCAAGATCTACATCAAGAGCAAGCAGTGGAGCTCCAGAAGCATCAAATGACACATCTAAGTGTGTGGGAGCTTCATGACCAATTTGTGGGTGATAAACTGGGCCGTCTTCAACATCTTCAGCAAGGTGGTGGCATCAATGACATCATGACCATGTTGGCATCAATGACAATTTCATCAACAATCTCCCCCTTTGTCATTGATGACAACAACTCATGCTCCCCCTATGAACATGCTCCCCCTTTGACTTCATCTCTCCCCCTTTGGCATCAATGGCAAAGGGTGTCCACTTACCTGTCTCTGAAATCTCTGATCACTGCTAACTGCTCCCCTTGTCAATATGCACGATCCTAGGACCTGTCTCTATGCCTGGAGTAACCATCCTTTTGCCTTTGAGTTCATTCTCTAGCCTCATGAACTCAAGGTGTGTTAAGGTCTTTGAGAGACCTTACACTTGGCATGCCATATGGCAGCCATCCTTCCTGTTCTGATCAGCTTCTCCTAACTGCAACTGCTCGGTCTTCCTTATCCATAACTGCTTCTTGGCATCTGTCCTTTGAGCATCTGTTCCTTCATTGTCCTTGCTGGATTTCTTGGCTGAGCTATATGTCAGTCTTCTCATATCATTCCAACAATTTTGTGCTTTGTGCCCAAATTTGTTGCATGACCAGCACCTAACTGAGCTGTTGGAACTTCCAATACTTCTTTGATCCACTTCATTTCTCCATGCCTGAGCATATCCCTGACTGTAGACATTTGTCTTCTGATCTTCAAATCTTCTTGCTGATATGTATGGAGTATTTCTTCTTGGATAACTTCTTTGACTGGCACATTCATGTGCTTTGTGTCCAAACCCATTGCAAGAGTAGCATCTCAATGTGTGACATGTGGCAGCAACATGTCCGACTTGATTGCATGTCCAACATCTCACTGGGACATTGGGGCTTCCAGCCCTTCTCTTTCCATAGCACCTACAATCCATAGCCTTATGACCAAAGTTAGAACAACAATAACAATAACCATTGAAACCACTTTCATACCTGGGTCTTGGAGCTGTTTCCTTTATGAAGTTGCTTTGATGAACAGACCTAACTCCTTGTTTCATCTTTGAACTTCCAAACTCCTTGTTGTCATGCGCAGGAGCCTTGGGGGTAGCTTTGGACGTTGATGGACCTGCTACTGGAGTGTTCAGAGACCAAGAGTCATCTTCAAGATTTTCTTTGTTCTTCTTGTAACCAAGACCAGTCTTGTCGAGCGGAGATCTTTGGCAATCTAAGATCTTATCTAGGACAATTGAACTGTCCTGGAGCTTGAGCAAGGCTTCATTTTTCTTACCTTTCTTCCTGAGACCAACTACCTCCATTTCCAGCTTCTTGACTGTTTCCTCCTTTTCTTCTAGCTGTCTTTTCAAGATTTCTTCTGTCCTCTTGGCTTCCTCCAGCTGAGTCTTCAAGTCATGATTTGCCTCTCTTGCTTCTTCAAGTATTTTTGAATCTTTATCATGGTTCTTTTGTTCTGAGGTTAGATCGATCAAATCAATCTTCAGCTGTTCCTTTTCAACTTCCTTTTCCTTCAGCAATTTCAGCCAGCCTACTCCTTCATGCTTAAGTTTCTTAAGCAACTCCTTTAGTTCAACATTCTGCTTTTGGAGACTATCCATATAATCAAAGGTTGTCGTCCTAAATGCCCTGTACTCAAATTGATTAAGATCAACTTTGTTCAAGAACCAGTCAGCTCTGAGATCTATGTGGCATACATAGTTTATAATTCTCTGTTTAGCTTTCAACATTGCTTCATCATCATCTGCGAGAACCTTGTCAATTTCATCACACAAGCTATCATAATCACAAGAGTCCATACCTTTACTAGAGACCTCTTCCTGTTTATCTTCTTCTTGATTTAGCTCTTCTGGGGGTTTGTCTTCTGATTTCTGATCTGTCTTTTCAGGTTCTGGTTTTGCCTTCTGATACTCACTCTCCAGCTTGAACCATAGGTCTTTTGCCGAAGTGAACTCTCCTACACTTTCCTTCACTGAACTGGGAAGTCCATCCATGAGGAACTTCAAGGCTGTAGTGTTGTCCTTCTTCGCTTCCTTCTGTGCAGCTGGCTTTCCTTTCTTGTTTGAAGGAGCGGGTGGATTGATAACAATTTCCCAAATCCCGAACTTCTTCAGATAAGCCTTCATTTTGCTCCTCCAACTAAAATAATCTGCAATATCAAGTATAGGCACGTCATTGCTAGATGACTCTTTCTTTTCCTCCATAGTGTCTAAGGATCTCCTTCAAGCTTGCTAGGCTTGTGACGAAGGCCGGCTCTGATACCAATTGAAGACACTGAGAGGGGGGGTGAATCAGTGTAAGGCAATTTTTAAACCTTTCTTAGCTTAACACGGTTAGCTTGATACAGATAATTATCAATACATCAATCCAACATCTTTCATATCATCATTCACATAACATAAGCATTTAGATCATCACAGACCATAACACAACGGAACACAACACAATATAATTTTGTAATCTTTTGTATTATTATGTCCGGCTACAACCGTTAGGCAAAATCAGCTCCTACTGATACATAGAGCACCTACTCTTAATCCAGGACCCTGCCTGGTTTTCTTAGACCCTGCTAAGAAGGGTTTGAGGTATCCTAACCTCAAAAGCAAGACAAGCTTGCTTTTACATTAAGGCTCACTGTCACTGTGTCACATCAACCTCATTTGATCTGCTGTTGAATGTCATTGGTCTGCTTGTCATCTTAATCCACTTTCCAACTCAATCAGCTGCGGCAAGTCATCTCTGCTCATCATATAAACTCTGATGTAACACTAGCACTACTGCTGGCCATTCATTCTTTACTTCATCATCATCGTGTTATGGATGCACTGCGGTAGGTGTACTATGTCATGGATGCACTGCTGTACTACTGCTTGTACACTAGTATACACACCCTCAGACTTCATTAGTCATGCAGACCCAATCAATTCTGAACTTGTGCATACCATGCTTGTCAAGTTCAGCACAGTCAAGCATTCAGCTTTGTGACTGTCAAGCATCAACGTAGATTAGGACTGTCATCATACACTATCAATCTCTAATACTGTTCCATCAATATTCAGTAGGAAATAAAGACTTCAAACTGTTTGTAAATATCAAACTCAGACTGGGCATTATCATCACAGTCTTCACTTTGCCATCAAATACAGAACCATGCACAAATGCTGAGAAACTTGGACTGTCCGAACACCATAGAAGATTCAGGACTTTCACTTAGCTAAAAGGAACATCAGAATTAACTCACCAATAATGTGACCTCTATATGTTGAGATCATTGGATATAAGGCTACCTTAGGCATTATCTTTCTCAAGATGATAAAGAAACCACATATCTCAACCTTAGCAAGTCTGCAAATTATGGAGCATAATTTTGCTCATCTCTGTCATTGTCCAGCTGGGGCATCACCACTGTTGCTTTTGCCTCAGTACTTCATGCCAATCATCAAAAATAATCTACTCACTCATTTGTTCATGCCTCCCATTACATTGAACTTCTCTGAAACTGAGGTCTGAGGCAAGCCCTGTGGCTGGCTGCAGCTGCTTGTGGCCTAGGGCAGAGGACTGTTCATGCTGACACATGGATTTCCACAGGCTGATCCTCCTCAGAGCTTCGGCTTCTCAAACAGCAGGTTTGAACATGATGGATAGCCCCACAAACCTGCATCTAAATCTGCAATACAGCGTCCTCCTTGCTGGTGACCTGCTTTCATGATCATCTACAGGACATTCATCTCAACTAACCCTCATTAGCCACTACAACAGAAAGAGACAGGTCTCTGCTAGGGCTGAGAACAAGGCTGCATTCAAGGTGCAACAGGGGAACTTTTTGATGATCCCCCTCTTGAATAGGTGCGCTGGCTGTATGCTGTAAGAGGATTGGTTCTCACAAAGTGGGTCTGAGATCCTTCTCCAAGTCTGCCCACATCCGATACAACTCCACAAAAATTTCAACGCATGCAAAAATAAAATACCTCTGCTCTGCTCTCTGCTGTCACATGAAATTCCACGCTGATGAAAAAATAAAATACCTCTGCTGTCACATAAAATCGCAGAGCTCACCTTGAAACTCCATCAAAAAAAATGTTGTGAAACAGGCTGTGATAAACCCCAAGATCAGTCCAAGATTAGACTGTCACATAGGAAGAAGAACATAAAAATTAACCTTTCTGCTGCTCCTATACTGTCCCGAAATTCCTCAGTCAAACCACCAAACCTCTTCCTCAGTACATTACAGCTGTAAAATCTCGGACTGAGGCAGCTTCTCCAAAACGCAGAGCACTCCCCAAAATCTCCACGACTTAAAGTGAAATCGAGGGGAATTTATATTAATTCTCATCCAAAAAATTCTGAGCCGACTTGAATAAAATTACAATTTTAAAAAAAAAAAATTTATATTATATAGGGGCCGACTTGTAATCTTTATATTTGGAGAGCCGACATAAGTTTATATTGAGGCCGACATCACATTTCTAGCTGTAGTCTACAACT
>LPNX010946022.1:55317-296620 GCA_001517045.1 Pseudotsuga menziesii
CAGATCACTGTGTTAATGCTTGAGCCTTGGACAGACTGCTTCAACATTTCCGGATCAGGACTGACATAATCGATCATCATCAGGGCTGATAGCCAATGCTCCTTCTTGACTATTCTTTCAATGTTCAATCATACTGCTATTCAGTCGTGAGCCAAAATTGATCAAGAAAGAAAATATTTACCAAACTTAACCTCGGTCTACACTATTCATGTCAGATTTCAGACTGTGGTAGTCACTGCACTTTTGTCCTCGTCCTTTCTTCAACTGTCTGCTCTTCTTATATCTAGCTTCAGTCTGTGACAATTTCTGACACAGTTAACAACCAAACAGTTATAGCTTTGTTAAATCATCTCCAAGAAAAAGAGTGAGTGCTTGAGCTGATATAGCTTTGTGCTGAGCCGACATCTTCAAGATCACCTCATGCTGAGCTGACATCTTCAAGATCACAATTTCGTCAAGATCTACATCAAGAGCAAGCAGTGGAGCTCCAGAAGCATCAAATGACACATCTAAGTGTGTGGGAGCTTCATGACCAATTTGTGGGTGATAAACTGGGCCGTCTTCAACATCTTCAGCAAGGTGGTGGCATCAATGACATCATGACCATGTTGGCATCAATGACAATTTCATCAACAGTCATCATCCTCATAATCATCGTTTGATGTAACAGAAAGAGCTTCTTTCTTTTGTGCTGTAACAAGCATATATGTAGTAGACCTTTGGAAGAATGCATATGCACTTGGATTTGCAAACTAGATCACATATTTCCTGAGCTGAATCAAGGTCAAGAATGTTTTTCTCTCTCAAATCACATGCCACTCCATTCAACTTAGAAGAACCCAGCACA
The DNA here is from genome assembly GCA_001517045.1 of Pseudotsuga menziesii. Classification (NCBI taxonomy): domain Eukaryota; kingdom Viridiplantae; phylum Streptophyta; class Pinopsida; order Pinales; family Pinaceae; genus Pseudotsuga; species Pseudotsuga menziesii. Next base: position 56,165 of record LPNX010946022.1, read on the forward strand.
TTATCTGTGTCTAGTTTTACCATGACTTCTTTGTATCTTATGTCTTTTCTCATGGTACTAGGATTGTCAGCCACACTGTTTATTCCAGTCAGACTATAAGCACCACTTATTTCATCCACAAACTGTTTATGTTTGCCTGATAGCTGAGACTTAAATCTGTCATGTCATGGCGGTTAGTTTCCGCTCCCTCAGATGAATTGGGGACAGAGAAAGGATTTGTAGCTGTATTCTGAGATCCACTGACCATTACCTCCTTTGGAGACTCAATTTTTAATTCTTTGCATGCATCTGATGGCAATACAGAGCTTGTTTCTAATACTTCCAAAGCATTCTTTTCTGATGATGAAGAAACATCTGGCACTAATGGCAACTCAACATCCACTTTATTTTTTGTTGCATTCTTGAGAAGGTAAAGGAGAAGAAGATTCAGTGGTCTCAGCCCCTTCCATATCCTCCGAATTAGTACACAACCTGCCAAGACAAGTACTTGTAAATGTTGATACTTTATGCTGCTCCTCATTTCCGCTTTGCTCCTGCAAATAGTGTTTTAAGCACTCAAAGTGCAGAATGCATTTGAAGGGGTAACAGACACTATTGTGCATGTTCCTTTTGTTGACTCTGAAGAATCTCGTAATCAGCAAAAGGAATAACATGAACAAGACGGGCATGCCAAGCAGCCCATGCAGTTGCATGAATTTTTGCCAGCATTGCAAGTTAACTGGACATTGGGAAGCCAAGTGCTGGAGGCTTCGTCCAAAAACTGCATCTTGGGAATTGTGCATCCAAAAGAAAAGTTTGGAGAGTCAAGGTTAAGGGGAAAGAAGAGAGTCCAGCACTTGCAGACCAAGGAGCAGCAATTGCTCAAGAAAATCTATTACAGAAGACATTTCTTCAAGCCTGGATTGAATTTCTACATGGCTATGAGTACCAAGAATAGGTGCGCTGAGAAGAAAACATCATGTTGCTCCTTTGAGTTGAAGGTTTTGGGGGTCAAAAGCCTGTGAATGGGGAGGTGTGATCCAAAATAACCCTCTCCCAAACTTTGAAAAAGGAAATCATTCACAAAGCTTGAGGTCAGCAATCAATTTGAAGACAAAAGCCCAAAGGCCACATGAAGGTGATCGAATCCCTTCATGATTGGCATTCCAAGGGAGCATTATAATAAGCAACGCTTGCTTGATGCAATGACAACTGAAGAGAGATGGAAAAATTTTAAGCTAGGGAAGACAAAGGGCAGTAGAAGAAGAACGAGGATGGGGAATGAAGCATTCTGCTCAAAGATCGACTCTGAACCTGTTTATGAAGAGCAAAGATTGTCTCTGAGAGAAAACAATCTGCAAAATGCCTCCAGTGAGTAAGAATACATGAAATCTATATTGAAAGTGTACAAGTCACCCTTTGTAACAATTCTTAAGCATAATAACCAGAACCCATCTTTGCTGATTACCCCATTTGGGTTTCCAGGGTAATCTGATGTCTGTGTAAATTGCTGTGTTTTCTTCTTGTTTAATAGTTAAAACTATCACCTATAGCACGTTTTCATTGCTGGCTGGCATCTACAGGCCAATCTTTATTTATTCTGTTTGCTGGGTTAATTTATTCGCTGCTGGGATGTGCAATAGCATATGCGACAGTCAAACGTCCTCAATCCCTAGCGTGGATGCTTTACACATAGAAAAAGCCCCATTATATAAGCATATAATTCACATTCTGATGCCAGCGAATCATTGGTCTACTTGGTGCTCGGTTTAAATTCTGCGCATTGACTAATCAGCCACAGCCAGCATATGTAGGCAAAGGAATGGTTATTAATTAAGTGCAGAGTTTGCACGTTCATTATTCAGCTAACGGAAGTGACTCTATACAGCAGTTCACCTCAAGCTGTCGTGGGATTATCCATGTACAGCCAGCGTTATATATATAACTACTTGAATGATCAAGCTACAGCCAAACCAGTCGCCTCAAGTTACGTTGGGGCATATAATCTTATATAAATGTACTTTTATTCCTAATGGCTACGATAATGGTACACCAGTAAATAAATGGTTGCATAGTTTATTGCTTTGATATATATTATTACTAAGTGAGTGGGAACATTCGAGCTGTACACAGAATGTATTCCATTCACCTGGCAAAACAAAATGAGAATGCATTTGAATTTGTACATGATATATATCGAGGCCACAGTAAATAGATATATAATGCTTGTGTATTGTGTGACTTACAGCCTATTTGTGAATAGCAAAGTGCCATGCGTCTTTTTAACTGCTGGTTTTGTGAATGGGCCAAGTTGAACTGTTATAATGCAATAAACAGAGACGGAACTCAATTGATAAACAGTATTAAGAGTACTAGTTTTGAATTGGTGTAAACAGAGTTTTGCTTATTTGAGTGTCATTGCTAGGATAGTGAATCGCTCCTTGGTTGGGAATCTATCCAGGCACTGCAAAGCCATCAAACGATGCTTAAAAGCAATCAGAACGAAACCATTCATTCGTCCCTGTCAGTGAATAGCAAGCAGAGGACAAGAAGCTTTGCAGCATTGATCACGAATTTCACAGTGCATTCGTGTTGAGGAGACGGACGGGCCATAGGGTTACCGTTTACAGTTCAGTTGCTTCCACTTTTTATTTGCTGTTTTTCATTGTTCAATCAATTATGAACTCTAGCCTGGCAATTAATGGTGAATCTGTTGAGCATTTTGAAAGAGAACATTAGGATAAGTGCCCATTTCCAGCAAACTTGGTGGAAAGCTTATCTGAAGTAGAAGACCTCTGAACAACCTGTTGACTGGAAAGTGTTTCTGATTTTGCAGAATTTAGTGTTGAACAGAACCTTCGAGCCAAAATTTCATTGTAATGTTAACGTGTATGCTTGACAAGATGCCCAAATTTTTGGAACGGGTAAACTATAAAATGAACATGTAAGATAGTAAAATGGAGAAAAACGGGAATATGGACTAAATGGGATTTGGCAGAGAAGGTGTTTGCTGGTTGCCATAGCTTGAGGCCTGGTTCTTGCTACATCAGAGTTCTGCCTCTGGGCCCTAGCCGGTCCCTCTGCGATTTATGGGTGCTTCTTCGTGGGTGTTTCTAGGGAACGGGCTTCGTCACTCGTGTGACAGGACGTGGTCTTCCTTGCCAGCCGCCTCTTTGTGGGTATTTTCTGGGTAACGGATTTCGTGGGAATCTACGATGTGACGAGGGGTGGTTTGTTCCGAAATTCTTCCTTCCGTGACCCACCTCTTTAGTCGCGGGTCGAGCTTCTTCATTGGTCTCTGTGACGGGAGTCTTCACTGCCCCAGCCGATGTTGATGTGCTTGGTTTCAATGTTGCTATGCTAGGTTTGAAGTTCAAAATATGATTCCTGTAGTAGGTGGTAGGATGGCTAACCTGGAAGTACTGAATAATCATATGGCGGACAACGCGCTCCCATCTGAGGCTGCTATCTTACTCTTCCCCTGCTGCTCATTTTATTAAAGATTGTCTCTGCACAAACAGGAAGCTTCTTAGGCTACTTCTCAATATTAAAATCCCTGTAGTTAAAAACAAACGACAATAGAATCACCTTCAAAACAATTCGAAGATTCTCAACGATGGCAAAGGGCATACTTGGTTGGGATCCCCAACAAGGCCACTCTAAAAAGCTCTTTCCGCATTGGTCGAGTAGGGACTCGATTTGGGTTGCCCATGACATTTAAACAATGATCTGTGGAATGTTAGGGATGCATTTTGTGAATGAATGCACATCATTGCCATAAGTGATGAGTGTCATTAAGGTACTTTTCCATCCAGAAGTAAAGGTTGTTGCTTTCAAATTACATAAATCAGTTTTATGTGTAATGCATTGTTAATTTTTAAGAGTAAGGTCAAGGTGATTCGCCATACATTTTGGGGACTATATATAAAACATTATCTTGAATGTCATGGTTAGTTTGCATTTTGCAGTTTTCTTTTTAGGTTTAGTTACATTTTGTAGTTTTCTTTTGAGAATAAAAGTTATTGGTTTCAAATTACAATTTTGATGAATTATTGGATATGAGTAAGGTAAAGGGAATTATTGAATGGGAAGTGCATTGTTACTTTTTATGAGTAGGGTAAAGGGGTTTTATTTGCATTGTTGCTTCTTGATTAATATTTATTTTTTCAAGATCTGTATGTCTGACACGGCAGGATCTCACCCACCATCGGTGCATTGAAAGCTCATGAAAGCTCTATATACTCTAGGAATTCGAATTTTGGCTCTATACAGACTTGATTTCCTTAAATGATCTTTTTTGTGTACTTTGGAGCCACGTCATGGATCATTGGGTTCACATTGGGATCTTGTTATTTTTTGGCCACCTCTTGACCTATAAAAGAAGACCACGGTCATGCTCATTGGAAGAGAATTCTTGGAGCAAGGTTATGTTGTTAGATTTGTGCTTGAACTTCCTCATAGCTCATCATTTCCCTCTTATAAAGCATTCCTCAAGCTTTATTGCCTCCTTCCCTCGAGGGGCAAGTGTTCTTATCATTTGTTCTTCAAGCCACTTAACATCTAGTGTGGACTAAATATACCTCCTTTAAGAAGGTTGTTTGCCTCCATTTGGAGCTCACATCTCCAAAGTGTTGTCTATGCTTAACCATTGGACAATAAAGAAGTGGTTTGGCAGCTATTGGTTGTTGGAGTTTGCATCTCTTACCCAATATTGCATGTTATTTGATTTTATTTTATTTTATTTACTTTGTTTTGTTGTTACTATCAACCATTTGCAGAATCACTTGGAGCACTCACACCCTAACCCCCAAAAGGGGCTTCTAGTACTGAGGCCTTGCTACAGCCTACAAGGCCTAGTCCCTAACCAAGTGGGAAAGAAGCACTTTTGTGCAATATTTTCCCCAGCAGTATTTATGGAAACTCCACTTTGTTTTAGTTCATTTCTCTTTCATTAGGTTGTTGTTTGTGAAGTGGCAAATTTCTAATATCTTATGCTTTGCAAGTGAAGAGTACCATCCCTTTCATCTCAAGAATTCGGCCTAGAAGAGGCTATTTTTTCCATTTTATCAGACACATGGTTCCTAGCGTCATGACCGTGCTGACAGCACAGACATCCCTTCAGCAGTCACGATGTCTGCATGCATTAACAAACTTATGCTCTCGTGTATTTATGTTTTGCATCAGTGTGTTCTTTTACTCATTGTACTTACGCATTAACAAACCTATGCTCTCGTGGATTTATGTTTCGCATAAGTGTGTTCTTTTACTCATTGTACTTGTGTGACAGCGCACCAGTACGTCTCTCTATCACGCTGCAGCCGGACAATAAATTTATTTTTCGCTCTAATTGTTCTTTATTTGTTTTTTATTAGTTTAGCCAACAATTTGCAACCCAATTGTTTCCCACTAACTATCACGTCCCCACCCTTCTACCAGCGAGAGGACGCGACTATAATGCTGAGAATTTGGGAAACTAAGCCCCATGAACGTAAAATAAAATGCATTGGAAATAAACATACACAGATGCATAAATGACTATCAAACAACGGAAGCATTTACATTTCAGTCAACACATTAGCATGTTCATCATATTTATAAATTAAACACAGTTGCAAGGATTTAAACACAAGAGATACTTATCTTTAACAGAAGCTTGTCCTGCAACCAGCTACGTCACTGCAACGTTCCACCCAACCATAGGCCAATGTGCTCATCAATCTCTCAGCAACACTGCCACCCCCGAGCTGGGCATGATTCCACAAGGAATAAGGGGAAACTAGCAGGTTCACACGTAGCCAAGGATACACAACTCAGCCAAGCCAACACAGTTGGGTTTATCAAGCTAACATGGAGCTGGAAAGGTTGGTTGCTAAGCTAGTGAGCTCAATCCAAGAGATATGAACACCTGCACCAGAACTAGCCTGACTTCCAAGACATCCACACACCCAACACAAGGAAGCATCCCCTTCTCTGCTACACAATCCCTCAGGCCATGACTTCCCTTCCAGTGCTATTAAGGGGGTGTAGAAAAGAAAGCCAGCCCTCTAGCTCTGTCTGTGGGGCTTCTGCACACACTAGGTTTATTAAGCAAGCTCAGACCCCATTTCCACACCCAAAGACAGTTCAAAGGCCAACAAACGATAGGCACACAACAATAACAGTTATGGATTGAAGGGAAAACACCATAGAGACCAAAATCGGTTATGGCAACTGGGTAGAAACAAATCAGTTTGAGCAACTCGAATTCCATAGTCGTTTATGGCCCTAACATGGCCAAAACGACCTCAACAGCGCCCAAAATTCATGGCTCTATGGGAAACACTAAACAACGAGATTTCTCACCGTGGGCATGTGGAAACAACACCGAAACGTCTAGTAGAGATCCCAGCCACTAGAAGTTAACAAAAACACTCCACAGCCAGGGTAGAAACGCATGAAACTGCAAAATCATGAGTGGAAAATGCATCGGCAGCTCCAAAAACGTGAGGAAAACCAACCCAATCCCTAGCATTACAAAAACGACCTCCCATCCATGGGAAATTGAAGCCAACAACCAAAAACGTCGAAGGAAAAACACACAGCAAGTTCTGGATGCCTGAGAGAGCTCACGTCAAGGAAAAATGGTGAGAAAAACATGAAAACGTGGAAGCATCGTAGAATGGCCTACGTTTTTGGGTTTTTGCTTGCCCAAGGAGTCAAAATGCATTTCCCAACAACTGATGACTTCTCCAATTCGAATTTGGGTTGTCATACCTTGCCCATCCCATGCAATAACCAACCCAACCTATTTCTGACAGTAATAAATGATTGGGCGAATGAGACAAGAAAGGTAGTTGACAGTTTGATGGTTCTCCCTCTGACGTTTGGATTTTCCCCATTGGCCCCAAAGGTTAAATATTCCCCCCCTATCCTTAGGAAATCATGCTCCTTCTCATTATGGTTGCATTAACATAGTTGGTTGTGGGTATTTTAATTAAAACGCATATGTACATGGTGTCCATAATTATAATGTGTCTGGCTAGCACAAAATACCATCAGCAACGATTTTAATCGCTGGAACATAAAACGATAATCCATGGTGGGGATTTTAGCCTTTAGCTCCACACCACGATTAATTACAATATATACATCATATACATTTGATGCAAATGAGGTCAAAACCGGGGTGTTACACTAACGAACTAAAACTAAGTAATATTGCAACGGTTACTTGTTTCTTTACTAATTAGCCCACCTAGACTAAGATTAGGAAGTAAAGGAGTCATCCCTTGAAATCTACTTTAGTAACCAACCTTGAGGCTCCCTAAGGATCTCATTGTTGTCACTAGTATTCAAGATATCTTATGTTTATTTGCTTTACTTAAACATTTTTAGTTCAAAGTAGTGTAGAATCCACTTTTTGCACACAAGCGAGGACCTAAAGACTCTCCTCTCCCGAAGTATACTCTTTACAATTCCCATGAATCAAAAAGCGGAAGTGAAGTGTGAAATACATCCATTTCACACTTAGCATTTGTTTTTGCAAACATCACTAGTTTCTTTAGAGCTCAAGTTATAATTTCCATTATTTTGTTTTTTAGCACTTTAGTTAATTGCAACAATACAATTTGCCTACATCACATGTGATTGCCCACTTGCACACATCAAGGGACTTAAAGACTATTTCATTCTGAGTATGCTCTTCACAATTTCAGTGAATCAAAAAGGAAGGAAATTGTGAAATACCTCCCTCTCACACCTTAAATAAAGTAAAAACCATAAAATCAACTATTGTAAATGCTAACCAACTAAAATCCTCCGTAGGAGGTCACAAAACAATCTTTTAGTTTGGTAGGATTGATTGGGCTAGGCATCCAAAAAAGCCCACCAATCTAGTTTCATTAGGCATTATTTTTTAAACATAGCATTGTTTTTAGGGTGCTATCAAATCCTGCTATAAGCAAGTGTTCAAAGAAATCCTAGATAAAAAATGTACCATGACTAAGGAGGTAAAAGTTGAGGTATAGTTTTTTGAAAGGCTCGGACAATGACGGGTTGGTTTTTCGCTCCAAGAAGTGTTTTGGAGGCTTTTGTTCCAGTGCCTGCCTGCCTGGTTTGCCCCGTTGGAAGACCGTTTGGAGGCTTTTGGTTACAGGACTGCGAAGGATCTGAAGATCAGTGAGTTGCCAAGCCCTGGAACCTCGCGATTTGTTGTTTTTGCAGGTTTTGTGCATTTGCAGGTCTCTGTGGCGTGCTAGTCGGTATCTATATCCGTTGTTGCTAGAGTGTTCAAGATATTCGAAGTGGTGATTTCAACGATTTTCTTGCTTTCTAGCAGTGTTAACAGGCTTGCTAAAGGTGTCTTTTGCACAGATATCTAGGGAGCCTGATCAAGATATGTTCTACACTTTGTAGTTTTAAAACCATGCACTCCAAGAAGATTTGAAAATTCTTTTGGCTTTTTCTTGATTTGTGAAGAACATTCGGCTCTGTTTCTTCCTCGAGAGAATTTCTGGTGCTGATCTGGAGGACTCGTTGCTAAGAGGATAGGCAACTGCAGTCTCTGACTAGTTTTTTTAGGTTGTTGTTCATGCAAGTGTGGAGTTTCCTCTGTGGTTGCGTGGAGGTTTCTCCTCTATTAGTCCTTTGTAAAAAAATTTAGGAGTGCCAAGACGCTGGTGCTCGGTTAGAGTGCAAAGGATTTGTAGTTCTGAGAGGAGGCTTCATTCTGTTGGATCGCTCCAAGAAGGAAGAACGTTTTGTTCCATTCTGTCTGGAGTTATTGTTCTTGCCTTTTCATTGGAATATTTTCCTCACTTATCTATCTGGCTCTCAGGTCTTTTGCAGGTGCTTCGTATCTTTGAAGGATTTTGTGGGATCGACCCTAGCTCCTCCCGTTATTGGAGGTGGAAAGTTCTAGTGCATTGTCACTGAATTTGTTCTTAGCTGAAGGCAATGTCTCTGTTATGTGGAGGCACTAGCGCTAGGGGAATCTACCATGGCTTTGGAAGGGGCTCCTCCAGATGAAATCTTAGCCTTCAAGAACTTCGTTGCAGCTAGTGGCAAAAGGAAGCTCTCATAGACCCAACAAACTTTTGTCAAGAAACTTTACAATACCCCTTCGGTGGAACTCCCTAAGGAACAACTATGCCGTACAGCTATGAATTTCGCGGATCAGGGCCTCATTGGCCAATTCTCTGGTCTTTGACCATCTCCCAAAACTATTGAAGGATGGGTTCAAAGAAACTGAAAACCCTTAATCACAGAAGGCATTTGAAGCAACCTGATTGGAAATGGATTCTATGTCTTTCTTTTTGAGAATTCTAAAGACAGAGATTTAATCTTTCGAAATGGTCCATATTTCATGGGCCCTCAAGGGTATTATCTCAACAAATGGAACCCGTATTTTGATCCGAATCAAGATGTTCCTTCCGTTGTTCATGTATGGGTCAGGCTACCGCATCTCCCTCTACATTGCTGGAGCACGAAGTCTCTTGTAGCCATAGGAAACACCCTTGGGAAGTACATTGATAAAGTTGACAGAAGAGACCAATTCACTTGTGCTCGAATTTGTGTTGAAGTGGACCTAGAGGTAGGGCTTCCAGAAGCTATTAAGCTAATAGTGGCAGGTTGAACCCATGTGCAAGAGCTGGATTATGAGTAGTTGCCTTTCAAGTGTAGACATTGTCACGGATACGGGCACTTTGCCAGAACATGCAAGAAGAAAGTTGAGGAAGAAACTATCAAAGAGAATGGAGAAAAATGGAAACAAGTTCAAAAATCAAAGCAAGGAAACAATGCCAAAGGAAAAAAAACTGAAATAGGGATTGGTAATATCCCCATGGCTAAAGGAAAAGAAGTAACAATGAAGAAAATACCAACGCAAAATATCTTCGAAGTTCTGAGTGCTCCTGATGAGCAAGTGCCTACATCTCTTGAAGAGGGAGAACTGCCTCAATTTCAAGAGCAGAGAGAAGAAAATAAAGAAACAACTGAGACAATCCAGGGATCTTCTGCTGAAGGTCTCTCTCCCACTTATGCAAAAATGGAAAGAAAAAAAAATCATTGGCTAACTCTAGCTCATCTGAGGATGAATCTATTTAGAGGTCTTCCAAAAAAGGACGGAAATCTCATAAGACAGTTAGGGAAGAAGAAGCAGAAAGGTTGAAGATGCAAGGAAGCCAACCTACTCTTGAAATGTCAATTTCCAGGAAAACTAGGACTTCAAAAGGAGGACCTCATTCTGTTGTCAATCCTAAATAATGAATTGCAAAGGGCTCGAAAACTCAATGAAAATGGAAGCTGTTAAAGATCTAATCCGAATGGCTTCTCCAAGTATACTTCTGCTCCAAGAGACTAAAATCGAAGAGGACTGTCTTCTATCCTTGAGGAAAAAGAAATGGAAAACGAATTTTGGGAAAGCTTTAAGTGCTAGAGGTACTGCCGGCGGAATTGCAACCTTGTGGCCAGAGAATCTTTTCTCTCTTCGCAACTCCCATGCAACTCAGCATTGGATTTTCACAGAAATTCAACATTCTATAAGTAATATTACACTCTCCCTTTTTAAACTTTATGTTCCTGTAAACTACCATGAAAAATGTGACTGTTGGAATTCACTTGCAACATTCCTTTCTGTTAATTCATTCTCCAACAGTACCGTGGCTGGAGATCTAAATATAATTTTGGATCCAAAAGAAAAAAGAGGAGGCATTGGGGGGAGAGACCCCATGATCACCTCAGTCGATAATCTCACTCTTACGTGGGAATTAATTGATTTCAAGCCTAAAAAAGGCTACTTCACGTGGACCAACAACCGTGTAGGAGTAGCAAATATATCTGCCAGGCTAGATAGATTTCTAGTGCAGAGGTCTTTGCTGTTGGAGGGGAAAAAATTAATTACTTCCACTAAATTGGCGAAGCTATCTTCAGACCATAAGCCAATTATGTTGTTGATTGATGATGAAGAGGACTTAGGACCAATTCCTTTTCGGTTCAGTCCTTTATGGAAAGAATAAGAAGGATTTATGGACATAGTTTCTTTAGCTTGGGATATTCCTGTTGTAGGTTCCCCAAATTATGTCTGGGAGAAAAAGCTCAAAAATACTAAAGTGGCGTTGAAGAATTGGGTAAAAATATCTCACAAAAATTCAGTAAGTGAAAGGAAAGAAGCCGTAAAAAAGCTGGAATAAATTCAAATGGAAATGGAAGAATCCGAAATCACTCCTGAACTGTTGGAAAAAGAGCAAAGAGCTCAGTTATGTTCCTTCAGGGCATTCAGGAGAGAAGAGGAGTACTAGAGATTGAAGTCAAGGAGTACTTGGCTTCTAGTTGGAGATAGGAATACTTCCTTTTTCCATAAGCAGTGTAGAGCCAGAATATCTCAAAAACACATATCGAAAATTACTACTCAGTCTGGTGAAACTTTTACAGGAATTTCTCAAATAAAACAAGTTGTTGAAACTCATTTCCAGAATTTCTTTTGTGAAGATGGTTCCTCAGATTCAGAAATAACAGCTGATTTCCTGTCTAATATCCCTTGCTTGGTGAGTGAGGAAGACAATGTTGATTTAATGAAACCATTCTCAGAACAAGAAATCATTGACGTTATATGGGCGATGGAATCGGATAAAGCCCCAGGCCCTGACGGTTTCTCCTTTCATTTTTATCAAGTCTGTTGGAAAGTTATAAGGAAAGATCTTCTCATGATGTTAAAAGCCTTTCTATTAAAAGCCAAAGTTGGTGGATGCACAAATTCCACTTTCTTGGCTTTAATTCCTAAAGAAGTTAACCCCTCTTCCTTTGATCAATTTAGGCCTATTTCCCTTTGTAATGCATCTTATAAAAAAAATTCTAAACTCTTGGCTAACATGCTAAAACCTTTGCTTGGAAAGCTGATTTCACCTCTTCAAGATGGGTTTATCAAAGGAAGACATCTTTTGGACAATGTAATTCAAGTACAGGAAGCCATGCATTCAATTTTTCGAAGGAAAGAGAAGCGCATGCTAATTAAAATTGATATGGCAAACGCATTTGACAGGGTAAATCTCTCCTTTATTTACTCAGTGCTTCATTCTTTTGGCTTTAGTCCCGCCTTTATAAATTTGGTTAAAGCATGTATTGATAAACCTTAGATAGCGCCATTGGTAAATGGCAGACCAACAAAATTTTTTCAAGCCACCAGGGGACTCCGTCAGGGCTGCCCTCTTTCTCCATTTCTATATATAATAATGGTTGATTCTTTAAGTAGAAAGCTAACAGTTGGGAAACATGATGGGACCATTCCGGGCATTTCTTCTTCAGCTGGAGTGGAGCTATTAATCATGCACTCTTTGCGGATGATACTCTACTATTGGGTGGGGCCTCTTTAAATATTGTAAGAGTTTTTTCAGGCATTATGAACCAATTTTGTATCATTTTAGGAGAACTTATCAATATCGAAAGAGTGCAGTGTATTGTTGGAATGTAGATCAAGCAGCGGTGACAAATATTTCTCAGGTTTTGGGTTTTGAAGTTTATGTTGCTTGGGACAAGGTTATATATTTGGGGCTCCCATTAACCTTGGGGCAAAATATTCCTTCTCTTTGGCTGGCTATTATTGGGAAGATAAAAGCTAAGATTGCCTCATGGGGAGGTCACTGGCTGACGAAGGCAGGAAAACTCATTTTGATAAAATCAATTCTCTCAGCCCTTCCTATATATCAGTGATCTTTTCTCCTGGCTCTGAAAAAGATATTGGATCAGATTTCAAAGTTGCTCAGAGATTTTTATGGAGGGGTGGAAAAAAAACCAGAACCGTATGCATCTGGTAAAGTGGGAAACTGTAAAAAGACCGATAAATGAAGTTGGACTGCAAATTAAAGATCTAGGACTGTCGAATTTAGCAATGGGAGGAGAATTACTCTGGCAACTATTCTCCAACAAAAAGCATCCTGTGAGTCAAATCTTCTGGAAAAAATATTTACATGGAGGAAATCTAAGAAATTTTCAAAGGATAAACACTACAAAAGGATCCATCACTTGGAATCTATGTAGAAGAGCCATTGAATTTTTCTCACAGCATTTATATAAAATACCTGAAAATGGTAGGCAAACGTTTTTATGGGAAGATAAGATTTTAGGGAATGATCCTTTGAATTTAGATAATTCCTTATCAGATATCAAGAGATGGCTAGCAACTAAAGACATCCATCGACTCTCTGACATAGCAACTTGTGGCTATGAAGGAAACTGGAAATTGTGGTCAATTCCAGAACTGCCTGAATGTGAACAAAATTTGCAAACGCAGAAGAATTTGTTGATTCAGAAATTAACTGGCAGCGCTCCAATACACAGCTCGAGCAAGGACGAGTGGGGATGGGGTAACTCAGGTGAATACTCTGCTACTGAAGGATATAAACAATTGCAAAAATTGCAGGCCACGTTGTTACCTACTCTTTGCTCTATGGACGCAACCACTTGGAAACTGGTATGGAATTCACCCAGCGTCCCGAAAGTGAGCTTTTTCACTTGGACGGTAATGCATGGAAAAATATTAACTGGTGAAAACTTGTTAAAACGTGGCTTCCTAGGTCCATTTAGATGTTGTTTCAGCCTTCAAAATGCAGAGTCTTTGGCTCATATCTTTGTTGGCTGTAATTTTGCTCAGGAAGTGTGGGCAAATTTTATGTGTGGGTTGCCTTCTTATGCTCCTATTAATTCTGAACCTATCATTCTTTTTAAAAACTAGCAATCTAGAATCCAGGCTCTGCTATTAGTCCAACATGGAGGAAAATATGGCAAGCCATCCCCAAATTTGTATGGTGGAAAATTTGGCTGGCAAGGAATGACTTGATTTTTAATAGCAAAAAATCAAATCCCGCAACGGTAGCTTTAAAAGCAAAGGCCTTTCTTCTGGAAGTAGTGGGAAACCCTCAACTTGAAGAAATTAAATTAGCAGCTGAGTATAATTGGTTAGTGGTGAGACAAGTGAATAAAGCTCAATTGGGAGCAAGTAAGCCAGTTATTAAACCACACTGGCAAATCATAATGACAGAGAAGGAATTTTCAGAATGGTGGCATTTGAAAAACAAAGCAACAATCTTCTTCGATGGAGCGTCAAAAGGAAATCCAAGGAAAGCTGGAGCAGGGGGCTTGATATATTATCCTGGTGGAATACTAGCAACAGGTCTACAACTGGGGAGTAGGACATCTCTCAATTAACCAAGCAGAACTATATGCTCTTCTCAAGGCTTGTCAACTTGCAAAGGCAGCAGGTCACATCAACATTCAAATTTTTGGAGATTCTGAAATCATCATAAAGGCTTTAAATTTCGATTCAAAGCTCAATAATCCCAGGTTGAATGTAAACATGCAAAGGCTGCACTTCATTCTCATTAATTGTGCTTCAGTTACTTCTTATCACATTCTTCGTGACTTAATAAGCTGGCAGAATTCAAAGCCAATCAGGGATGCCTTCTTTCAGCAGGAATGCTAAGTTTGAACGATGGCCCTAGTATGATGAATCCTATTCCTTGATAAGGAAAATCCTTTTTGAAGTTATGTAGATAAATTTTTGGAATTTTTGTAAATGGGTGAAGGCCCTTTCAATTCTTTATCAATAAAAATGAAAAAAGAAAACGAAAAAAAAATTAATCATTTTGGTTAAAAAAAAAGTTGAGGTATAGCTACCCTGCTCTCACCTATGAATCATTCAACTCATTGTATGAATACGACACTATATTGTTCAAGACCAACAACCGATCCACTCTTGACGCAAAGGTAACCTTAGTGGCCAAAAGTTAAGGCATCGCCATGGAGAATTTGTGAGTGCAAGTGACTCTTAAATTCAACTATTGTCATTGGGAGGTGTTGCCAAGTCTCTTTGATTGGGACATTGAACCCATCATCAGTGAAATTGGCTCTTTGTTACCCTCACTAGTCGATTATTGTGTGGATTCCACTATCACCATCAATTGTGCTTTTAGGAGGCCTAGTTACATTTAAAAGGAATCATGATAGGTCTTGTTAGGGAATTTACATAGGCTTTTCTTTTCTAAATACAAGTCCATTAACTCGTAATTTAAAAAGAACCTACATGTGGACACCTTTGCACTAATCCATTTTTGCACATATCACTCACTTATTGCAGCATTTTGTATCTGTTGTGGTTGGCATATTTTTGCATTTGTCTATATTGTGTTCATTCACCACCCATCACTCTCACTTGGATAGTAGCCTTCCACCATATATGAATGAAACCTCCCCTAAAGCAGTCCCGCAAACTACACGGCCTATCCCCTCTCTCGAGGGGTGTTTTAACATTTTCTACTCATGATACATGAAGGAGATCACCTGGTCGGGGCTGCTCCCAGGCCACATTGATTGGATCATCTAGGTGAGGACATACCTCGTTTGATTCATTCTCTCCCCTTAGAGGGAGTGTAGACCATTTTGCCTCCTCCTATGTTCACTCCCCCACGAGGGAGCACCCCACCTTCTCCCCCCTTCGGTAAGAGGCCACACTCCATCTTCATCTTCTCCTAGAAGACAAAGATCATCGCCACATATTCCAAGGTCTCCCCCTCATAGAATACAATGGTGGCCCCCAACCCAAACTTACCATTCATGGCAAGTTTGAACCTCCCTGATGTAGCCAAATTGGTTAATGATCCCATAGCTCATGATGCCAATTGGTAGGATATGCCAAAAAACCTCCCATCGGACATTCCTAAGTTCGAAGGGAAACATGGAGATGATTTTTCCAATCATATCATGTCTTTCCACCTATGGTATTCCTCCAACAACATAGTGTCGGATTCGATATGTCTTTATCTCTTCTAAAGAACCCTCATTGGTTAAGCTGCAAAGTGGTACATGAATTTGACAAAGGTATCTCATAACACATTTGAGATAGTTGTCATCACATTTATCTTCTACTTTCAGTTACCAATAAGACATGACCTAGGCCTAGAAATTCTCATAGAGTTTTGACAGAACACTTCAACACATAGCTGATCATATCCATGAATGGCGTCCTCACCACACTTTGTGCAAAATCGACATTCAACGTCCTTTCCTTTTGGATTGGTTCATCAAATCTCTCCAACCATCTATCGCCAAGGATGTGGCTACCTCAATGTCGCAAAATGAAGAAGTGATTCTCAAAACCCGACACTTTGACCTCATTTATGCCCAATTAGGGTATTTATACACCGTACTACCAAATGCCCCTCAACATCAGTCATTAGAGCCTCTTGTTGCAAGGATGTCACGTTCTGTGGACATGATTAATATGTCCATTTCCTCCCATGGTAAAGTTCCCCCACAAACAACTCTTGCACCACCACCCATGATGGCGCAATACCCACATGTCCTCATTGTGTCAACTACCCTACTACTGTACCAAATCCTTCATTTGGACAGTCCCAGTACGGACCATACAACCCTATCTACCCTAGTACAAGCCAAGTACAAACAATTTATCAATTGCAAATGACATCACCCATGCCTACATCCACATCATATGCCGCACAACCAACCTATATCTCACCTCTAGGCTATAATCCTTATTATCCATACCCATGTCCCCCTAAAACAACCACCATGCCCCATATGGGAGTCAACTTCATCCAAGCTTCTATGTAACAACAAACTCAACAATTTGAGTAGTTGAACATCACCAATCCCTTGAATAATAATTAGGGAAAGAAGAAGGTAAAAAACAAACAACCCCAACAACAGGGGCAGAGAGGCAACAAAGTTCCCCAACATAATCTAAACCAGCATAACCATCCAGCACAAGGGGGAAATCCCCCCATGCAAGGCAATAATTCCAACTTGAGGACAAATTAACCTTGCTTAATCTGTGGCGAGTATGGTCATTACCCTCACCATTGTCTGCTTATCCCCTACTGCCATCAGATGGTGGGAGCCAAGAAGGTGACACCCACAAACCCCCATCATATGCCTCTTGTACCACAACCCCAACAAGTTTTTTTGCAACAACCCTTCGCCAACCAAGGTGTGGTTACCAAACAGTCGGATTCCCCCCCACCCCTAGGTGATGGATCCTTTCAAAACATTTTATGAACTCGACACTAGCCAACCTCTATACTCATGCCAAATGTACACTAGTGCTGACACCTCACCCATCCTAGAAGACACTTTAGTCCCTTCAGGAGGACCTTTGCAAATTATGCGCCCCAACACAGAGCAAGTTCTGAGGATACCCAAAGCACCTCTTAGGTGTACTCCTAACCCTCACATGAAGGCTCCCCATAATTACAGTATTGTAAATGAGTTGTCACAATCACCACCCTCCATGTCCATGTTATGAGTACTTCAATCTTGCCCATCACAACGAAAGGAACTATTGAATGCACTTGGTGTCGTCGACCGTTATGATTCACACCTTTGACCTCGACAAAGGTAAACCATGACTACCATCATCTGTCGCATTCCAAGTTCCTGTCACTATGAATAATATCATCATTCATTGGTGTATACTCGATGAAGGCACGTCCACATGCATAATGTCTTCAAATGTGTGGAAACGATTGGGCTTGCCCGATTTAGTCCCATCCTCCATTTCTCTAAGTGCTTATGATGTAAGACCATCCCAACCACAAGAATTGTACTAGAATGCCCCCATTGAGCTAGGGAAAAAATGGTGATGATCGATGTTGAAGTCCTCGACACCCAACTAGACTACAACATCCTATTGGGTCATAGTTACATGTATGCCATGAAGGAGGTCACCTCCTCGGTGTTCTGTATCATGATGTTCCCCTTCAATGGGAAGGTGGTCACCCTCGACTAACTTAGCTACTACAACCCCCATGCCTCTACCAATCCCAAAAACGTCCTACCCACAATAGATTAAGCAAATCCAACTCACTATGTTGAAATTGGCTTGGGTGTGTATAAGGATTATGACCTCCTAGAGGCGTATTCGGGCCCTCTACCTGAAATCCCCATCACAATGGAGGGTCTCATGTGTACCATTTTTACCCAATGGCCTCATCATTAACAACCCCAACCAGACATGGTGTGGAGCAAGTCTTGAACCCTTCTGTGCCTCCCATGTTTCAAATTCCCTTTTTGTACCCCCCCACCCCCGAGAGTGCAAGGAACACCACTCATGGTTCAGTTAATACTCCCATGGCTCACATTAGGGATCCTTGTTTGGTACCTCACACCACCATTCCCCAAGATGGCTTCAAAAACCATCACGCATTGCAAGGTAGTGCCAGTACGATACGTTACTTCCAAGGCTCCACCCACCGAATACACACTATTAGTGACTCAGCCACCACCGACGGTCACAAAAACCCAAAATAAAGGCATCATTCAACCCAAGCTGAACATCCCCACCAACAAAGGCATTAACTAGCCTAAGTTGAAATCCCCCACCATAATCAACCATGCCCTTGAGTCTTCATCAGGAGCCACTAAACAAAACATGAAGCGTGCTACCCAACAAACATTGAAGACACCCATCATGCATGATACACCCAGTATATGGGTCACACCCCCATGTGCTTTGTGTGGTCAACAATTTCATGCAACAAACATGTTCCCTACCTTACCAAAGCTCAGAAACTTGCTAAACACACCTATTAGTATCACACATGCCCCTCAAGCTAAGACTGGGGGCACATCAAACTCCTCGACCCCTAAGTCCAATTCGTTATGTACCAACAAAGCGTGTTCGATTTGCTCTCAATATGGGCACTATACACACCATTGCCTTGACCTCCCTTGATTTTGGAATGCACTTACGACTATTCATCTCACACAACCAGTGGTGGGACCTCTGACGTCTCCACCACCAAAAACAACTTCCATCAATGTGGTTACCACAAATGTAGTTACACAAATCACGTCTCCATATTTAACCGCTCTCGAGAACCCTACATCACCACAATCACATCTTTCTCATGTCGACCACGATACCCAAGCTAAAGGGTGCACATCTTGCGGGAACCACAACCATATGATTCCCAGTCGAAGCAGGCCAACCTCCCCTCCCACTACGACATCCGTCCTAACACCAAAACTAGTACCCATCAAGGGATCATGCCCATGTCGAGCATGTGGCACTACTTCCAACTATTCGTTTCAGTGCCCCATCTTATGTGTTGAACAAAAATTTTGCGTCAAGCATATGCGCTTACAAGACCAAATGCTCTAACTAAGTATATCCCCACCAAAATCACTGATATAGCAAATTGTTCCCACCTTGGAGGATACCATTGAGAATGTATCCCCCTGGTCGGCATACCAACAAGTGATGATTTGTCATCCTCTGACGAAGACCTACATCAGCCACAACCCTAGCCATCAGGGGATCACCATTCAAAGGTGGATGCGCACTCCTCAGGTGCGCTATGTTTTGGTTATTATTTTTGCATTGTCAATACCTTGGTCGTGTCCTCTATTATGCTTGGATATCTACGTCATGTGTGCAGGATTTTTACCAGAACATGAGGATTTTCTATTGTCATAAAAAATGGTGCAGGACCACTCTCATCAGGTATCATCCTGAAAATGAAATTTAGTTAATCATTTTACCCTCTGACCACATTGCATTTACTTGTACTCTCGTTGATAACCATAGGGTCCTAATCCCTAGTAATAATGTGCCATCAACATTGTTCCTGAGAATAACATGTTTCCCCCATGGGTGCTCACCCACAACATCCTTTCCATTATTAGACACCCATGATGTCGATCCCCCCACAATCCCGAGGAATCTGGTCCTTCAAGATAACAACCTATCTAAAGCCCATTAGCTCATAGTTGTGCATTTACTCCCCTACCTCAAGCAGTACAACAAAATTGGATTCCTCGACACCAGTTACAAAAGATATTTCTCACGGCCATCTCATACCTCTATGAGAATTTAAACCATCTGCAAAATCTTCTTCATCCCACCACCCTCGTCAAGGCAACAATGGTGCCCCCTCCCCTTGAGACAACCAATTCTATTCAGTTATTCCCACGGGAACATTATGCATTGCATTGATTCATGGGGCACTCGTCTTTGCGTCTGCAAAATACCCTTCCCTTCATCTAAAAGGTTCCCCAACCCACTCAAACCCGTGGGAACCCCGCCCATCATCAAATCGACTCCTCGACTCGCCAAAAACTATGGGAGTCCCACCCATCGTCAAATTGGTCCCCTGACATGCCCAAAACCATGGGGACTCCACCAATTATTCTTTATATACAAATAATTCCTCGATACACTCAAAAATGTGGGAAGAATCCATTATTTTGGTATCACCCCTTGGTCTCCTTTTGATCGATGTAGTTGAGTCCTCCTACCTAGCATGGTCAGTTCGATCAGTCACCATACCGTTAGTATTGTGTGTCTCCTCTTACCCTTCATCAGTAGTTTGTCTCTTTGCGTTACAATCTACCCGTCCGTTTTAAAGTATGTTGCCATCACATATCCCCCAGGTTTACATCGATCAAAGGAATTTATAAGCCCCACAATTAGTTACAACATGATCTTGGTCAGTAAGACAAGACCCTCCTCTTGTAATGATTCTTTAGCTCTCATTGACGCCAAATCCTCATATTCTGAGAGTTGAAGCTGTGACAATGGTACCTTAGGATTCCTTTGAATCGCTACAAGGAATTGCCTTAGAGTCTAGACTAAGTAAGGAGAGTCATTAGTGTTCCTTAACTTAGTAGTTTCCCTGATTAAGATTATGATGAGTGTTGCATGCGAGCCTGAGGTCAATATCGAAGTCTGCACTCGAGGCTGAAGGTGATAGTTTCTCGAAGGAACATCCAAGGAGCTGGTCTGGTGCATCTGGTAGCCTCTGGCTGGGGCGGTGCTCTCCAAATCAGGATTCTGAATTGAAGGGATCGATTGATGAACCCGAGGCCTCTGTCCTCACCCTGGCCTCATGTCCTGAGTGGCTGGATTGGATCTCTGGAGGGGCAGATCGATGGTGACTGGATGGGCGGTGATTCACCGCCCTTCGCTCGGATGCCTTCGACCGGTTAATCACCATTCAAAACAAGAGATCTAGCAGAGGAGAGCCCCCGAAGTTCGTTAAAAGAATTGAAGATGTGCCAGAAGTTGCCCTCCCCCCAGAAGAAAAGATTCGGGTTGCCCTCTCACTGGCAGATCGAGCACTGATCAGGCAATTCACAGGGCTCTGGCCCTCGCCAAAAACTACTGATGGCTGGGTCCAAAGAAACTAGAGGCCACTAATCTCCAAAAATGTTGCGTCCTACTCCGTCGGAAGGGGTTATTTCTCGTTCGACTTCGAATCCAAGGAAGATAAAGAATTAATTTTAAGGAACGGGCCCTATTTCATGGGGCTGCAAGGCCTCTATCTTATCGGGTGGACCCCAGACTTCGACCCTGAAGCCGACACCCCCAAAGTTGTGCTAGTCTGGGTCAGACTTCCAAATCTCCCTATGCATTGTTGGAATCCCAAATCTCTCCACGCTATAGGGAATGCCATGGGGAAATA
This sequence comes from Pseudotsuga menziesii, assembly GCA_001517045.1. Classification (NCBI taxonomy): domain Eukaryota; kingdom Viridiplantae; phylum Streptophyta; class Pinopsida; order Pinales; family Pinaceae; genus Pseudotsuga; species Pseudotsuga menziesii. The sequence continues at coordinate 77,596 of LPNX010946022.1, forward strand.
CATTGACATGGCTAGCCCAAAGGACCAATACGCTTGTGCCCGAAACTACGTTGAGTTTGATCTTGAAGCTGGATTGCCAGAAGCTATCAAACTAACTGTGGGGAAATGGTCCCATTTCCAAAAGCTTGACTATGAACAGATCCCATTCAAGTGCAGAGGATGCCATGAATATGGGCATTTCATTCGTAATTGCCCTAAAAAAACCGAGATCCAACAAGATAAGGTGGAAGGATGGCATAGGGTGAATAGATCTAAGTCTAAAAATCAAGTTGGAGTGGCTCTAAAAAAGGGTGAAGAAGAAAGAGCTATCACACTAGAAAGAACTCAAGCAACCTCAAAGATCAAAGAAACTATTGAAGTAAGGGATGACTCTAATGAAGCGGAAGAGAAATCTAGTAACGAAGATAGTGAGGACTCTGAAGCAGTCCCTTCAGATCAAATGAAAGAACAACAATGACAGAAGAAGGAGAAAGACCGGAGAAATCTAAGGAAGAATTTGAATCGGAAGAAGAAGAGGAGGAGGAAGGGGAAATAGAACTGACTACTCCAAGAATGACTAAAACCAAAGGAAGGAAATCCAAGAAAGAAGTAAGGGAACAAGCCACCTACAAGGATAAGTTGCAAGGTTCCCAGTTAACCCTAGAAAAGCTACTGAAAAACACAAGAAACACCCGCCAGCATGGGCATGCCCTGAAAGGGATGCCTACGGCCTCCAAAAGTAAGTAATGAAGGTACTATCCTGGAACTGCAGAGGTCTCGGTAGAAAAATCAAGGAAGAAGCTATGTTAGATCTAATCTCTCTACATCAACCAGACATCTTTCTGATCCAGGAAACCAAGATGGAGGAAGCTACATTCCTCCATGTAAGTAAAAAAAATTGGGAAAAAAGGGGCAGCGCTGCCATAAGCTCAAGGGGAGCCTCCGAAGGCATTGGAACACTTTGGGATGCCAGGAAATTTGAGGCTGGTGACATCAAGAATAGCTCTTATTGGATCCTCACCCTGCTGAGGCAAAAAGACAATAACACTCTGGTAAGAATCTTTAATATTTATGCACCTAATTCTTATGCTGAAAAAAAAAACTGTTGGAACCTCCTCTGGGAGGAAAGGAGTAACTTGCAAGGAAATGTAATTCTGGCAGGGGATCTGAATGTCATCCTCAACCAAGATGAAAAAAGAGGGGGCTCTTTGGTCAGAGATCCCATCAGAGAAATTGTTGATGAGACCATTTTGGACTGGGATCTCATGGATGTAAAGCCCACATTTGGAAAATATACATGGAATAATAGGAGGATCGGACCTGGGCACATTGCTGCCAAACTCGATCGATTCCTAGTCCAGGACACTTTTCTCCTGCTGGGCCTGAATTTGTCTTCTAAAATTCTATCGTTTGGAGGATCGGATCACAAGCCTATCCTCCTTGAGATGGTGAATGAAAAGAATCTGGGCCCTATCCCGCTTAGATTTAATCCTATGTGGGCTAAGCATGCTGAGTTTCTAAAGATCATGGCTGAATCTTGGTCTCATCCAGTTACAGGGTCTCCCTTCTACGTTTGGGAGGAGAAATTGAGACGGCTCAAGAAAGCTCTTAAGAGTTGGGCTAAATCGATCCCTAATCCAAATTACAACAAATCCCAAGCTTCCCTAGCGTTGGAGATCCATTAGGCCGGCATGGAGGACAGAAATGTGAATCACGATGACATCCAAAAGGAGAGTAAGCTACAAATGGACCTTCACGCTGCATGTAGACAAGAATCTGAGTGGTGGAGACAAAAATCTAGATGTAAGTGGCTTAATGATGGTGACAGGAACACCGACTTCTTCCACAAACAGGCCGAGGCTAGGAAAAATCATAACTGTGTGCTCGAGATCCAGACTCACGACAGGGTAATCAACAATTTTGAAGATATCAAATCTGAGGCAACCAAGCACTTCAATGATTTGTTCACAGACCAGCCAATCTATAATGACGTCGAGCTATTGAACCTCGTTCCCAGAACTGTAAATAACAACGATAATGAAAACCTGAAAGAGATAATCACGCCGGAAGAAATCAAGAAAGCAGTCGATAGTATGGAGGAAGATCGAGCCCCTGGGCCAGATGGGTACAATGTCAATTCCATTAAAATCTGCTAGGAGTGTATAAAAAATGATTTACTCAAAATGGTCTGCAAATCTCAGAGGTGTGGCAAAATCGGTGGCAGCACGAACTCTGCCTTTCTGGCTCTCATCCCCAAAGAGAAGGATGCTAAATCCTTTGACAGGTTCCCGCCAATATCCCTATGCAACATTGGATATAAAATAATTACTAAGATTATGGCCACTAGGTTAAAACATATTCTGCCTTACATTATCCCGGAGAACCAAGGCGGTTTCATTAAAGGAAGGAAGATATGGGATAATATCATATTAGTACAAGAGGCTATTCATTCTAGTCTAAAGAATGGAGACAAAGGAATGGTGGTGAAACTTGATTTAGCTAACACTTTCGATAGATTCAACCATTCATTCCTCTTTCAAGTAATGCTAAGGTTCGGATTCGCCCCTGAATTTGTCTCTTGGGTCAAGGCCTATATCAGCAAGCCGTGGATAGCTCCGCTTATCAATGGAAGAGTTGCCCCCTTCTTTCAAGCTTCGAGAGGTCTGAGGCAAGGATGCCCACTCTCTCCTCTGCTTTATGCCATCCAGGCTTCGGTCCTAAGTTTTCAGCCAGAACATGCCAGGAAAGATCAGGATCTATCGGGCATTAGGATGGCTAGAGAGACTAAAGATATCAACCAAGCACAATTCGCGGATGACACTATCTTGCTTGGAGGAGCTAGTCCGATTATAGCCCATCGATTCAAGTCCGAAATGAATCGTTATTGTCAGGCCTCCGAAAGCAAATTCAATTTTAGGAAGAGTCGGATTTTTGGATGGAATATAAATCCTAGGGAAATGTTAGCTATCTCCCAGATTCTTAACATGGATGGAGTTGTTAGCTGGGATTCCTTCAATTATCTAGGGGTCCCTATCTTCAAACTCAAACCCAAAATTTCAGCCTGGAATCCTATTGTGGATAAAATCAAAAAGAAAATCTTGGGATGGGGGACAGCCTGGTTAAATCTGGCTGGTAAGGTAGTGTTAATAAATGTTGTTCTGAACAGCTACCTGCTCTACCAATGCTCCCTTCTTCTTGCTCCGATCAAAGTCATAAACTAGATTGAAGGCTTGGTGAGATCATTTCTCTGGCAAGGTGGGAATAATGAAGGAGGAAAAAAGTTCACTTTGGTTAGCTAGAAAACAATCAAGCTGCCTAGACCGGAGGGAGGTCTACAAATTAGAGATCTAAGACTTCAAAACCAGTCCATGGGAGCCAAATTGCTCTGGAACTTGATAGATTCAAAACCTTTCTGGTGTAGTCGAGTGCTAAAAAGTAAATATTTTCCTGGAACAAGGCTCAGATGTCTCGAAGGGGAGAATGTGAAAAAGAATGGAACTTGTATATTCAATCTCTGTAAGAAAATGTTGCCTCGGTTCATTGATTAGCTGTACTGGATTTCGGGCAACGAGAAATCGATCAAACTCTGGTAGAACGCGATCCTTGGAAAGTCACCCCCATGCCTACCTTGATTGCATCGTTGGATGACTGCGCTGGGTTACAAAACAATTTGGGATATTTTCGAATGCGACACAGAATTCCCAAATCGATGGGCCGATTGGGCCTTGCTGAACTGTCCAAAAGATCTTGAGCCTGAAAAAAATCTGCTCCTTACTCATTTGGCCAGACTAGCTCCGGTGGCAAAATTTAAGAAGGACAGATGCGGCTGGGGAAGGAAAATTGGCAGCTACATAGCATCTAGGGGATACCAAAGCCTTGCAGTGAATTACAACATGCCTTCAAATTCTGCAATTTGCAATTATTTGTGGAATTGCAGAACGTTGCCAAAAATTGAGATGTTCATTTGGACATTGATGCATAGGAGAGTGTTAACCGATGAGAACTTGGAGAAAAGGGGGTTCGTGGGTCCATTCCGCTGGCCTCTCTGCATAGAAGCATCTGAAAATATCAATCATCTTTTTCTAAGCTGTCCTTATTCCATCTCAGTATGGAAGGAAGTGACAGAGTGTGGGGGAGATGGGATTCAATGGCCTGAAGAAATCCAGGACTGTTTTCTCAATTGGAATAAAATGTACCAAGGAGAGCTGGCTCAGAAAAAAGGACTAACAACATGCTGGATGAAACTTCCTAAACTTATATGCTAGTGCATTTGGACAGAAAGAAATCATAGAGTCTTTCAGAACAAAAGCCAGCCAGCGTGGAAGACTGCTATCAAAATTAATGCTTTACTCGGTGAGGTAGTAAGTATTTCAAAGATTCCAAACAATAAAGAAGAATTGACAGAAAGAGAAAATAATTGGATGCAAAAACTTAATATTCATGCTGTAAATAGCATTGCTGTCAAAAAATTGAAAGACTTGGAGGTTTGAATGGACAAATCTCAGTTTGAGAACTGGCTAAGAGAAAGGGAGATTTTCAAATTGTTTTTTATGGAACCTCTAAAGGGAACTCGGGAAGAGCGGGAGGTGGAGGAGTTGTCATTAACCTTGGCAGGGAAATTGAGATAGAATACTACTGGAATATTGGATATGACTCCAACAATATGGCCGAATCTTATGGGATCTGGCAAGGTATCAAGCTGCTGCAGAAGAAAGGAGTGGACGAGGTAATGGTATTTGGAGATTCCAGGTTAATCATTCAAGCGTTGAATGGGGGAAGTAGGGGTAAGAGTGAGCGATATACAGGGTTGATCAATAGAATAAGGTCCAAGGCCAAAATGTTCAGGAGTATTAAATTTTATCATATTCTTAGGGAGCTAAATGTGTTGGCGGACCTGGCAGCCAACAAATCTATAGCTGTAGGTCCCAATGAACTTATTGTAAATTTGGTTGTAAGCACGGATATTCCTCCCTAGATTTGAAGGTTAAATGCCTGAAGGGAGGAGAGATTATCGGTTGCAGTAGTAACTCGATTCCATGTCAGTGGTTTATTTGCTGAGATCATTTTAATAACATAACCGTTTTTGTTAAAAAATAAATAATAAAAAAACTTAGCAGTTTCCCTATGCTTGACAACAACATCTCTAATCGCATCAGGGAATTCGTACATTTTGAAGTTAGCAGTGTTCACATTTGAAAATTATGGTCATTAGAGAAAATTTGGGGTCTGAAATGGGCCTTATAAGAAAACGAGCCATCATATAAGAAAACAAGCCAACCATAATTTCTTGATGGGTTGGAATTCAAGAACCAATAGAATTTCAATAAATGAGTCAACCATAATGGTTGAGTTGACATATTTGTCATAAATTATTTTTTTTTGTATTTTCAACATACCTCCTTGTTTTTACTCAAATTTTGAGCCGGAGCACTCGTTGGATCCAGGATTAAATTTCGCATCCAACGAGTACCCACACTGCATACTTTTGACAGACATTGTTGCCCCAAAAACAAGAAATACTTGAAAAAATTTGAGTACCCACACTGCATACTTTTGACAAAAACAAGAAATACCTTAAAAACGTGATGATGAACATCATGTATTTTCAGGTATTTCTTATTTTTGGGGAAACCGAGTCCATTAAAAGTATCTAATGTGGGTACTCATTGGATGCAAAATTTAATTCTTCATCCAACGAGTTCTCCCACTTGAAATTTAAGTAAAAACATAGGGAGGTATGTTGAAAATACGAACAAAAAAAGTAGTTTTTTTCTTTCTTTCTACAAAATTAATAAATATTATTTTGTTATTTTTCTTAGGAGGCCCATTTTAGACCCCAAATGCTCTCTACTGAACAACATATATGGTACAGTGCAGTCTTTAGTGGCTTCTCCAGTAGTCCAGACACCCACCTATATGGGCTACTTCAGGTTATCAACAATTCTGCTTCTTCAACACCAGTTACACTAGCTTCACATTCATGTACTCTTACATGGTTTGAATGCGTCTTCATCCATGCCATAACAATTTCTAAGAGATCCCTCAGTCTCTTCATTTTGTAGCCATTCTGGCCATTTTCACGAGCATGGGAATGTCCGCCTCGTTTGTATAAAAGCAACACTTTCAGTTATCGCTCCACCAGCAACCTCCCCCCTTTGGAAAGGTCCATTCATCCACCTATGTTTTTAATGCTTTTATGAGTAATAGAGAGAACACAACCAGATATGGTGATGCATTATCGACTCTGCAGTACCCTTCGAACCTCATTTATAAGGGGGCATCTGTTATCACGAAAATCTCACACATATGCAACATTTTCACAATTTACATGGTAAAGCGTCATCAACATACATAAGTCATCCAACTGAAGACATCTTCACAAGACCCAAAGAACATATTGGGTCCAAAAGTTCCTCAAAAAAATAAAAATACATAACTGTGTGGGTTATATTATGTTTACACGTGCAATAACGCATGTCACTAGTTCAATGCTCGCGTTGCAGCATGGATTTTCCTTCAAGATCCGTGTGACTGACACAAACGACAGGATCTCACCCACCAATGGTGCATTGAAGGCTCTTGAAAGCTCCACTTAATCAAGGAATTCAAATTTTGGCTCTTCACACACTTGGTTTCCTTAAATGGCATCCCTTTTGTACTTTGTAGGCACATCATGGATCATTGGGTTCACATTGGGATTTTGTTATTTCTTGGCCACTTCTTGGCCTATAAAAGAAGGCCATGGGCATGCTAATTGGAAGAGAAATCTTAGAGCAAGGTTATGTTGTTGGATTTGTGCTTGAGCTTCCTCATAGCTCACCATTTCCCTCTTGTCAAGCATTCCTCAAGCTCGCTTGCCTCCTTCCCTCAATGGGAAATTGTTCTCCTCGTTTGTTCTTAAATCCACTTTACAAAATAGACCCCCCTTAGGAAGGTTGTTTTCCTCCATTTGGAATTCGTGTCTCCAAGGTGTTGCATATGCTTGACCATTAAGCAATAAAATAAATGGTTTGGCATCTATTAGTTGTTGGAGTTTGCATCTCTTACGCCATCTTTCATGTTATTTGATTTTGTTTTATTTCTTTTTACTTTGTTTTGTTGTTACTAACAACCATTGGAAGAATCACTTGGAGCACTCACATCCTGACCCCCAAAAGGGGATTCTAGTACTAAGGCCTTGTTGTAGCCTATAAGGCCTATTCCCTAACAAAGTGGGAAGGAAGCACTCTTGTGCAATATTTCCCACAATAGTTGAAAAAACAAAAATAGGCAAAGATTGTGAGAAATATACAAGAGCATATTTCTAGTTGTAAGGAGGATATTGGTTAATTACTAAGGTCAACTTGAGCAACATAGAATCAATGATTAATTTCTCTAGAGCTTAAAATAAGCACCATTGCAACACATAAGAAACCACTGAATAATAAGGGAGTAGAAAATAAATTTCCATCAAGTAGATGCTCCTATAGAAGATCATGAAAGGGAAGTGGCCATTGTTCTTCCTCCTCTTCTAAGTCTTCTAAACACAGGATGTTTTGTTCAAAATCCTTGAAATACAGGACTAACTTATCAAAACGAAAGCATAACAGACAATGGTTCAATAAAGAGGACTTATTGAGAGAATGCAAGACTAAAGGTCTTATGTTTAATTAAAAGGAAAGCTAACAAGTTATCCCATTGCTATTGAGAATGAAGAAATATTTCCAATGCCATGGCTTCTCAAGCAATATGAAGGCAAGAATCACTCTATATAATATGATCAGCGAGGATTTATTGTGGTGAACACAATAACAAATCAAGAAAAACAAAGAAAATTCAAAGATGACTTGGGCAAATTCTACAAGTATTACATAGAAGTAGCTCTCGTAACACTGCCAATAAGAAGAATATCAAAAAATTCCATTATTATAACTAATGTTGGAGGTCAATATATGAATATGAAAAGAGGTTCCTCAACAAGTTAAATCCATTGGGTGAATAGCAGATTAGATTGATAGAGCGAAAGGCCTTGGATGAGATAATTTGGGTGGTCAAGCAATGTGAAGATCAAACTCACAAACCACAAAATCATTGCAAAAATTGGAAATAGGGAGGAACAAGTGAGAAGGAAGGAAAAAATGCATCAAGGCACCATACTTTTCATGGCACTAGATTTCATCTCACCCAAGCTACCCAACTCGAAGGAGAATATATTCCACAAAAACATCTAGGTTGTGGAGAGGAACACTACTCCATAGATCAACGATAGAAGAGAAGTAAAACCAAAATTTGCAACAATGTGCAAGAAGCACAAATTGTGGAAAATGTGGCCATGTACACTTGACATTTATGCAACATTGGAGGATTGTTGGGCCAACCATCAATTTACCATGATCAAATTCCAAGGTAAGATTGGAAATCAACCTATTTCAATTTGAGTGGCCCTGGATCCAGTCACAATTATGTAACACCTAAAATAGTGTAGAGATCCAAAGTTATGTCAATGAAGCATGCCAACTCACGAGTACTCTAGCTAGGTATTGGACCAACGGTGAATAACTTCTACCTTTTCTAGCATACAATGCTCTCACTAAGATTGAATAGGTTGAACAATACCATACCATGGTTGTTTGTTACCTACAATAATTTTGATTGCACTAATGATGTAAGGACTAAAATAATAATTCTAGGCAACTAAGAATGATATCCTTCAAACAATTTTCAACCTTACTAATCAAATAGTTGATTTAGAAACCACTAGAAATTATTTGTTGCTCATATGATTGGTCCCACTTCTTCTTCACCTCCTTGAAAGTGTCTTGGTTCTCTTTGTGTGGAACCACTTGGTTGTCTTTTCTTATGGCCTATATTCTCCAAGTACTGCGCTTGCACAAAAGCCTCGTCAATTGTCTTGGGATTGAAGAGCATAACTTGCTTTTATAAATGACTAGGTAGACCCCCTAGATACTTGAGGAGTACATTTGGATTCTTGGCTGAGATACCCAACATAATAACCATCTTTCTGAATTTGGTGGTGTACTCTTGTACTCTTTGCCCTTGCCTCTACCTAAAGTAATGTCGACAGATCCATTGGTCTTCCAGATACCCAATAAGGTAAAATTTGGACTTCATGATGGTTTTGGAACCCTTCCACTTAGTTACTAATGGATCACCTCTATCCTAAGTGCCTCCATGTGAATTTCCCACCAGGTTAATGCATGGCCCTCTAATTTCAGTCAAGCAAATGAAATATTTTGATACACATCTATGTTGTGGATACTAAAATAGACCTCTAATTTATACAACCAATGATTCAACTTTAAAGCATTGACCTCACCTTGGTAGGCTTGATATCCACTTTTCGTTTAATCATAGATAATGGTTGGGAAGTGATAATGGCACTAGAACTTGGTTTCTTTTTCTCGGGCTCTTTCCTCGGTTCCTTTTATGGGTTTCCTTTGTCTTTGGGTTTCCTCTCTCATCTGATCTTTGAGTTAGAGCCTCCAAAACCACCAAAAGGTCCAAACTTGCACTCTAGAGCCACCATGAGGATTGACATATTGTGTGAGATATCAACAACTTGTATTTCCAACTTTGCAAATCGTTTTTCATATTCGCCCCCCTCAATTCTTCTTCGAACACATCCACCATGGATAGGGTTTGAAGACTTTTTATTTATTCTACCAATTCCAAGATCATGCAATTTCCCACAAAATCCAAAAGAAAGTTTCTCTGATACCAATACAATCCATAAATTGTTGTGCATATTCCATTGGAATAGTTCATCATAATAACTCTTACAACTTAATTCGTTGTGTTAGTTGAATTCCATGGAATGATAAATAAACTAGAACTGAAAATAAAATAACTAGAGAAAAATACCACATCCACAGAAATAACACAAGATATGCCTTGAGAAAACTCGCTATGGGGAAAAAACCAACCAGAAATGAGGATTATGCCTTGCTCTTTCATTCTCCATTATGGAATGAAAATACAAAGAAAGGGGTACTCATTATGGAGTTATCTTTGACGTTGTGGCCTACTACAAGATCTCCTACTTCCTATGTTTGGATCTAATATCCACTCCATTATTGTTGCTCAGCTATGGAACAATGCAATAACATCATCATAATGGAACCCCTTCTCCTCCTAATGGTTAGGTATTTAACATAGCTCGATACTTGTATATGGTTATTACATGCCTTAACTCTTGATTAGGGTTAGGGTTTTGGACTCTCTAGAATGTTCTTGAAATTTCTTATGTGACTAGATCCACGTGTGTGGGTAATGAGAGCTCATGTGGAATTCACTTGGTACCATGGTGGTCAATTGGATAGGTCAACTTGTGAGAAGCATAGCTTTCTCAAACAAACTTCGATTGAGGTGCTCTTTGCACCATTGGAAAGGTCCTGAAGTGTAGAATAATTTCGGGGGAGGTCACAAATATAGCTTATGAAGTTTGACCCCAAAAAAGCATGATTTTATATCTCAAATAGGCCTAGGAAGGTTTTGGACCCCAAATTTGCAAAGTAAGACCCACCTCTAAAATGGGCCCTACAAGACAATTCATCCAATCATTCCACCTAGAAATTATCAAAATAAATAAACCATATATTGATCCAAATCATACCATACCTCCCCATTTTGGAGGATTTTAGCCCCCAAAAGCTTTTATTAAATGAGGTGAAGAAATTCTCCCTCTAACTTTTCCCTTGAGTGTCATTTAGTCTTGCCTGGAAGTTGTCCTCTCAATCCAATCTATCAAAACCCATGCTGCCCTTTTGTGGGAAAAATAACCACAAGGATGTGTAGTCTTCCCACTTTGGGGGAATCCTTGAGGTTGCAACAAGGACACAATATTATAAATTGTAAGTTAGTATCCTAAAATCCAAATGACAAAGAAAACTCTAAGCAAGAAATAAAAAGAAACTAAAATGAAATAAAATGAACAAGTGCTAAGAAAAGAAAAAAAAGCAAGAGTATGTTAAACCAAATTTTGATTTCCCTATAAGTCCAGCTGAATACAATAGTGTCACATAGGAGGCAAGGGCTTGAAATGGAAGCCAACAATCTCCATTAGGGAGGTCTTTTTGTCCACACAATTGCAAGATAACTAGCATAGAACAATGGAGACACATTTGCTTCTTAGAGGAAAAGAACAAGGGAGGTTTTTCATGCCAACTTGTGGTAAGATATGGATTGAAAGATGGCTCTCAATGCAATTCGTGTAACATAACTTTGCTTTGATTTTCCCCTTCATAATGCATGCCCATGGCTTCCTTTTATAGGCCAAATGGAGGCCAACAAACATATAGATCCAAATGTGAACACACTTGCTATTAAACTGACTCGTGGTACATGAAAGGGGCTATTGAATGCTCCCAAGCATGTGAGGAATCAAGTTAAAATTTTGGATCCAAGGAAGTCGTTATGAGCCTTGAATGCACCGTAGAAAGTCAATCGTCCCGTGGATTTAATAGTCACGTGAATTTTGAAGGAAAAGTCATGCAGGTACATATTGGTTGTTGAATAGAGGGTCGCAATAGTAACAAGGGGGTTCAGTGCAAGTAGTTGCATGACTTTCCATATTGGCTACCTTTGTCATTCTAAGGTTCAACTTCTCTTGTGGATTTGATGAGGATGTCTTTAGTGACCTGCATGTTGTATGTTGATGACGCCTTTCTGCAATATTATCCAAAATGTCACATGTGCGAAATTTAAGCATTAATAGATGCCCACCTTGATCTATGAGGTTTAGAGGGTAATATAGGGATGAAATGCAACATCGTTTCTTTCTCTCCATGTTCTAATAACTTAACAAAAACTTGTGGGTAAAAAGACTTACCATGGGGGAAGGTTGTTTATGATGAATATTGAAGTTGTAAAGAATGAATGGTGTTTTGTACAAATGAGACGGGCATCCCTATGCTTGTGAAAATCTATCAAACTAGATTACAATAAAAGGAGACCAAAGGGTCAACTCTTGATACTGTTGCTACAAGGATGAAGGTGGCTTCAATCCCTGTATGAGTAAATGAGCCATAGAAGTGGAACTGTTGATGATGATGAACATCCCTCTTTGATGGGGAGGAATAATGATGAAGTTCCATTCAGGAACTTCAAATATGAAATGTGCTACTGCCATGAATCATAAATGTGAACACTACTATCATCGGAATGTACGACTCCCCCCGATGCAATAGACTTGTTGGTGTCAAGCATACGGGAGACCACTGGGCTAAGGAGCATTAATGACTCTCTCTACTTAGTTTGATGCAATCCCTTATATTGATGAGAAGGGATCCCAAGGTACAACTGTAACTACCACAACTCTCATAATGAGGTGATCTGATGTTGATGAGAGCAACAAACACTAATAAGATGAGGGTCTTATCTCAAGAATGAAGATCATTTTGTAACCAATTGGGACACTTACAAACCTGACACAAGGGTGATTGATATGCGTGGAGCTCATGACTTTCCTTAATCAATGTAAACTGGGTGAGTGGATGAAAACAACATTCTTCAAATGTCAATACAAGGTGTAATAAAGGGAAATAGATTGCAATTAAAGGTTTTTATCATAGGAAAAATACTAATTGGGTAAGGTAAATGACAAAACAGAAAATGTTAGGGTTAGGTGGACTCGAGTACATTGATCAAGGGTGACCAGGGGTTGTTTCCAAAAGAATTATGTAAAGGGGATCCCATGATTTTGAGTGGATCAAGGAACCACTTATATATAAATAATATGGGTGTGGTTCCCATGGTTTTGAGTGGGTTGAGGAACCAAAAATTGATATAGGTGGGATTCCCATGATTTTGAGTGATTCAGAGAATCATTTGATGATAATGTAAAGGTTTCGTGTAGACAAGAAGATGGGTGCCCAGTCCATGCAGAATGTTACCGTGGGAATAACTGAATGGGATTAGTGTCTTCAACGAGTGGGGTCCCATTTTGGTCTTCTCGGGAGTTAATGATACGAACTAGGGATGTAGATGATATATCACAGATGGAGGGGTTAGTGGGTTGAAATGACCCAAGGTCAACAATAGGGTTCTTCTCAGTAAGAAGTAAGAAGTCTCAGTTACACCTCAAATCGTTTGGAGTAGGGAACCCGTTCAGATTATTGCCCAACAACCATTCCTTATTGGGTTTCACCGATTGTGGCGTGATCCACTGTTTAGGATTTTGTAATGAAGGGATGGAATGCATTCTTATCTAACCTAATTGAAATCCTAACTAAACTAACCTATCCCACTTGGGCCTAGCCCAACCGGGAGTGAGAGTACAAGGGCGAGCAATGAAATAATAACTGGACATCCACATTCATAATTCATATAGTTATTTTAAGAAGCATATAAACAATCAAAAAAATGTAAGTATAAATATTAGAATAGTTATTTTATGTCATCCTGATTTCATTACTGAGGAAGCAAAAGAGAAAAAACAACAATGAATTAAGAAACAAAGAGTTATAGGAATAGTCCATTTAGAAATATGAAACATTCTTACTTCATATCCGCATATGAAAGAGCATTCATGCAATTCAAGACATTCATCCACATGACAAAAGTATTCATGTGCAAAATCAAATCCAAGGCTTATCCTCCTTCACCATCTAACAATAGTGCTTTGGAAAAGTTCGAAAGACAAAATCCTGGTCCACTGTTTAGGATTTTATAATTAAGGGATGAAATACAATCTAATCTAACCTAAATGCAATTCCCAACTAAACTAACCTATCCCAGCTGGGCCTAGCCCTACCGAAAGCGAAGGAACATAAACAACAATGAATTAAGAAACAAAGAGCTAAAGGAATAGTCCATTTAGGAATATGAAACATTCTTACTTCATATCTACACATGAAAGAGCATGAAGCAATTCAAGACATTCATCCACATGACAAAAGTATTCATGTGCAAAATCAAATCCAAGGCTTATCCTCCTTCACCGTTTAACAATAGTGCTTTGGAAAAGTTCAAAAGCCAAAATCATGGTCCATTGTTTAGGATTTTATAATTAAGGGATGAAATACAATCTAATCTAACCTAAATGCAATTCCCAACTAAACTAACTTATCCCAGTTGGTCCTAGCCCTACCGGAGCGAAAGGACAAGGGTGGGCAATGAAATAATAACTGGACATCCGCATTCATAACTTAGATAGTTGTTTTAAGAAGCATATAAACAATCAACAAAATGGAAGCATGAATATTAGAATAGTCTTGGTATTTATGTCATCTTGATTTCATTACTCACAGGAACCAAAAGAGAAGAAACAACAATGAAATAAGAAACAAGGAGTTATAGGTAGTCCATTTAGAAATATGAAACGTTCTTACTTCATATCCACACATGAAAGAACATGAAACAGTTCAAGACATTCATCCACATGACATAAGTATTCATTTTCAAAAGCAAATCCATGACTTATCCTCCTTCATAGTTTATAAATAGTACATTGGAAAAGTTTGAGAGCCAAAGGCCCCTTCTTCTCAAATGAGATTACAATAAATAGACCAAGGCTAGGTGACCCTTGGCCTTCCATATTCCTTTGATATTTTTGGATTTCTTTGAATAATTTAATTACAAATTTGATTTTATTCACCCTTGGGTGACCTTTGGCATTCCATCAATTCGTCTTTTAGTGACCTTTTGTCACCTAGTGGAATTTGTCTGCATGTGACATGGTGACTTTTGTCTTCTTACTATAGAGAGCTTCTCCGTTAGAGTCTTTAGAACTTGATGGGTTGACATTACTTGATCGAACATGACCTCCACTTGTTCATGGTCATAGTGCTTCATTTTCGAATAGTGATCTTGGTATTCCTCCTTCATCTCCATCATGAGCACCTACGATCAAAATTAAATTTATGAGAGCTCGCATATTAATCACAAAGAGAAATTGCAACAAAAAAGTTAACAATTGGAAACTGACTAAAGTGAAAAAAATTGTCTAAGTGCCACAAAATGTGAAATTCAAAGTAGCTTACCAATTGTTAGATATTATGTCCTTATGCACATTGAGAATTCATTCATTATGAGATTGAGAATTCATTACTTAATTCATTAATTTGTTAGATATTATATCCTTATGTACATTGAGAATTCATTCATTATATCCTTATGCACTTTGAGAATTCATTCATTATGAGATTGATTTCAATTGAACACCATCATGATTAACATTGGATTGGAATTCATTCATTATCATTCTTCCTTTAGTTTCCCTTTGAATTTTTCCTCAACTTTCTTGCAATTATTGATTTTATCAAATTACTTAATTGTCACAATGAGGCTTTAAAATCCATTTTGGGGCTTGTAAGTTTTATCTAAGGTTTCTCATATTGATTACAATCAGCTTTGTAAATTTGGCATTTAATCTCTGCTTTGTTTGTTTTTTATAATTAATTTTCCAAAGTCTAATGTAAATTATCCAATTTTTACTATTAAACTTTGGAAATTTATATAAAATTAATTAAACGTTCATAAATTGTAAAATTGAGTTTATGGCCTTATTAAAGCTTAAGAGCATATATTTGCCTTTGGAATTAATTTTCAAGCTTAATACTATTTTCTAGGAATGATTTAATAAAAAAAAGTAAAATTCCTAAAAAATAGTAGTACACATTTTAAAAGGGATTGACCATGGATTTATTGACATGAGGTGTTCCTTATGCCTCTTTGTGATCCAACAACCTTGATTTTGATTTTTATGACCAAAATAGTAAGTATCCCGAATTGGTTTAAATTAGTAAAATTATTCAAAAATGACAATTAAGGAACTTAATTGATGAGTTGAGCAAGTTAAAGGTACTAGTAAATGTCCACTAATATAATTACCCTTTGAAAATTTCCAAAGATATCAGAATTTCATGGCTTTCTTGAAATAACTTATTACTATAAATGGACAGAATTGAAAAACAAGGGAAATAATTATCAACTTGGGATGAAAATTATACCATGAGATCTTACAAGCCTCTAGACACTACAGAAAAAATTTAGCCCAAATATAATAGATAAAACTCTCGAAAATGGAAAAATTGTTATTTCAGGAAGGCCTCAAAGAGGGGTTCTTAAAATAAAATGATGGAGATGGATACACGAGCTTAAATTTGTAAAATGACAGAGAATAAGAGTGTGTATGAATTCTGGAAATTATTTTCCATAACTTCCCCTTGTTTTATCTACTTTTAAATACAAATAGAGGAAGAAATGACAATTTTTCGAAAGAGGAAAATGCCAAAAGGAGAAAAAAGAAGAAATGGTAGGGATGAGCCTGTAAGTTAAAATTTCCCCTTGAATATCCATTAATACATGCCAATAATACCACCAATAGATAGCCTACAAAAAAACCATACGAATCCATTAAAAACTTCAAAAGCTATGCTTGGAATGGACATGAAATGAAGCTTTACCTTCTTCCTCCATTAATGGATTTAGTTCTGTTACTCAACCCCCCCCCAAAAATGGTTTAGCTGGTGTTTCATACAACATCTCACACATCAAATTCGAAATATGGCATCATGTGTGGAGAGAAATTACTTTTCCTCATCCATACCCCATGGGATGGGAGACAAACTCCTCACATTCCATGGTAGAGGCCAGTGGCACCTCTTCCAACTCATCCATTCCCAATAGGAGTTTTGACGGAGCATAATTAGCCACCGACAAATGCAAACCTACAAAACTGTCATGTCATAAAATAATCTTCTACTTGGGGAGCGTTTAGGCTCACTTAGGGATTAACTAGATTATCTCATGATTAAGTAGTTAATTAATTAAAAAAATAAGCCAATGGGAGGAGGGTCAGTCTATTTAGTTGTATAATGGAATTTCAAGTTATTGATAAGTGTAGGGGATCATGATTACACTCCCTCTCACCTGATTGGGTCAGGCTCTTTGTCATTTATTCTGATTAGTGCAGCCTCCTCTACCTATATAAGCTAATTAGGCGTCCAAGGATATTCCATCACTTAGCCTTCCTTTTGTTCCCTTTTCATTTAACAAATGATATTTTCCTTCATTAGACTATGTTTATGACATTATAAGCATTTATACCAAGAGAACCCTAAAATAGTTTGCAACTATAAGCTTTATTTGGTCAAATATTATACCTCCTTAGATTGTCATGTTGAAACTAGGCCCCATGATGGAAAAGTTGATATCTCCCTCATATTTTGTCGGAATCATGAGCCACTTGATGCATTGGAAAGATTACTCATAGTAATACATGATTCAACCATTGGTTACCCATAAATACATCTTATTATTGCTTCAAGTTTGAAACGGATTCCTCCACCCTCGTTGGTCATGGAATTGGCAAAACACAAAGAGGGTAAAAAGTCAAATTTAATAGTGTAAACCAAACCCAAGGCACAAGAATACATGAAAAACATAAGTGTTAAAAATAATGTGAAAAATCATCCCATAATGCATAAAAAATTCATGGTCAACCAAATTCAAAGTCAAAATAAATGCTCAGAAAAAAAAGTCCTTTAGAAATGGTCAAGCAAGTCACAAGCCATCTAGAGAGTATTTGAAATAATGGCAAGCCAATATCAAGAATCCAAGAGGTCCAAAACACTCAGCATATATTATGCATCAATCCTAGTTCTCAACAATAGATGTTCAACCACCCTTAAAACTTGACTTTCTTCCCCAATCTTGGCATGCCATTAACGAGTTATTGGTTTCTTGTAGAAACAATGTCAGCAAGTTATGAGTTTCTCACCGCAATGTCGATGTATTCTTTGGAATTTTCTACTGCATGTTGACGATTTTTTCCTTTTGCGCCGCAACGTCAACAAACTTCTGGAATATTTCCAAATTGTTGATGAACTTAGCAATTATCATCACAATATCGACAAACTTCTTTATTCTTGCCGCAACATTGACGAACTTCCCCAAACTTACTGCAATGCCAACAGACTTCTTCATTCTCTTCGCAACGTCAACAAACATTTCCAACCTCGCCGAAAGATCAACAAGCTTCATGATTCTCGTCGCAATGTTGACAAACTTCTTCAATCTTGTCGAAACATTGACAAACTCATCAATTCTCATCAAAACGACAGGGAACATAGTAATTCTCACCAAAACATTGGCAAGCACATCAAATATTTCTAAAACATTGGTGAACTTATCAATTCTTGTCGCATTTTTTCATACTTAGCCATTTTTTAAGAAAAACTTCTTAGACATGCTTATATGCTCTCAAAAAACTTCTTCTTGAATATGTCTTAAATATGTCTTGAATATGTTTTCTTCTTGGATGAATTTCTTACCTAATCTTAGAAGGAAAAACAAGACTTGTAAGATAATGCATGACACTGGCAAGCACACCAAATCATTTTCAAACATCTTCCAAACTTGGCAAGGCAAGGTGAAAATCAGGATTGGGACAGGGACTGAACTTAAGACACTTAATCAACCATAAAAACTATCGATTAAATTAACATAATCCAAGTAACTCATTCAAGCACTACATAACCTTCGACAAATATTATCATGAAGTCATTGATGGACATTCAAGCAGTCAAACTTCATTTAGATTATTCAGCATTTTCATATCAATATAAAGATACTCAAAAACCTAAAATTTAGTATGGGAGGCCCCTACTTTTTTGTTCCAAGATCAAGGAAAGTAGGGGAGGTAGTTGCGGTCACAACATGAGGGATGAGAGGTTATCCATGAATCATATTTATAACATGTGTCACGGAATCTGAGCAGTGAAGTGAGCAGAAGGGAAGATGAAGATATGTGGATGTAACATGTCCAACTTGGTGAGTTATTGAATTCTTCGGACTTGGAAGGGTTCGACATCATGGGTTCCCAAGTATGAATGGGTTGTAATGGTGCACACACCCATGTGGGAACATGCTCTTCTTGGTAACAACATTTATGGTGTGCATTTACCGAGAATTAATCCATTATGGTTATCAACAGGATTACTAGGTGAATGCAATGTAAATATGCCTTATCATATTCTCCTCATAGAAGTGGGTCTTTCGCCCATCGAGAGCATGGCTATGACTAGGTAGCTGATTTACAAGCATAAGATAAATAACATGGGAAACAAGAGACTTCCTAAAATTGATTTAAACTCAAGTCAACACCAACTACACCTCAAGCGGCGTTGGTGTAAAGATACCATGGCTTGGTTAAACCATTAGGGCATTTATGAAAATGAAATTTTGCAGAACATTGATAATGTCAAAAATATTATTACTTATAAGTTTAAAGAGAAATTTTGATGTAAGGAAAATTTAGCAGTTAGAGAAAATTAAGATATTATGAGGAGGCCATTAATCCTAACTTCGAAGATCATAAGTATCTCTCGGTAGTAACTAGCTCACAGAAGAAAATTAATATAGCCAAGATTAGAACAAACTCTCATGAACTCCATAGCAAAACAGGGTGTTTGTCTAATCCTAAAACTCCATGGGCAGAAAGGGTTTTCCATCTTTGTGAGTCTATGAGCGTCGAGGATGAAAATTACTTTCTCTTAGAGTGCCTTGCTTAAACCCACATTAGATCTGAGTTTCATAGTATTTGTTACAATACAAACCTTTATAACTTCCTAACTTGCCAAAACTATAGTGAGCTTGGAAAGCTTCTTGGCAAACTTTTTTAGCATAGGAACAAGATTTTAAAGTAAAGCAAGTATTATCCTTCTTAAGGTCCGATAGACCAAAGTTGGTCTCAGTGGACGTTAATCATAATCATCGTCATCATCAAATAGAGTGAATGCATTGTCTATATGTCAGACCGAGATTAAATACCTATGATTGGGGTTTCTGCAATATTTTTGTATGATGGAAGAGATATTTCTTAATGATAATCATGTGCACATGACACAAATACCTAAGCGTAAAACTGATTATGAAAAGAGTATAGATAATGTGAAAAATTTGACAAGAAACATAGCATACCTAAGGGTATGGCCATGAAAATGGGTATCCGATGAAGTTTCATGAAAATTTGACCAAATAGTACCCATGTTGAAGGGATCACAACATTGATCACAATGGTGCCAATGGTTTTCCAAGTTGATTTATTGTTTGTCTATATGGGGCATTTGAAAATTGGATTCATTGGTTATAAATAGGGGTGAGGCCTGCTTTTCGAAATGATTTGTATAGTTCGTCGTGTTTATGCCCTAGAGATGTTTATGTTGTTTCTGGGATATTTGACCAACAAATTTTGAATCTACAAGATTTAGGTAAACCTCTATCTTACTCTCTTCATTTTTGTTTGGTTAATTTTTAGCCTAGTTTTTTTTGGCACGTACGACCAACCATAAGCGTTTAGTCATGTCATGTTGCCCTGTGTGGGATTGTAAATGGGTGTGAAGAAGTATCGGTTAGGGGCTCCATATGATGTGAATGGAGGAGCTGGTGGCGTCACTTGAGGTGATGGTACCATAGGCTCTTGAATTGCATTAGGGTAAGTAGGACTATATATTCCATACAACAACTACATTAGATGTATTCGACCATCCCATTGCTAAAGGGAACATATTGTCTAGCTTGTGCCAGTTTTAGCATGCAGGATGGGTGCTTGGGATGGTAATAACTATGTTATTTGTGCATTGCAAATAACACTTATCCGAGCCTTTAGTGCAAATTATGATCCTAAAGTGGCTAAAAAACTTACGGTATGCAACAACATACCTTTTACCCCATATTATCCAAGGTGCCATAAGAGTTATTGCACGCAATGTTTTCCATTCAATTTGCTTTGGAGTTTAGGCTTATAGGAATTTGATAGCATTCCAAGGAGTCAAAGAAAGAAACATCACTAAGAATTACTGGCATAATCGTGTTTACGATAGAGTTGTGCATAATAATTTGGGTTACCATATGCCATATGATTATTATTGAATCATTGATTATGAGGTCCTTTAGGTTAATGTGCTTTGTGCTTTTTTATTTGCATGCCTTTCCGAAGAGCTAAGGCTTCTACCAAAAAAATAGTTGACATGCCAATTCCCTAGGCATAAGAGGTTATTGCAATACCTTCGGGGTTGAGTAGCACCCCCCCAGTTCCACCCCGAGGTTGATCAATGGAGGTGGATCATGGCCAAGTTTGAAAAGAAACTTCAAGCTTGTAGTCATCTTGATTTTCCCATTTTGGGAATAATACAATTGTTAACATAGTCTTAACAATGTACATCTATTATTATTCTTATATTTCTCCTTCTTAAGGAACCTACAAGTGGTCAAGCAAGTTCTTAAAGGTTTTCGTTGGGGCAATCCAAGAAGGTTTTTAGTGTGGGGTGTAAAAGGAATTATTTTGGCGGCTTGGGATGTGTGAACATTACCAAATTGCCAAGGGGACTGAGCACCCTTCACATAATACTACAAGGCACAATTCTTGTTGGAAAAAGGGTAGTTTTCGTACTAGAGGGGAATGTTCCTTGGCGATTATTAATTCAATATAATATTCAACATGCTCAACATATTTAGTGTATTAAAGGTCATTTTTGTCCCACTAAAAGGGTGAAGGGAATGACATAGTTGAGAATGCTTAGGTTTTAATGATTTCATGTTTTGTCCCACTAAAGGGTGTTCACTATGTTGCAGGTTTCTAAATTTCTTGTTTGGCAATTTAAGGGACCTTGGGATCCTTGGAATTTGGTAGCATAACAAATTTGGGCATTCCCTTCACCGAGTGTTTCAATATCATCTATGTTCATTGACAAAAAAAAAATAGCTAGGAAAGGTCCATTCTTTGTGAAGGATTTGTGGAACCATGATAACCGACAATGGCACACCTGGTGTGTTCTTAATCGAGTGTAAAATATTAGTTGTTTGAACAACTTAATTTTAGAGGGCCTTTCTCACATGATGCATGAGGATTGCTTTTTTCCAAATGTAATTACATGACTTATGTCTCTTATTGAGGGATTGGCGATGGAGGGATGGGAATCCATTTTATATTTTGGAGACCAAGGACCTATGATATTGTAAGGAATGCATCCTACATTGTTCCCTACTTGAACAAATGCTCGGAATAGATTAATCTTATGGAACAATAGTTGAGAAGGTGTAATCCATTTAGAAGTTGTAGCCTTCTTTTTGAGGTGGATTCTCCCTCATCAAGGGTTCATTGTCAACATTAGGCTTATCTATGTTTTATGATGTATTCTTTTGTTATATGAAGTATATACAATGTTTGTCTAAAAAGAAAAAGTTGGAGAAGATAATGAGAAATCTACTAGAGCATATTTGTAGTTTTAAGGAGTACAATGGTTAACTATTAAGGTCAGATTGAGCAACATAGAATCAATGATCAATTTCTCTAGAGCTTAAAACAAGTACAATTGCAATACAAAAGAAACCCCTCCATAGGAAAGGAGTAGAAATAAATCCCAATCAACTAGAAGCTCCTATAGAAGATCATCAAAGGGAAGTGACTATTCCTATTTTAATCCCTTCTATAAACCCTCCTATTCTAACTCTTCTTAAATGGGGTTGTTTTGTACAGAATCCTTGCAATGGATGACCCACTTATCAAAATGAAAGTAGAATAGACAATGGTTCAGCAAAGTGACTTATTGAGATAATTTTCTAAGACTAAAGCTCCCATATTTAATTAAAATGGAAACCAAAAAGTTATTTCGTTGTGATTGAGAATGAAGAAATATATCCTATTGGAATTCGTGATAGGGAAGATAATCAAGGATAAGTAGGAATAATCAGAAACACATTAGAATTAGGCATTAATAGCATACATTTTATTAAGAATATACATGTATAAATATAATGATGCGTGACCCTTGATTTCGTATTCCCAATAAATATCTTGGACTTTCGAGATGAGTCTCCAGCTTCACCTAACCCCAACGGATTAGGTTCTAACAATCTCCCCTTAATTCGAACAAGTGTATAGGAGTCCAAGCAAAGAGATCAAACATGGAGCTGCAAATGACTGAAGGTGCTCTCTGAATCAAAAGTTAGTAGAAGTTGGTGTCTTCGACTAAATGGGTGGTTTTGGATGACCACAAAATCTAGAACCCAGTGCTCACTTTGGTACTGGCTCATCGGTTCCCTCTTAAACTTGGTGGAAACTTAGGTTCTGGTTCAACGGGTTCCTTTCGAAACTTGGATTGAAGTCTCAACAGTTCCCTCTAGATAAAGGTGGTTCAAGGACCACCACATATTTATGTCTAGTAGAATCAATAGGAGGCTGATGTCTTCTACTAAATGGGTGGTTTTAGGAAAACCACAAACCAAATCATGCTCATGGAACATAATTATGACTATGGCTCTAGCAACAATTTTGATTTTGAATAGGTGGCTTTGGCTCGAGGCTCTGGAAATTGGCATTAGGTTCTAGCTACAGCTCTAGGTATGGTTCAGGCTCGCTTGTTTTGGCTTGCTTTTTCTTGATCACTTGTTTTTTTATGATCAATAATTCCCCCTTGTTAGGAAAAAATCGAGGAGTAGAAAATCGCATGGTGGTTATGAGTGTCAAAACTAGACATGGAATACCACAATCTAATGAATTCTTTTGAGCATGGCTCTCTTTCTGTCTTCTAGATACAACTTTGAATATGGTAACTAAATATGGCTATGGCTCAGACTCACTTTTTATGGAAGTGAAGAAGGTCGTGACTGCTTGTTGTTAGGTTGATAGGGCTTTGAAACTTGAAGCCTAACTATCAATTCAAGTTATTCCTCATATCAGGTACAAGATGAGAAGTAGGAAAATTTTATATTACAAGTTGTGTAAGAAATCGAGACTAAGTTCTGTGATATGAATGATACTCTTATTGGTTGTTGTTGACCATTGCCAAGATGTGATCTTCCCATAGTGAATCTTCAATCTTGCAGGTTTCTTCAGTGTCAAACATTTATTTGAAGAATGGTTATGCTTCCCGCAATGCTGACAATGATGGAGATCAAATCATTGCTCTTTAATGTGGCCAATTCAATGATAATGTTGGCACTGATGTTTAACTAAAATAAGTGAAGAGGACCCATCTTGAAGAAATAAAAAACTTTGAAACTGACTTGGTTTGGAATAATTTGAAATATGAAAAGTCACTTCCTTATCATATCCAATACTTGTTTTGTGTTTGTTGATCCCAAGTTCTTACCAAGGTCTGATGATGGGCTTGGAAACATTATGTTGAACATGATTATGAGGGGCTTTGTCTTCTGACATAATTTCACTTACTTGGTCCTGCACTGATAGCTGATAGGAATCATCGTCGTATTCAAAAAGAGGGTTGTTTTGAACAAGAACTAATTCAAAATGTTGATTCCTTTGTGGTATAACGTCATGATGGAGAAATTATGTCCACTTTGGGTTTTGAATCTTGCAAATCAGTTAGAACAATTTAGAGAGTTTCTTTGTTGATCATTATTGTATCATCAACAACAATAAGTATTAGAGTGTTTTATAACTCTAATATTTCTTCAGTCTGAGTCATTATGAGGACTAAGTGAGGCCTCCTTGTGTAGGTAGGTCCAAGTTACAATTGACTCAACAACAAATTGAGGGCTTCTTGCAACTCCGCCCTTTAACAAAAACTCAACAAACTCAAACTTAGAAAATGAAAGGGTGTGAGATACAACCAAAGATACACCCGATGACATCACAACTCAACTCAGAAAACAATTTGTCACAACCCCAAATTTCGCGATTTTTTTTTTGAGTTAACAATAAATCTTAAAACCTGCAGTTGTACTAACAGCTAACAGTTAACCTCAAAATTAGTCAAGTAAGTGGTTTCTTTAACAATTTATTTGTTCATAGTAGAATAAAAATATTTTGTGTAATATCTGCTTCAGATTACTGATTAGCTCTTTATGTCAGTAGGTGGAATTTACTTTTAGATCCGGGGCATACTTAGCATTCGTGCTAACGCAAATGAATACTGTTTCTTATAGGTTTTTACAGGTATGATCGATCGAGTATATATATATTTTTAAATATTTATTAATGTCAGGAGTAATTTAATTGCAATTTAAGAAGCTTAGTACATTAAGCTACTAAATACTAGACAACTACTGCAAGGTAAAATCATTTGATTTACATCCGTTGTTTAGATAAACAAGCTTAGAGGAAGTGTAATGTTGGTATAGTATAATTGTGACTTAACATTAGACTATCAGTTATGTGAATTTCTTCTTTGTTCTAAGTGTTTGATCATACCCATAAGCAATTGTTCTATTTTACAATATTTTTGTAATATTATCTGGTCTTGCTCGCATAATCGTTGCCCTTGAAAGTTATTATATTTATTTTTTATTTTTAGGGTACTCATAGCCAATTATCTCATTAATAGTAAGAACTTTTAAATTTTTAAACTAAGACCATCAAGCTCTTCTCTGCAAGAGCTTACGGCTACCCATACTTTGTTCCTATAGTTTCACTCTGAATTTTACTTACTTTTGAAAATGTTAAAAGCATCACATTTTATCATATCATCAGTTTTATCTATATAACCACATTACTGTCCACTAGATAAATTTATGAACATAAAACCTAAATGAAGTGTTCCCATTTGTTAACCAGTAATGTCATATAACTATACGACATATTCTTGTGATAAAACCATTATCTTTAAAAATGTACTACTCCATAGTTTTCAATGCTATAGGAGTTATCAACTCATTTAGAATTCTTAACTGTTTATAATGATTGGTTTCATGAACCAATAATCTACAAAAGTTTATTAATGTCACAAAATCGAATTTAGCCTTAACTTCTTGGCATTTATATAAGATATTTCTATAAAAGTTAGACTTAAAATAATTCCTAAAATAAAAGGGTCTACTAAACCCAAACTCTAATAAGGAGCGGTTTAATAAAGGTTAACTTACCATGCGTTTACATACCAGACTATATTGTGTTCAAGTTTTCAAGGCACAACTCAAGAGACTTGAGCCTTTTTACTAGAGTTGCCAAGGTCTTGTAATAGTTAATAAACATTCTTGAAAACCATAATAAAGACTTAACCAAGTCTAAATCTACAATCTTAACATGTATTCTATGCTATCTAATTTATTAAAACTAAGCTAGAGAGTATTCATGCCAACACTCAACACGTTATGGTAACATATAACGTAAACAATATATTTTAAAGTGGTGAGGGTTTGGCATAATCCACATCGGGTTTTAAACTTGTAATTACACATGGTTTAAGCTTGATTAACATACACTACTCCACGTTAATGATTGGTGATTAAGGGTTAATAATTTGTACTGCTGATGATTAGGGTTTGAATTCATACTATTGGACTGTTGATAAGGTTTTTACCCTGCGCAATAACGTAATTCTCATGCAAAAGAACTATGGAAACACGACCCTCGATTGTGAAATAATTCTAAGGATACGTGGAGCGATTCTGTCCAAGTGTAAGGCATATAAAACACCCAGGAGACTTGACCTAAGGCATGGTTACCCCATCGTTCATGCTGCTCCAAGGCTCGTCTTCCATGGCCGCCGACGTTTCCTGATTATTGCCACCCTAAACCTTGCCTTTATGCTGTTTCCGTTCTCTCGAGAGTGGTTTTGATTGTTAAAACTCCTTTGTTAGTCGTGGAGTTGTTCTTCCTTCGCTGAAAATTCTTCACTACCTGAAGCCTTCTCCCCAACGCCTGTGTAGTTGTTAAACTCAAATTCCTTTTCAACTCTTTGTAGCTTGCTGTTGTGTGAGGTTTTCATGAGTTAAAAGGTTCTCCATTGTGTTTTTGGTAGGTGATGATGCTTGCGACCCGGCTCACTTTACTCCTCGATAGGTATGATTTTTATAGACCATTCTTCAATAAGTCTCTTTTTTTTTACAGTAATTACTTACAACTTTTCACATGTAAAAGGTTGCTGACAAGGGTTTTGCATTTTTGCTGCAGAAAATCATGGAGGTGTAGCTCGTACAGAGATACAAGACTACCCTTGCGCCGACCGTGGCTCATGGATTCATTTCGGGTAATCCCCGTGGTTTGAAAGATGGGTTCTCACCTTAGATGTAGTTGAGGTGGTCATTGGTCTCACCCAGGGTTTGAATACCCTTTCTTGTTTCGCCACAAGTTGAACTGTGATGTTTTGAACCGCTTACAGGTTATTATAATTTATAACTTTAAAATCAACCCTCGACAGGGTGATTGCACTCTATGAGTGTGGTATTTTGGTTGAAGCTTGGCTTCTCTGTCGATTTTGGAAGTATGCTAGCGAAGATAGATTTGTTGCAATAAGTAATTGATAGCTGGTCGTTGAGC
The DNA here is from genome assembly GCA_001517045.1 of Pseudotsuga menziesii. NCBI lineage: Eukaryota > Viridiplantae > Streptophyta > Pinopsida > Pinales > Pinaceae > Pseudotsuga > Pseudotsuga menziesii. Next base: position 104,795 of record LPNX010946022.1, read on the forward strand.
CGTACTCTGTAAAGGATTAGGGTTTATACCCATTTTGAAAATTTACGATGATAACTCTGTTTGAGTATTTATTTGGTTTTGATATGTTTAAAATCGAAGGCTGTACTCTTAGCCGTGATGGAAATCTTGAATATTTTGATGAATTTCAATGGGTTAGAGTTTTAATCTGTTAAACCCTTGTTCGGTTAAAATTACTCTTAAGTTATTAATTATATCGTTTTCTTTATTTTTGTTTATAAGTCCTTAAGGACTGAGAATGGAATATTTTGATTACCTATAGTGATCACACTGCTTAAGAGTAATGGTTAATATGTTGGGAATGACAATGTTTTTAGTTTTGAGGGCTGAAATCCCAATAATTAAGTATATGCTCTCTTTAACATACTCTGTTTCTTTTGTAGAAGCCATTGTGCCTGTTAGATAATAATTGAAAGATATTAACCTAAGTTACTATGATACTTAGATTTATTTATAATTTATATTTCAAAGTTTATCCTTTATGCTCAATTCATGAGCTAGGGTTTGATCCCCTTTTTTTTAGTTTTAATAGGATAGTAATTTCCTATGTTATTACCTTGTAATTATTGTTGCTGTATTCATTAATTTATTATCCTATAGTTGTTCTCTGTTTTGAGAATAATAATATTAATAATATTTACATTTATAATACTATTATCTAAGGAATACATTCATTCTTAAATTTACATAATAATTATGACTCAGACAGTCTATAATATTTACATTAGTTTTATTTGATTTGTTACTGTGGGTTACTTAGAATACAAAAAGAAAAGTAAAACCTCCATATTTATCAATTTTCTTTATGTTTATACTGTTCTACAGAATCATAATATAGTTTTACAGTATTTTACTTAACTCTAAGTTACTTTTATCCTTAAACTATTAAGCTCGGTGAGGTCTACTGAAATCCTTATTATATTATTTAAGTATAATTCCAATAGATACAGGAAAATTTAAATATTACTAAAGGGAAAAGCTATCAGTAATATTTTTAAACTTATGCATATTATGAACTATTAATTCCCAGTTGATAAATCTAAGTCTTCTATTTCCAAGTAAGGTACATTTTATGTAAATAAAGACTGTCTAGAAAAAAATTTGATAAAATTTACCTACTGATATCCGTCAATACTATAAGTAAAATTCTGTATTAACCTGCTGTTTGCACAGTCTATTTCTAAAGACATGTCTGCAAACAAATTAATAATCTTTTTGAAAGCATCTATCTACTGAAAAATAACATTTCATTGAACATGAATATTCAATTCATTATAATCCTATCATACTTTATTTACTTAAACAAGCTACATGTGCTAGAGTACGATCTGGATTACTTCAGATGGGGAAAAACACATGTAGGGTTTATCTTTCATTCACAATACAGATTTAATCTAGAATGACTAAGAAGTTTTAACACATCATATCATAACATCATTCATTTACTGATCATACATAGAGAATAGCCATAATACAGGAATTAAAAGATAATGAAACATGTCTATAAAGCTGGACGACAACAGCAATGGGAGGCCGTTCCTCCCTACCAACTCCTGGAGAGAGCTCAAACATCGACTTCTCAGGACCCCCTAGCCTGTTCTGGTCTGCTTGGCTGGAACTAGGTGGAGCAATCAATAAGGTACTAGTCCTGAGACGCAATACCAACTCTGCATACTGCAGTAAAATCTTCAGCTGCAAGCTGCACAAGATAAACTTCCTGCAGTTTTCCCCTCAAACACCCTCCTTCAATTTTCCCTTTCCCAATAAATTCCTTGAAGTGCATTCACCTTAATGATTCTTCTCCTGGAAAAATGAGCAGCCTCAGCTCTCTACATTGGGCATTTTTAATAAGATTGCCTAGGTCTTTTTGGGTTAGTTGTCATTAATTGAGCCACCTGCTCTGATCCCACTTTCTTAGGGGATCATGACCCCAAATGTAGGGAAGTTGCCACCTGCAACATAGGAAGTGTTTGAGGATGCTTCTACTTGTCTTTTTGCTCTCCACCTAGTTCCTTCCACCACTTGACCAGTAACACTCTTTTTAACAGCTCTCCCAGGCTGTTGTCTCCATTTTTATTTATTAAAAATTAAATATTCAGAATTACATTCCACATCCTTGACTCTGTTGAGTCATTAGTTTCCACTTAGCATTAAATTTAACATAATGTTTGGGAATAATATCAAAATAAGATAACATTATTTTACAAAATTGGGGCATGTGACATACACAACCCCTTAAAATATAACATCATCCTCGATGTTATTTATTCCTCATCCTCCGAAGTCCCCTAGAACAGAATTGGATATGCATCTCGCATCTTACTTTCCAATTCCCAGGTGGTTTCTTCAGGACTAAGGTGCTTCCATTGCACCTTCACCTGTCCAATGGCGCGGTTCCGAAGTGTAATTTCCCTCCTCCCGAGGATACAGTCCGGTTCCACCAGGAATTCTCCTTCTGGTTCCACCCGTACAACATTCCAATTAACCACATGAGTAGCATCATGGACATATTTCTTTAAAACGGAATATGAAAAACATTATGTACTCTTAAGTTAGGTGGTAATGCTAATTGATAGGCTACTTGACCAATCCTAGACAATATTTCAAATGGACCACAGTATCGAGGTGCCAATTTTGCACAACTCCCCAGTCTTAGAGAGCTTTTCTTGGGCCTTACCTTGATGAACACATGTTCACCTACCTGGAACTCCTTTGGAGTTCTTTTCAAGTCTGCTTGACTCTTCTGCCGATCCTGTGCCACTTTTAAATTTCCCTGCACTTGTTTCACAATTTCCTCCATTTTTTTCAACAATTTTGGACCCAATACCAATCTATCTACTGGATTACTCCAAGAGATAGGAGTATTACATTTTCGTCCGTGCAAAATTTCAAATGGACTGAATCTAGCTGATGCCTGATAATTGTTATTATACGCAGATTCTACTAGATGTAAATAGTCTTCCCACTTACCTGGCTGATCTTTCACATACATTCTCAATAAATCTTCCAGTACCTGGTTTACCCTTTCAGTTTGTCCATCTATTTGAGGATGGAAAGAAGTACTGAAATTCAAAGTTGTATTTAATCCTTTAAACAAGGACTTCCAAAAGTTCCCTGTGAACTTAGGATCTCTGTCTAAGATTATGATTTTTGGCATCCCATGTAATCAAAAAATCTGCTTTAGAAAAATATCAGCTATATTGGCAGCCTTGTAAGTAGTTTTAACAGGTATAAAATGAGTTTCCTTACTTAACTTATCAACCACTACCATAATAGAGTCATTCCGATTCTGATTTCTAGGCAATTCAGTAATAAAGTCTAGACTAATCAATTCCCATTTCCAGCTAGGAATAGGTAAAGGCTGTAGCAAACCAGCTGGGTGTTGGTGTTTGGTTTTCACCTGTTGACATTCTAAACATCTTGCAATATAATCAGCTACTTCAGTTTTCATATTTGGCCAAAAATACTCTTTTCTTAACATGGTTATAGTTTTTTGATAACCTGGATGGCCTGAATATGGTTTTTTATGGATTTCATCCAGAATTAACAGCTTAACTTTAGGTACATTAGGTACATACAATTTATCTTTAAACAGTAAAAACTCTTTTTCATTTAAACTGTAACCTTTTATTAATTTTTCTGTGGGGTTTTCCTTAGCCTTAGCTTGTAATTTCTGATAAATTTCATCTTGTTTTACCCCTTCTTTAAGTTGTTCATCTAAGACTGAAACGTAAGTACTGATTGCTGTTGCAAAATTCAGCCTTGCGTTCCTACTTAATGCATCAGCAACTTTATTCTCTTTATCTTTTATATGCTGGATTTCAAAATCATACTCACTTAAGAAGGCTAACCACCTAACTTGTCTAGCATTTAGATTCGGTTGATCTAAAATATATTTCAATCATTTATTATCAGTCATTAAAACAAATTTTCTGCCTATTAGGTGGTGTCGCCACATTTTTAAGGCGTGTATCACAGCTGCTAATTCCAGATCATACGTTGCGTAGTTTCTTTCTTTCGACTCTGCTCAAAGCAAAAATTAGCCTTCCTCATAGCTTCCTCCAGGGTCTTTGGGTTATCATATTCAATTCTATCCTTAATATGGTATGGTAAACAGCTAAGGAATCGTCGTACTTTTGGTTTCTCATCCACTAGGTAGGGTACATACCTAAGTAGACTTAAAAATTTACTGTTCAGGTCCTTCATTGTCATAGAACCTAACTTTAGTTCATAAAACTCCTTAGCCCTTTCTTCGTAATACTGCTCAGACAGGAATTTCTTTTTAAAATACCGCTTAAAGGTACTCCAATTAACTTCCTTCTCTTTTATACCCTTAACTCTCTTCAAGTCTTGCCACCAAATATCAGCCTTTCCTGAGAGGTTGTATATAGCCATCATAGCCTTTAACTGGTTAGAGTAACTATATATCTGAAAGTACTTCTTCATCCCGGACAACCAGGACTCAGCTTCCTCCCCCTTCTCAGTCTCTCCATTAAAGGTTGGTGGTTTTATCTTTTTGAATTCCCCTGAGATTTCCTCATAAGGTTTATATTTCCTCTTCTTGACATACAAATCATCATCACTACTATTACTAGTAGTATGGTAACTTTGTCGTTCACCAAACACTTCTGATGATGAACTACTTCCAGTCTTTGTATGCTTCATCTTTTTATATTTTCTTGGATGACTAGCATCTTCAGATTCTGACCTTCTACCCCTTCCTTCGGTTTGAAACTTTTCCATTAGGATCTGATTCAGCTCTTCTTGAGCTCTCAAAATCCTTTCATTCTCTTTCTTTACAGACTCCATTTCAGTTTTCAAATCTTTTACAGTCTGTAACAGCTCTGAAGAATTTGTAGTTACATCCCCTGGTATAGGATCTTTGGGTAAATTTCTTGTTTCTGTAATGGGAGACTCCTCCTCTGCATACTCTCCTTTAGAAAAAAAAGACAATTCTCTGTCGAATAACATAAAAAAAAAAATTAAATATGTTAGCATAAGAATTTAATTTTACAGTTTTATGAAAGCTAGTTGGGCTGCATCGAGGCCTAGTGTTTGAACCTTAGGCTCTGATACCACATGTCACAACCCCAAATTTCGCAAAAATTTAAATTTTTTTTTTATGAGTTAACAATAAATGTTAAGACCTGCAGTTGTACTAACAGCTAACAGTTAACCTCAAAATTAGTCAAGTAAGTGGTTTCTTTAACAATTTATTTGTTCATAGTAGAATAAAAATCTTTTGTGTAATATCTGCTTCAGATTACTGATTAGCTCTTTATGTCAGTAGGTGGAATTTACTTTTAGATCCAGGGCTTACTTAGCATTCATGCTAACGCAGATGAATATTGTTTCTTACAGGTTTTTACAGGTATGATCGATCGAGTATATATATATTTTTAAACATTTATTAATGTCAGCAGTAATTTAATTGCAATTTAAGAAGCTTAGTACATTAAGCTACTAAATACTAGACAGCTACTGCAAGGTAAAATCATTTGATTTACATCCGTCGTTCAGATAAACAAGCTTAGAGGAAGTGTAATGTTGGTATAGTATAATTGCGACTTAACATTAGACCATCAGTTATGTGAATTTCTTCTTTGGTCTAAGTGTTGATCATACCCATAAGCAATTGTTCTATTTTACAATATTTTTGTAATATTATCTGGTCTTGCTCGCATAATCGTTGCCCTTGAAAGTTATTATATTTTATTTTTATTTTTAGGGTACTCATAGCCAATTATCTCATTAATAGTAAGAACTTTCAAATTAAGAAACTAAGACCATCAAGATCTTCTCTGCAAGAGATTACGGCTACCCATACTTTGTTCCTATAGTTTCACTCTGAATTTTACTTACTTTTGAAAATGTTAAAAGGATCACTTTTTATCATATCATCAGTTTTATCTATATAACCACAATACTGTCCACTAGATAAATTGATGAACATAAAACCTAAATGAAGTGTTCCCATTTGTTAACAAGTAATGTCGTATAACTATACAACATATTCTTGTGATAAAACCATTATCTTTAAAAATGTACTACTCCATAGTTTTCAATGCTATAGGAGTTATCAACTCATTTATAATTCTTAACTGTTTATAATGACTGGTTTGATGAGCCAATAATCTACAAAAGTTTATTAATGTCACAAAATCGAATTTAGCCTTAACTTCTTGGCATTTATATAAGATATTTCTATAAAAGTTAGACTTAAAATAATTCCTAAAATAAAAGGGTCTACTAAACCCAAACTCTAATAAGGAGTGGTTTAATAAAGGTTAACTTACCATGCATTTACATACCAGACTATGTTGTGTTCAAGTTTTCAGGGCACAACTCAAGAGACTTGAGCCTTTTTACTAGAGTTGCCAAGGTCTTGTAATAGTTAATAAACATTCTTGAAAACCATAATAAAGACTTAACCAAGTCTAAATCTACAATCTTAACATGTATCCTATGCTATCTAACTTATTAAAACTAAGCTAGAGAGTATTAATGCCAACACTCAACACGTTATGGTAACATATAACGTAAACAATATAATTTAAAGTGGTGAGGGTTTGGCATAATCCGCGTCGGGTTTTAAACTTGTAATTACACATGGTTTAAGCTTGATTAACGTACACTACTACACGTTAATGATTGGTGATTAAGGGTTAATAATTTGTACTGCTGATGATTAGGGTTTGACTTCATACTATTGGATTGTTGATAAGGTTTTTACCCTACGCAATAACGTAATTCTCATGCAAAAGAACTATGGAAACACGACCCTCGATTGTGAAATAATTCTAAGGATACATGGAGCGATTATGTCCAAGTGTAAGGCATATAAAACACCCAGGAGACTTGACCTAAGGCATGGTTATCCCGTCGTTCACGCTGCTCCAGGGCTTGTCTTCCATGGCCACCGGCGTTTCCTGGTTATTGCCACCCTAAACCTTGCCTTTATGTTGTTTCCGTTCTCTCAGGAGTGGTTTTGATTGTTAAAACTCTTTTGTCAGTCGTGGAGTTGTTCTTCCTTCGCTGAAAGTTCTTCGCTACCTGAAGCCTTCTCCCCAACGCCTGTGTAGTTGTTAAACTCATATTCCTTTTCGGCTCTTTGTAGCTTGCTACTGTGTGAGGTTTTCATGAGTTAAAAGGATCTCCGTTGTGTTGTTGGTAGGTGATGATGCTTGCAACCCGGCTCACTTTACTCCTCGACAGGTATGATTTTTATAGACCATTCTTCAATAAGTCTCTTTTTTTTTACAGTAATTACTTAAATCTTTTCACATGTAAAAGGTTGCTGACAAGGGTTTTGTATTTTTGCTGCAGAAAATCATGGAGGTGTAGCTCGTACAAAGATACAAGACTACCCTTGCGCCGGTCGTGGCTTGTGGCTTCATTTCGGGTCAGCCCGGTGGTTTGAAAGATGGGTTCTCACTTTAGATGCAGTTGAGGTGGTCGTTGGTCTCACCCAGGGTTTGAATACCCTTTCTTGTTTCGCCACAAGTTAAACTGTGATGTTTTGAACCGCTTACAGGTTATTATAATTTATAACTTTAAAATCAACCCTCAACAGGGTGATTGCACTCTGTGACTGTGGTATTTTGGTTGAAGCTTAGCTTCTCTGTCGATTTTGGAAGTATGCTAGCGAAGATAGATTCGCTGTAATAAGTAATTGATAGTTGGTCGTTGAGCCCTACTCTGTAAAGGATTAGGGTTTATACCCATTTTGAAAATTTATGATGATAACTCTGTTTGAGTATTTATTTGGTTTTGATATGTTTAAAATCGAAGGCTGTACTCTCAGCCGTGATGGAAATCTTGAATATTTTGATGAATTTCAATGGGTTAGGGTTTTAATCTGTTAAACCCTGGTTCGGTTAAAATTACTCTTAAGTTATTAATTATATCGTTTTCTTTATTTTTGTTTATAAGTCCTTAAGGACTGAGAATGGAATATTTTGATTACCTATAGTGATTACACTGCTTAAGAGTAATGGTTAATATGTTTGTAATGGCAATGTTTTTAGTTTTGAGGGCTGAAATCCCAATAATTAAGTATATGTTGTCTTTAACAGACTCTGTTTCTTTTGTAGAAGCCATTGTGCCTGTTAGATAATAATTGAAAGATATTAACCTAAGTTACTATGATACTTAGATTTATTTATAATTTATATTTCAAAGTTTATCCTTTATGCTCAATTCGTGAGCTAGGGTTTGATCCCTTTTTTTTAAATTTTAATAGGATAGTAATTTCCTATGTTATTACCTTGTAATTATTGTTGTTGTATTCATTAATTTATTATCCTATAGTTGTTCTCTGTTTTGAGAATAATAATATTAATAATATTTACATTTATAATACCATTATCTAAGGAATACATTCATTCTTAAATTTACATAATAATTATGACTGAGATAGTCTATAATATTTACATTAGTTTTATTTGATTTGTTACTGTGGGTTACTTAGAATACAAAAAGAAAAGTAAAACCTCCATATTTATCAGATTTCTTTATGTTTATAGTGTTCTACAGAATCATAATATAGTTTTACAGTATTTTACTTAACTCTTAGTTACTTTTATCCTTAAACTATTAAGCTCAGTGAGGACTACTGAAATCCTTATTATATTATTTCAGTATAATTCCAATAGATAAAGGAAAATTTAAATATTACTAAAGGGAAAAGCTATCAGTAATATATTTAAACTTATGCATATTATGAACTATTGATTCCCAGTTGATAAATCTAAGTCTTCTATTTCCAAGTAAGGTATAGTTTATGTAAATAAAGACTGCGTAGAAAAAAATTTGATAAAATTTACCTACTGATATCCATCAATACTATTAGTAAAATTCTGTATTAACCTGCTATTTGCACAGTCTATTTCTAAAGACATGTCTGCAAACAAATTAATAATCTTTTTGAAAGCATCTATCTACTGAAAAATAACATTTCATTGAACATGAATATTCAATTCATTATAATCCTATCATACTTTATTTACTTAAACAAGCTACCTGTGCTAGAGTACGATCTGGATTACTTCAGATGGGGAAAAACATAGGTAGGGTTTATCTTTCATTCACAATACATATTTAATCTAGAATGACTAAGAAGTTTTAACACAGCATATCATAACATCATTCATTTATTGATCATACATAGAGAATAGCCATAATACAGGAATTAAAAGATAATGAAACCTGTCTATAAAGGTGGATGACAACAGCAATGGGAGGCCGTTCCTCCCTACCAACTCCTAGAGAGCGCTCAAACAGTGACTTCTCAGGACCCCCTAGCCTATTTTGGTCTGCTTGGCTGGAACTAGGCGGAGCAATCAACAAGGTACTAGTCCTGAGACTCAATGCCAACTCTGGATACTGTAGTAAAATCTTCAGCTGCAAGCTGCACAAGATAAACTTCCTGCAGTTTTCCCCTCAAACACCCTCCTTCAATTTTCCCTTTCCCAATAAATTCCTTGGAGTGCATTCACCTTAATGATTCTTCTCCTGGAAAAATGAGTAGCCTCAGCTCTCTACATTGGGCATTTTTAATAAGAATGCCTAGGTCTTTTTGGGTTAGTTGTCATTAATTGAGCCACCTGCTCTGATCCCACTTTCTTGGGGGATCATGACCCCAAATGTAGGGAAGTTGCCACCTGCAACATAGGAAGTGTTTGAGGATGCTGCCACTTGTCTTTTTGCTCTCCACCTAGTTCCTTCCACCACTTGACCAGTAACACTCTTTTTAACAGCTCTCCCAGGCTGTTGTCTCTATTTTTATTTATTAAAAATTAAATATTCAGAATTACATTCCACATCCTTGACTCTGTTGAGTCATCAGTTTCCACTTAGCATTAAATTTAACATAATGTTTGGGAATAATATCAAAATAAGATAACATTATTTTACAAAATTGGGGCATGTGACACAATTACAGGTTACAAAGTAGAATCTGAAGTTAAACTTTTCTAAAAAAAATGATTTACTTATGTTGTCACATACATGCCTCTAGACTTGAATGTACTAAGATGCAATGGCCACCTCCTTTACTCAAAATGCTCTTGATTCTTTGATATAATTCTACTATAATGCTAATGTCACCACTATCAACCAACTAAACCTCACATTACAATTTATTTTCTACCCATCTCCAATCTCTACAATAACAAATATCTGCATAAAGCTAGCAAAAAGGTTTATACTATATGTAGGTCTAAATATGCAAACTATACAACAATGAACTTTAATAAACCTTTCAAAGATTACTGATGCCTAATGTTGCAAATGAAATTATACCAACTAGACGAAAAAATACATTTCTTCAATCCACTCAATAATTTTTTTACATATCTTTGGTATTTCACCTTCAATACATGGAAAATGTTCTTACATATCAAATACCTTCACATTAAATAGATTGCAAATGCTCTCACATCAAACATATACCAATCATGTCGTTCACTCAAACAAACATATACCGGTTTGCCCGAAGAAAGGTATAGTATAGAAATGACTTGTTGCTTGATGTCTACCAACGTTGGAAGGAGTACATAGATATAAATCGTATGTCATCCTCACAACAACCAATTGTTGGGACTCGGAGCCGAAGTTCATGTGAGTGTCAATGACAAAGGTGGCCACCAAGAAGTCGAAGTCTGTTTCAGCGAATCCAATGCGCAACTCCACGCAGGTGTTTGGATAGGAAGACCTAGAGGATTTACGATCAAGAGTGGATTCGAGAGCTTGTGGAGGAGCTAGGGTTAGCCATGACAAAGGAGAGGTGGTGCCATTACATGGATGCAGGCCATGAAGAGAAGGTAGTTATTGCTTGTAGTAAAAAACCGACGATGAGATGAATACACACCAGATGTGGAGATGAATATGCATAGACACCAGTTGCAGGTTGTGGGGATGTGAAAAACACCAAGGAACTCCTTTCCACAGACAAAATCAAGCAAAATAAGCAAAGGTGAAAATAATAAGTTCCAAGCAAAATAAGCATAGGTGAGGTAATACTACCAACGATTAGTGTTTCCACATAGAAAGGGAAGTCTCATTGACGCCAGTACATGTCTAAGAAGGTTGAGTAGGTATGGGGAATCTCTAAGAATAACATAGGTTATAGGATTTAACACAGGTCATAGGATTTACAATAGCTCTGATACAACTGTTTGGAATGCCCGAGGGCAGATAATCAAGGACAAGTAGGAACAATCAGAAACATAGAATTAGGTGTGAATAGCATAAATTTTATTAAGAATATACATGTATGTTGAAAAATTCACCGAAAAATTGGGAGTTTTTTAAAAACTCAACGAGCTAATTTTTCTGCTAGTAAAAGTCGCAATTTTTTAAAAAATAGTGGAGGTGCGATTTTTTCAAAAATAGTAGCAGAACTACCCAAAAAGTAACTCACCAACTTGAATCTACTAGGAAGAAAATTTGATTTTGGGGGGTGTTGAGGCCTGGGAAATTCTAGGTAACAACAATAGGGATTCTCCCCAATAAACATTCCCAATTAGCTCGTTATTGTTTTGTATGGGGAATCCGTCTGGTTTACGGTCCGGCTACCGTAGGTCAAGTAACGACAGCCCGGTCCACCGTTTAAGTGTAATTTTTAGTTTTCTTTTATATATGATATGCAAGTGCCTATTCTAAGTGCAAACGATAGAGTCAGCAAAGAGTTCACAATGTGATGAGCAGGTTCTTACCTCTCATCTTATTACCCCTTTTGCTTCTAAATCACAAACAAATAACATCTATGCTAAACTAGCTAATTCTATTTGACATATCCCTAGGGAGCGAGATTAAATTTAATGATGAGTAATGTACTGTAAAACATGCATAAAGAATATTACAGATAGTTTTTCATAATTCAAAATACATGAATACATGTTGAAAGATAAACATAAAGATAGCTCATTGTTAGTTAAACATTCAGTGCTCAATATACTGCATAAGTTTCATAAAAATAACAGGAAATCATTCATAACATGGAAGTAATTCATAAGTCAAAACGATCTCACAGTCCGTAGAATGAGCTGAAGCAAAAATAATTCAACTTTCAACCAATCTACATCATGCATTTGAAACTTCACAAATCCTTTTCCAGCAGAAAATATGGCTTCTTTATTATAAAAGGAAATAGTTCTTCTTACAATAACTTCACAAAAGATAGCATGGAAAAGTCCTTCTGTTCATCGACTCTACCTATACTTACACAATTTGAAATGTCTTTTGGTCTTCCAAGCTTTTGGGTTTCCTCTACAAATAAGTTACAAAATTGACTTTGTCTCCTAGTGAGCTCGCTAATTTAGGCAAAATATGTGTCAATAAAACAAACATTCTAGGTAGGCTTGTCCACCTCATTAACAAACTACTCCCATGTATTTGCATCTGCCACTATTGTCTTAAACTCTGATGGCTCTAGAAATCTAACAACGACCTCATGCTTGGCCACTTGAGCTTTTATATTAGGCATCCTGGCTGGAAGCAATCGAAGTTGATCTTCTAATAGGTGGTTGCTTAATGCTACCTAGGCAATTACATTCTTGAGCACTCTTGTTGGATACATTTACCACCATACACACTGTTTTTGGTCAAATTGGCCTCGTTAAACCACTATCCTAAGTATAATTGACATTAATTGACATCAGTGGAGCATTAATTGACATCATCCAGTCACACCCACGCCTACCTTAAGTCAAGGAGGCTAACTTAGCCTTCGCCTACATTCGGGGAGGCTAACTGGAGCACTCCAGGGGTGATCTGAGTGATATTAATGCACCTAATTACTAATTGGTGGTTACAATCAGTTAAACAAGTCAGTTAAGGCGCCTCCTCTCATTAAATATATTATTTAATGATTATTTAATGAACTGGAGTCAACAGGGGCGCCTCCACCAACTTCTGATGTTCAGTTCAACTTCAGTTAACATCATCAAGGTTCATTGAAGTCATTGAAGCGCTAGCACTTGATGGTTGGCTTGTTATGACATGTATCTAATCTCTTTCAGTTGAGACTCGGTCATTTATTGCACTCCGACTTCAGTTAGGGTTTAGGTGAGTCAATTAGGGTTTTGATCAGTGGTTAACTGAGTGTGAACCATGCTTACAGTCAATTAAGCTAGACCCACTCATTCAATTCAAATGACCTCCTTGAGGATTCGAATTGCTCATTCATTCATGCTTGTAGCATGACATTGTAATTGTAATCATTCATTCTTTATGTGAATACAGAGTGGCTACTATTCCTGTAGACCGATTACACCATTTCATGAGTTATTTGTTGATTAATCTTTGATGAGATTGATTCTTTGTTCCTAGATCAATATACAAGATTAATATGGTATCAGATCTTACGGCAGGACGAAGCTCTATCTCTCAAAAACAAGCTTTTTGACAGATTTCTACATGAAATTTGTGCAATAGCTCAAAAATCCAGCACTGCACCAGAAGCCAAGGCTTACCACTTAATACCCCAAGTAAAGAACTTGTTGATCAAGCTTGCTTGATTGACTATGCTGGGTGTGATGAAATCCTAAAATGTGCATGCTGTCCGACCTTACATTTCCCTTTCTGTTTTAATTTTCAGGTTTCTATAGGTGAAGCATTCGCTCCAGCACATCCAGATGGCCTCCTCAGTAGATCTCTTAACTCTATACAATTTCCACTCATGGAAAGGTGATATGGAGATTCAGCTGCGCTCCAGAGGAATTTTTAGAGTCACCATGGACACTGAAGATGAGCCTGGATCTGCCACAGGAAAATCAAGATTCTTGAACAAGAAGGATGAAGCCTTCGGTTTCTTGTGCCTCTCTATTTCCCGAGACCTTCTCTTCCATATTGCGGGATTGAATACTCCGAAAGAATTATGGGACAAATTGGAGACTCTATATGGAAAGCATGATGACTTGAGGGTTTACCAGCTTGAAAATGAACTCATGTCTCTCCAACCCTCCAATTTCGAGACTCTAAATGATTTCTTCACAAAGTTCAAGCATACTGTTTTACTCTTGAAGCAATGCAAAGTGGAGAAGGAGGATGATCAGCTCATCCTCGCCGTACTCTCTAAACTTGGGGCTGATTATGTGGTTTTTGTTTCTACATTCCGTGCGGGGAAGCTCACAACCCCTAGATGGAAGATGCCTACACTCAATGCCTTCATTGATTCCCTAACAAGTGAACATGACAAGCTTGTCCAGATGGTGATCATCTGATCTTCCCATGATCAAGCCCTTCATGTCTCGGGGCCCAAAAATATGAAGGTTAAAGGAAAGCATCAAAATAATAAAAAAACTAAATCTGATGCTCCTAAGCCTAGAGTTGAAAATCAACCACATGATTAGTCTTCCGGCTCAATGAAGAACAAAGGAAAAGGGCACAATGGCGAGGAAAAAGTCAAGTGTTCTTATTGCGGGAAGGGATTCCACCCTGAACATGCCTGCATAAAGAAGAAGCTTGATGAAGCAACCTCTCTCCTTGAGAGGAATCACATCAATCTTGCGGAAAGCTTTCGGAGGAGAGATCAGCGTGATTGGGAACCACAGCATGAAAAAGGTCATGCCCTCATGGCAAGCACTTCGAAGTCCAAAGCACTCTTGAATGATTCAAGAGATTCAAACCACATGATGGTTGAAAGAGACTCCTTTTCATCCTTGGAGACCGAAAAATCCATTCCCATCCACATGGGAGATGACTCCACCATCATTTCAGAAGGACAAGGTACGGTTGATCTTGAAAATGGTTTCTTTTCAAATGTATTGTATGTACCGTCTTTGGCATCAAATCTCCTTAGTGTCTATCAGATGACACATACTAGAGTGCCTAAGAGAGTTTCTTTCATCCCAAATGATGTTGAGATAACAAAAATTGCATCCGGGAAACTCATTGCTAAAGGCCTTGCAAACCATCATGCAAAAGCCTATGAGTTCTCTCACTTTGTTGCGGATGCAAACTCCACCGCTCTGCTAACTCATGGGAATGAGGTAAGCAGGTTGTGGCATGAGAGGTTTGGCCATATTAATTTCAAATATTTGCAGCAATTACATAAAATCTCCATGGTTGAAGGCCTCTCGGTCATCAAGGCAACCACGGGAATTTGCAAGCGTTGTGTGATTGGAAAACACCCTGAGCACAAGTTCGATTGAGGGAAGGCAAACCGAGCTACATGCATATTGGGGCTGATACATTCTGATATCAGTGATCTAATGCCTATCACATCCATGAATGGATCAAGGTATCTTCTTACTTTTATTGATGATTTTTCAATGTATACATGGGTTTTCTTTCTAAAAAAGAAGTCAGAAGTATGTGAAAAATTTTCTAAATTGAAGGCCTCGATCGAAAATGCCTCTGGGCTTAAGATCAAGATCTTGAGATCTGATAATGGAGGGGAGTGTGTCAGTAATTAATTGCTGCACATATGCTCCCAAAGTGGTATTCAAGTCCAACATTCAATCCCCTACACTCCCTAGCAAAACGGAGTAGTGGAAAGGAAGAATCGGTCTCTCAAGGAGATGACCACCTATATGTTGGAATCCAAGAAGCTTGATGCAAATTTGTGGGCTGAGGCCATGCATGCTGCAGCATACATTCAGAACAGGGTGCCACACTCATCCGTGAAAGGGAAGACCCCTTTCAAAGCATACTTCGGACACAAGCCGGATGTGTCGAACCTACAGGTGTTTGGGTCCACTACATGGGACCGGATTCTGCTTGATAAAAGAAGGGCTTTGCAACCACAAAGCATAGAATGTCTGTTTATTGGGTATCCTAATGAATCTAAAGGGTTCAATCTGTTGGATATCAAGACCAAACAGATTATCATCGAGAGAAGTGTCAAGTTCGATGAGCCTCTTCAGAAGGTGGAACTAGTGAAGGAGAAAACTGTTGAATTTCCTTCATATTCTACTGAATATTTGGATGATGAAATTGGGGGTGATGACCCTGATTTGGATCCTCTGATTTATGATATCAGTGTGCAGCCATCATCAGATGCTGAATCATAACCTGAAGTGCAAAATCATCTTCCTACATGCGCCTGACAGACACTCTCCTCCGCAGGAGAAAACATTGGAAATCCGAATGATCCAAGGAGAACCCAGTCTGATTTCCAAAGAGCAAGTATTGCGCTCTCTTGTCCTAATAATTTGTTGTCCAAAACTTACTATTTTATGACTAGTTCAGATCCAAAATCCTACTACCATGCTCAGAAGAATCCGAGATGGCAAGTTGCCATGGATGAAGAGATGAATTATCTTCAAAAAAACACTACTTGGGAGCTAGTTTCTCTTCCTCCGGGAAGGAAATTGGTTCAATGCAAGTGGGTGTTTTGGACCAAGGTTGCTGCTGATGGAAGCACCTACAAATATAATTCAAGGCTGGTAACAAAAGGTTTCTCTCAAGTCCAAGGAGTGGACTACCATGAGACCTTTGCACCGGTTGCAAAAATGGACTCCATCTGCCTTGTTTTGGCAATTTCAGCATCCAAGCACTAGGAAGTGCATCACATGGATGTTAAGTCAACCTTTTTGCATGGAGATATTCATGAGGAGATATACATGAAGCATCTTGAGGGCTACATCAATTATCCATATTTGGTTTTCAAGCTAAAGAAGTCACTATATGGGTTAAAACAGGCCCCAAGAGAGTGGTATTCCAAGATGGATGCCTTCCTTCTCTCGCAAGACTTTTAGAGATGTAGATCAGATCCAAATGTATATTTACAGCAGTATGATGGTCATATAATTATCATTGTTTTATATGTTGATGACTTATTGATCATAGGTAGCGCAGTTGCCTCCATTTTAGCCATCAAAACTGCTCTCCACAATGCCTTTGAAATGACTGATTTGGGGCTTCTAAAACAATTTTTGGGGCTCGAAATTGAGCAAAATTATGATGGGATTATGGTCAATCAGTCCAAATACATTTCATACCTGTTATTAAAGTTTAACATGGCTGATTGTAGGCCTGCACCATTCCCTTTCCTTTCAGGGATCAGCCTTGAAGAAGGAAAAAGCACACCTCCGATGGACTGCACTATCTATCGACAACTGATTGGTAGCTTGTTGTACTTGACAGATTCTCGGCCTGCTATTTGTTATGCCGTGAATGTTGTATCAAGATATATGCAACAACCTCATGATCTTCATTGGAAGGCAGCCAAGAGGATCCTCCAGTATATTAAGGGAACCAGGACCTACGGCATTCACTATGCTGCAGACTCCGAGCTAGAGCTGGTTGGATACACAGATTCCGATTGGGCGGGTGATTCTATTGATCAAAAGTCTACTTCTAGATATGTATTCATGTTTGGTGGTGGCCCCATTTGCTGGTTAAGCAAAAAGCAGGCTTCCATAGCACTATCTTCAGCAGAGGCCAAGTATCAAGGAGCAGTGAATTCTTGCATCCAAGCAGTTTGGTTGCAAGGCATTCTTTCAGAGTTTGATCTTGGTAGTAATTTGTCCACTGTCCTCTTTTGTGACAATCAAAGTGCTATTAAGATATCCACAGATCCAGTTACCAGGCAGAGGACCAAGCATGTAGAGATCCACATGCACTATATCAGGGAGCTAGTGCATGACATGACCATCATTCTACAATACTGCCCGACTGATCAGTAGATTGCAGACATCTTCACCAAGAGCTTTTCAGAAAAGAATTTCACTTACCTCCATTCACTATTGGGGGTGAGTTCATCAGGGTGATTCAGACTACTTTCAGTGTTCAGCTTGAGGGGGGGTTTTCCCACTGGGTTTTCCCTCTTTTCCTGACTTAGTTTGTTTTGAGCATTGTTTCAGTTTCAGCATTGTACAGGGTGACCTATGGCCTTAGTTGCTACAGCCCTAGCATTTTTATGCATTTATGTTTTCTAACTCTTTCTAAGTATAGCTTAAGGGGGGGTGTTGGAGACATTTACCACCATACACACTCTTTTTGGTCAAATTGGCCTAGTTAAACCACTATCCTAAGTATAATTGACATTAATTAACATCAGTGGAGCATTAATTGACATCATCCAGTCACACCCACGCCTACCTTAAGTCAAGGAGGCTAACTTAGCCTTCTCCTACATTCGGGGAGGCTAACTGGAGCACTGCGGGGGTTATCTGAGTGATATTAATGCACCTAATTGCTAACTGGTGGTTACAATCAGTTAAACAAGTCAGTTAAGGTGCCTCCTCTCCTTAAATATATTATTTAATGAACTGGAGTCAACAGGGGCTCCTCCACCAACTTCTGATGTTCAGTTCAGCTTCAGTTAACCTCATCGGGGTTCATTGAAGTCATTGAAGTGCTAGCACTTGATGGTTGGCTTGCTATAACATGTGTTTGATCTCTTTCAGTTGAGACTCAGTCATTTATTGCACTCTGACTTCAGTTAGGGTTTAGGTGAGTCAATTAGGGTTTTGATCAGTGGTTAACTGAGTGTGAACCATTGCTTACAGTCAGTTAAGCTAGACTCACTCATTCAATTCGAATGACCTCCTTGAGGATTCGAATTTCTCATTCATTCATGATTGTAGCATGACATTGTAATTGTAATCATTCATTCTTTATGTGAATACAGAGCGGCTACTATTCCTATAGACCGATTACACCATTTCATGAGTTACTTGTTGATTAATCTTTGATGAGATTGATTCTTTATTCCTAGATCAATATACAAGATTAATAACTCTTTAATCTAGACTTTTGATCAGCTGAATGCCCAGCTCATCCTCCTGCCATCGAGCATGCAACTGTTTCAAGTGCTCTTCATGCTCTGGTAATTCATCTATCCTCTTCTTTTAAGATGTTTAACAGCGGTTGTAAGTTGTATGCACCTTTCTACAGAACTCTATGCAAACACCTTTAGTTCTCTAAGCTGTCGTTATTATTTCCTCTGCAGCTTTGTTCCCAAATCCTATTGGCTCATATTCCAGCTTCACTCTCTCAGATTCTTTGATCGGTGCATTTGCTAGAAGTTCCTTGTTTGTTTCCAACCAAGTCGAACGCCTTTGAAGGATTTCCATGATGCCCTGAGTTTTGTCTTTAAATTGGGAAGTTATGCCTGAAATTTCTTCCAACCTGGCTTCCACTTGTCGGACCTTCAACACCTCACCTGCTATCTAGAGCTGCATCTGATAAATTTTATTTCGGAGCATGAGGGCATGCTTTTTCAAAGGCTCTATATCCATTCTTTGGTCATTTGCCACCTTTAACAAAACCTCCAATGAAGCCTTTTGTGCCTCCAATGCTGCCACCTGGGTTCCATACGATTATGCCTTCTACTCAGCAGTAACCTTCTGCAATTCCAATTCTGCAACCTTGTTTTCCAAATCTCTTTTCTCTTTACTTAAATATTCATTAAATAACTTTAAACCGTCTCTCTCTTCTTCTAAAATTTGGTGTCCATGTTGAAGCCTTTCAAAATATGATAAGGTAGCTTCATATTTTCTTTTTTATTCTCGGCCTACCCTTTCCTCCTTCCTCAAAAATTCCTTCATTTCAGCCATCTTCCCCTTATATTGTTCAATGGTTTATGTAAGCTGGTCAATATTGTGAGCATTAGCATAGGCATTTGCAATGCCCATAGAAGCCAATTGCTTTGGTTGTTCTTCTATATTACTCATGACCGTCCTCTCTGCTACTGTGGTCACTTGTGGTTAAGTCGCTACCCTCAAGGTTTTCTCTGTCCTCCATGTAATGGATTTCATTTTAGGATCAAAACGAATATCTTCTAAGCATGCCACATCGTATTGTTTAGATGGGGTAAATGGTTCTAGCCCCATTTCAGCTATGGGGACATGACCTCCGGTAAGGATTCTGCTGGATGTGGATGGAAGGTTTTCTAGATTATCCTGAAGAGGACTTTGCTCTTGACCTCCACCACCTAAAGCTTCTTCATTTTCTTGGCTTTGCCCTTCTATAGGATTTCCTGTATCTTGCATTCCTTGCTCAGGGTTTGCATCTTCTTCAGCTGTGGCCTTTTCTAATTCTACCATTCTCTCCAAAACAACTTCTTTGCTATTTTGCTTGGCAGCTTCTGCTTTAACCCTCTATGCTTCCTCTGTCAACAACTTCTTTGCTCCTGCTGCAAGCTTGCCAATACTTTCTTCTTGGGCCTTCTTTGCGACTTGTTCTTCTCCTTCATTTGGTTTTGGATTGTTGCTGCTACTTCCTTTAACTCCAAATGAGTTTCCCTTTAACCCCTTGATCAAGGTTTCCATACTGTAGACATTTATGAAGAACTCCTCCTTTTTATCTATATAGTCTGTATATTTCTAAATTTACCTTGTGAGCTGCCACCTTTCCTTGTGAGTCATTTCGGTGAAAGCTTATCTCTCCAAAATGGAAAATCTCCAGTTCTTTGACGAATTCTGGAGCACTTATGACCTTGTTGAACTTGTAGCTCCCTACATAAAAATGTATTGGTGGGAACACAAATTTCTTTATATCAAAAAAATGATTTCCAAAACCATCTAGAAATACTTGTCTCACTGCCTCCTTGTGTATTATGTAGTCTGTTGCATACTTGGGCAGCAGTGAGGGTGCTTTGGTGCCTCCATACATTCTCAGATACATGCCTTCTTCGATGAAAAAATAATCTCCATATTCTTTTATGGATTCTACAGCTCCCTCTTATAGACATGGACAATCTTCTAGAAATATCAACTTATACAGTGGCCTTATGAATTCCTCACATATCAACTGGTAATGGTTGTGATATTTATGGGCTCCTAGAATCTGATATGCAATGTATATAGGGGTTTTCCCCTCTTTCCACACACAATTAAGCTTCTCAAACATGTGTCTATAGAGTATACAATCTATAAAGAAAGATGACATAAAAAATTATGATTTGTTATGTTTCAAACCCTCTTGGGCCGCCTTGACACATTTGGCCAAGTTCCTAGTAGCTATATCAGCCCAATTAAAAATTGTTCCCTCCATAGCTACATAATACATGAGGGGAATCCAACCAAAATTATACATCTTCCCATCAGCCCTACCATACAACTTGCTTATCATCAATGCTATTGTCCTGAAAGGGGTTCAAAGATGGGCAGTCTCATATTCTCCTAACTGTTTGTGTCTAAAGGTATTCCCCTCAGCCACCATCATCTTTGATGTGGCTGTATAGTCAAAGTTCAGACTTTTGACCCACTCTGTTGTTACACTTATTTCCTTTTCTGGTAGACTGTAGGCTATCAAAATGAATGCAGGCGCGAAAGATGCAACAAGATTTCCCCCCTCATCATTTATCATCATTCCTACTGTGTCTATTTTGGGAAACATCCATCCAATGAACTCCGCACAAGGAAAAATCTCTGTCCTAGTTGCTATTTTGGTTAACCCCGACCTCAAAATGTTCTCGTACAAAGCTAGGTGTCCCAAACCAACTTCTGGCTCTTTTCTTTCAACCAGCATGGGGTAGATCTGGCCCCATTTGAGCTCAAGCTCTACTCCTATAATAGCCTTAGTGTCTTCATACACTATCTCAGTCTTCACTGTCGACGAGACCTCTACAACTTCTGCGTCAGAATCGTCCTCGACAACCTTAGGCTTCTTCCTCCCCTTCTTCGTCATTATTTCTGTTGCGAGTTATACCTGCAAAAAACAGATATGTCTTAGCGTCTCCATTTTAAAACGTTGACTATAAATGTAAGCACACAACATATATGCATGTATACATATCCCATAGAATAAAAAAAGAAACCTAAATCTGCCTTACTCTGCTGAATTCGTCCATTAGAACGGGCAATATGGGCATGGGTCAGGGTTATGGCTACACACAAACGTTGGATACAAGCAACCCTGTTGAAGCCTCTACATTTTTTCTTTTTTTTAGAGGTGAAACCCCCACTCAACCCTAGACACTCTCTCCCACAGGTGCAACGGAACTTCAAATTCTGCGGCGAAGGTGCCCTAGGGTAAAACCAAGCCCGATATCCCACAGTTGATACCTATGAACCATCAACCTATGGGCTCTGTGCAAAACAAGGAGACCACAGCCCACACCTACGCCCCCAAGTGAGCTGTCGATTGGATTCATGCCGGCGAAAAACTCAGCTCCCTGAAAACTCAACGTAAACCTAGCTGACTGTGCAAAAAAAAAATGCCTCTAAACAAGTGGACAGGATTTGCAGGCGGGTTGCTACTAGGGAAAACCTAAAATGAAACGGCCACACCTAAATGAAAAATAAGGTCTTAAAACCTCTTTATAAACTGTGCAAATGGCATAACCTAAGCTGCCCCTGCATCGACAACGGACAGCTTTGCAACCTTAACCAATCAACCACTTGAGAGCGAGGATTAGAAACCTACCTGTCTGGTCGAGGTTCACCATGATACTGAAAACAACTAGCGAACATGCACCACGTGAGCTCCACCAGGGAAATCACATGATCAGCTCAAACAGGAAGAAACGCTCTCCAATTCCTAACTCCCTTCGTAAAAATCAAATGGTAAAAGACTTTGCACTTGGTAAATAAATAAGCTCTCTGAGGGGTTAAAAGTCATTTAAACTTGCATGTGTGGGACCACAAATTTCGTTGGTGCTGAATGCTTCGAACTAAAAACATAAGTCATCATGGGAAAAGCCCCAATGCGGTGGCTCGATCACACTGATCCACCCCCAACTACCGGCTTATAACTCCAAAATCCTCCGCCACCTTCCCCTCCGGCTCAGCCGTTAAAATCATATCGGTGAGGAAACAAGATGTCAACCGCTGTAGTGGCTCCGAGTTCAAATATCCTCCACAACGGCGGGTCATAACAGGATCAGATATTAACCAGAAATTCCTCCATCGTAGCGGCAGCGCATCGACAATTACTTCCGCAACAAACTGGAAGAACCAACCGCCATAGCGGCTCGAAACGAAGGAAACATCCGGTGTAGCAGTTCCCGGAGACCAATTCAAAAGATAAAACAAAAATTTTGTTGTCATAGCGGGTGCCAATTGCAAAGTTTCATGTTGTAGCGGAAGTTAAAAACAATGGGCACACAAACAAGAAAATTTCCTGCTATAGCGGCTTAATCATGATAATACATCCGCTGCGAGGTTGAAATAAAAAGGCGCGCGCTGTAGCGGCTCGCAAATGAAAACTAGCCTGATGTTGCGGCTCGAAACACAAGAGCGCACCAGCCATAGCGGCCCAAACTCAAAGAAGAATCCACCATAGCGGCCCGAACTCAAAGAAGAATCCGTCATAGCGGCTCCAAACTGGGAAACCATCCACTGCAGTGGATCAAAAAAACACTTTCTGCCTTAGTTAAAAATTAATCTATGGAACTTATCCGTTGGACCTCAACTTATGTGCATTAAAAGTTTGTTGTAAAAGAATGCGTTCAACAGGTTAATTAATGGAATAGCATTGACAGAAATTAAATGCTCAAAACAGCAATGAAAAACCACACTGGGACAGGAATGAGAAAAACCGAAATGAGAACAGCAACACTGGTAAGCAGATATGAAGAAGAAAACAAAAAAACAGAGAGTCACAAATAGAAGTTGATAACGAAGTTCACCCCCTCCACTAGTCTACGTCTCCAGGTCCCTCTCCAATGGGTACCGATCCAATTAATCTCTTTGAAGTGGTACAAAAATGGTTCTGGAAACAACTTCAGCAACTGTAAAACAGAATGCTGTACAAAAAGCCTTCATGACCTCTTCTCTGGACTTTACAAATTGGCTTTTAAAAGGAAAATAAAAACCAAATAATAGAGTACAGTCGAATTTTTAAATACAAACAGCAATCTGGAAAAGTTACAGCAACTCTCCTTCTATCCCTTGTCCTCTGTCCATTAACTACAGAAAACTGTAAAACAAAATGTTGAACAGAAAGTCTTTAAGACTTCTCTCTGGAAATTACAATTAGCCTTCGAAAGGCAAAGAAAGCTAAAATATAACAGAGAATGTCGACTTCAGAAAGAAACAGCATCTGCATACTTTACAGCTAACTTCGTTATAACAAAGAAACGATGCTCTGTGCTCTAAACAATCTGAATCCCTCTTCCGTCCTCTGAACGGTGGCCAGCATCCTCTATTTAATCATTTTGTGAGAGGAACGCAACGGCCCACAGTTGTTATCTTTTATTTATCGTTACAACCATATGCTAAAACTAAACCATGCAATCCTGCCAAATCGTTTCCCAGGCGTTATGTTACCACGAAGTTCCATATCCCCGAAACGTTGCAACCGACTCCACGCACATGTGCCGACTCACAACACGTTGCAATGACTTGCAACTAGGCTATGCCACGTAACGTAACCGTTTGATGTCACCATCAACTTCGCAGCCTATAAATGTCACGGCATATAAGGACTTTGCCATATACCCGATCCGTTGTCGCAGCATAAAATGTCGCGGTATATAAGGACTTCGCCATATACCCGATCCGCTGTTGCAGCCTATAAATGTCACGGTATATAAGGACTTCGCCATATACCTGATTCGTTGTCGCAGCCTATAAATGCCACGGTATATAAGGACTTCGCCGAACCATTCGATATCCAACTTGACGGTTCGCAAGCTACACGGCCCATACACAACTGCGCGCCCATGCGATAAGCTGCGCACCATGCGATAACTGCGCGGCGTGCGATAACTGCGCGGCTCATGCGGTAACTGCGCGTTGCCACAAATGTCAAGGGATTTTAGCATATGAGTTAAAACCATCGATTAATGAACCTTGTACCATATTGGATCAGTGTATTTTGAAGATGAATAATCCACCCGGATCAGGAACTCTTAATGATGGGAAGAAAATGCAAAGGCTGAAAATCAAAATCAAAGCATTTTAAGGAGAAAACTAAGACTTTCAAAGGGGTCCTTAAAAATACAACCAAAAAAAAATTGGGTAGCTGTTGCAGCAGCAACAGGGGGTCATTTGAGTTAGACGCTTGGTGGAAGAGGAGTGAGAAGGGCCAAAGGAGACTCTTTACAATTTTGAAGGATATCAAACACCATTTACCATTTCTATCAAGGATTTTTTTATTTCTTTGCTATTTTTTTTGTTATTTGGTCATTGATTTCTACGCCCAAAAATATGAAAAATAGTCACAATGCAAGGGGGATTTAAAAATTAAAACGGAATAGCATGCTTGTTTTTTTGAATTGTTTAGCCACCCTCTTCTTCTTATCTTTCATGGCTTAAAATCTAAATTTAGAGGTCTATTTTTTTTAGCTAAAATGTTGCTATTTTTTTCCAATGGAGTTAAATGTAATTTTTTCTATTTTTGTGCCCTAGGCTTGCACTTGAGGTTGTCATTCTAATTGGAAAAATGCCAAAGGTATTGGACCCATTTTGGCAGTCTGGTGAACCTGAGGATGGAACAAATATGCAAAATTTGTGTTGCAAATTATGTGGGCATCACATGTTGGGAGGGGTTAACATGTTCAAATAACATCTAGCCAAACTACCTGGTCATGATGTTGACCTTTGTAGTGCACTGACCCCGGAGATAATGAGATATGCTCATGATGCCATACATGAAAAAAATATAAAGAAGGATGATATCACTGCAAACAAAGCCGAGCTTGCAACTTTTGGCCAAGCAAGAAGTGTAGGTGCATCTTTATCTACCATTATCGGTGAGCGTAGTGGGAGGGGATCCACAACTTCACCTATCAGGAGGGCGAGGATCTCATCCTATTTTGTTCCATGAATAGGAGGTGGATCACAACCTTCTATCAAGGCAGTTGTAAAGAAATCAGAAAAGGTAGAAGCGAACAGGGTAATGGGGAGGTGTCTTTACTAGAGTCATATACCTCTCAGCATTGTTAAAAACAATCCATTTTGGCAGTTGATGTGTGATGCCATTGCAGTAGTTGGCCCACGGTATAAAAGTTCCACCTTTGAGGATTTGCGGGGCCCAATCCTTCAAACAGAAAAGAAGGACACCGGTGCTAGGTTGATAGAGTCAAGACAGTCATGGGAGAGCACTGGATGCACAGTCATGTCAGATGGTTGGACAAATGGTAAGGGTAGAACCCTTATCGACTTGTTGGTACATTGTCCTAGAGGTACCATGTTTATAAAATCAATTTATGCATCAACACATTGTTAGATTTTTATCATTTAAGCAATATGATCTTAGGATCTTATCTAAGAGAATAACATGCACAACAATCAATCACAAGAGACAATAGGCACAAATATTTTCCTCGGGGAAACCATAAAGGAGAAAACCCCGCAACTTCCTTAGAGATAGAATGAGCACCAATGGCAGCAATAAAACCTAAAGACAAAAGGATCATCTCCAACAGTTGTTCTCTCTCTCACTTGTGCGAGCTTCTCCTCTCTCACCTATGCGCTATGGTTGGGTGAATGTGTGTTTAAAATAAAGAGTCCCACTCTCTATTTATACAAGTTTCTGACTTGACAATCACTTACCAGGTCCAACTTCTCTAGGAGAGTCTAATAACTCTAGTGCCCCACAACTGTGAGGACTTTGCCCCCTGATCAACAAGGAGGGTTAACCTCTATGACTTTACATGACTTGATTACATTAATGATTCTCCCGATAGGAACATCGGGGACCAATGAAATACAANAAATTACAAATACATCAACACTCCCTCTTAACTAGGAAGGTATTCTCTAGACATAATTCATCAGCACATGTCTTCCTCACTGGATCATCATAAAAAATGGATCATTACTGGATCATCATCAAAGCTAGATCATCACTGCTTCCGCTATCTCGATCAAATGCTGCTATCTCTCAATTCTACTCGTCATGGGAAGTTCTACGGATCCAACCCTTTTTCATGCTGGTTGTAGGCCTAGCCTCCATGTAGGTCTTCATCTTCTTCGGCACTTATATCTGACCATGGGAGGAACACATCCAGCATCCATGTCAGAAAGGCCCGCCCAACACTTATATCTAACCATGGGAGGAACACATCCAACATCCATGTCAGAAAGGCACGCCCAACACTCGCATTTGACCATGGGAGGAACACATCCAACATCCATGTCAAAAAGGCCCAGCACTTACATCCACCAGCATGGTAGGACACACCATCTACCATCCAAGGAAAGGCCCAACACTTACATCCACCGGCATGGTAGGACACACCATCTACCATCCGAGGAAAGGCCCAGCACTTACATCCACCAGCATGGTAGGACACACCATCTACCATCCGAGGAAAGGCCCAACACTTACATCCACCAGCATGGTAGGACACACCATCTAACATCCGAGGAAAGGACCGGCACTTACATCCGACCATGGGAGGGCCGGCCTGCACCATGTCGGAAAGGATCTACACTTATATCTGACCATGGGAGGAACCAATCCTACCACCATGTCATAAGGGCACATGGACTCATCACTTCCCCTTGGAAGGAACCTCAATCTAGAGAATAACAAGATTCTCCTTGAAGTACTCAAACTTCACTTTGGCTAATGTCTTGGTCAACACATCAGCTATCTGCTCGTCCATCGCAACATACTGGAGCTTCACTGCTCCTCTCTACACCATATCCTTGATATCATGATATTTGATTTCAATATCCTTTGGCTTGTCATGGAACACCGGGTTCTCCAACAACTTCACACAACTCTGGTTGTTGCAATATATACAAGTACCATCCAACTAGAGATCAAACAAATCGGATAGTAGCTTCCTCAGCCACACTGCCTCACAACTAGCCGAACAAGCTGCGACATAGTCCGCTTTGGCTGTACTTAGTGCCACACAGGATTGCTTCCTGCTAAACCAAGGGATCACACCTGATCCCATACTGAAGCAGCACCCCGAAGTGCTCTTCCTATCAATGGCAATGCCTGCCCAATCTGAATCCACATAACCTTCCAGGTTAATCTTTTGATTTGCCCCATACTTGAGCCCATAATCAACTGTACCCTTCAGGTACCTCAGAATATGCTTTGTAGCAATCAGGTGAACATGTCTCAGATCTGTCAGGAACTGGCTCAATGTGTTCACGGGAAAGCAAATATCTGGTCTCGTATTCATCATGTACATCAAGGACCCAATCATTTGACGATACATCATAGCATCAACCGATTCTGATGAAGCATCACTCAATAGCTTCAGGTTCAATGTCGTAGGTGTGGTCATGGCCTTGCAGTCCATCATCCCAAACCTCTTCGAGATCTCTACTACATACTTCCCTTGTCCCAGGGATATTCCATTTGTATTCTGCCACACCTCCATGCTTAGAAAGTAGTGTATCATATGCAAGTCCTTCATCTCGAACTCAGTAGCAATCTTCCTCTTCGTATCAGCAATCAACCCGTCCTCACCTGTTACAAATAGGTCATCTACATACAACAGGAGTATCACAGGGTTCCCTTCTTCAACCTTGTAGTAAAGGTTGGAATCTGCTTTACTCTTGGTAAATCCCAAACTAGTCAAGAAAATGTCAATTCTGTCGTACCATGTCCTGGGTGCCTGTTTCAAACCGTACATGGCTTTCTTCAATTTACACACATGAGTTTCCCTGTCATGTGTCTCAAAGCCGAGTGGCTGCTCCACATACACTTCCTCTTCCACTGCACCATTCAAGAAAGAAGTCTTGACATCCATCTCATGTATCTTCCATTTCATTACTGCAGCTAGAGAAAGCACTGATATGATGGAAGTGTATCTGGCTATAGGTGCAAAATTCTCTTCATAATCTATTCCTTCTTTCTAGGAGAATCCACGAGCCACAAATCTTGATTTATATTTCTCTATGCTACCAACTGCAGCATGCTTGATCTTGTAGATCCACTTGGAAGTCAAAACAAACTTCCCCTCTAGTCTTGGGACAACATCCCAAACATCATTCTTCATGATAGACTGGTACTCCTCGATCATAGCATCCTTCTATTCTTTCTTCTATGCCGCTTCTTCATAGTTGGAAGGTTATTTATCAATGATGTCACATGATAGGGCTAAATATCCGGAGCAGGACCTAGTTCTCTTCCTTTCTCTATGCATTTCTTCTAGAGCCCCATATCTTTCTCCACCTTGGATAGCCTCTCGTACCCATGCAGGTTTCCTCTTGTGAGGATTCTTCTCCCGAGGTGGATCTACATGTTCTTGGGGTTCTTCTATTTCTTGATCTTCATCTTGAGTTGCATCATTCATAGTTGTATTTTGAATCCTGGGTACTTCTGCTTCTTCAGGGCCTTCAACATGTCTCTTTCTGGATTTGTTGTAAGCTGAGTCTTCATCAAATGTTACGTCTCTGTTGATGTCGATCTTCTTGAATCCTAGGAAGTATATTCTGTAAGCCTTCGAGCTTTCACTATATCCCACAAATATACCCTTCTTTCCTGAAGGATCTAACTTTGTCCTCTTTTCTTTTGGAATGTGTATGTACACTGGATAACCAAATATTATGAGATGACTGACTTCTGGCTTCTTGGCGGAGAAGACTTCTTCAGGGGTCTTGTTCTCAAGTACTCCATGCGGAGTACGGTTCTATACATACAGAACTATCCTAGCAGCTTCTGTCCATAGATGCATGGGAAGATCCTAGTCATGAATCATTGCCCTTATGGCTTCCATAATCGTTCTATTCCTCCTTTCTACAACCCCATTATGTTGTGGATTATATGGAGTAGTCAACTCCCTCTTAATCCTTGAATCTCTGCATAAATTTTTGAATTCATTTGATGTGAATTCTCCGCCATTGTCTGATTGAAAGGTCTTGATTTTATTTTATGTGTGGTTCTCGATCAAGGCTTTGAATTCTTTGAACTTGTTGAATACTTCATCTTTGTTTTTCAAGAAGTATATCCATGTCTTCTTAGAAAAATCATCAATGAAAGAAACATATTATACATACCCACTCAATGAATTGGATGACATCGGACCACATACATCAGAGTGGATGATTTCCAAGATTCATTTTTCCTTGCTCTCACTACTTGGAAATGTCTTCTTTCTGTTCTTTCCTTTCGCACATCCTTTGCAAACTCCATGTTTTGCCTGTATTTCTAGAAGACCTTCAACAACTTTTCTTGCAAGTGGTAGTGCCTTATAGTGCACATGTGCAAGCCTTCTATGCCAAAGTTCATTTGGCTCTACTGAGTTATGGACCAAGGCTTGTTCTAGTTGGCCCTTTAGCTTGTATAAGCCTCCCTCTTTCTCTCCAATCACTATTTCATCATCTATAGTCTTTCCCTTTGGCGACATAAGGACTTGGTCATCTACAAATGCAACCCTTATGCCTTTTGCATCCAATGCAGATATGGAGAGGAGATTCTTCTTTACTCCTGGTACAAACAAGACATCCTTCATCTTCATAGACTTTCCAGAGTCTAGCTTAGAGGAGGATTCACCACTACCTTTTCTTGGATATTGGTAGTCATCCCCAAGTTTTAATTTGTGGGGTGATTCATGTTCGAATAGTTTCACAAAATATTTCTTGAAACCCATCATGTATTTGGAAGTCCCACTGTCTATAATCCAATCATTGCTTCCATGAGTGACAGTTCCCATGAGGGCAGAAATCAAAACATACTCTTCATCACTTGAAGAATCTTCACTTTCTTGTTTGACTCTCTTCCTGGGAGGATCATCATCCTCTGCAATGTGAGCATGATGTTTTCTTTTGTCCTTCTTCTTGTGAGAGTTACTCTTATTTCTAGGACAATCTTTGGAAACGTGTCCTCTCTCATCACATGTAAAGAATCTGAATTTAGATAGATCTCTGTTAGATCTTCTAAGCTTATCTTTCTGGTGAGAATGCTTACCTTTGGGATGATGATAGTCCCTTCTGCTTTTCTTGGAGTGTACTATGAGAGCTTGATCTTCACTTCCCATCTTTTCTTCTCGGGCTACTATTCGAGCTTCTTCTTGTGAGCGTTCCTCCCATAGTCTACTGAAGGTGACTATCTTTCTTCTAGCACAAATCCCTTGAATGAAAGAGTCCCATGACCTAGGGTGACCATTCAAGGTGGTCATCACAATTTATGCATTCTCTACTTCTTCATCTACTGCTTCAAGTTGTTCTTTGATCTGGGAGGCCCTTGTAAAGTATGACTGTATGGTCTCCGCATTCTGGATCTTCACATTCTTTAATTGATTTCTCAAAGTCATCTTTTGATTTACGTTCTTCCCCTCAAATAGTTTGGTCAGGGCATCAAAGATCTCTTTAGGTGTCTTTAGGGAGGACACCTGTGGTATGAGGTGATCCTTGATTGAACCAGCAATAATCATCTTGGCCTTGATCAAGTTATTCTTGTGTAAGGCCTTAACCTCATCTCCCTCTGGAACTCGAACTTGTTCACTGATGTAAGAGTCCAACTCATTTTCTTCAAGAACTAGTGAGATCCTATACTTCCATGCTCAGAAGTTATCAGCTCCCTCAAGCTTTTCATCAATCTTGGTGTGATGAGACATCTTAACTGAGAACCTCAAATGGAAATACAAAACATTTAGATCTTACCAATTTGAGAAGCTGAAAACTGGATTTGGAGCTGATCTTCTACAGTGTTAGTTCCGGGGCAAATTAGGGTTTGACTTTCCTGTAGTTCTACTCAACCAAAAACTTCGATCTTGGTCTCTAAACTTCGATTTTGAGGAGGAGAGTAAACCTATGTTGGGATCACTAAAAAATTCCACTTCTGTGAAAAAACCTAATTTCCCAATGTACTGGTAGGTCAAAAACTGAAAAAGCTCAGAAGCATATTCTGCTTCGACAGAAATATGCGCCCTTCAATGGAGAGTCAGCCTAGCCTCCTTTTGCTGATGGATTGTGGAGAGACCCAAAAAGTAAGAAGCCCTAAATATGTCCAACTAAATATGTGGTTGTTGAAAGGATGCTTATGGATAGGTACCCGAGTTTTTTTTGGACTCCATGCACAACTCATTGCATTGATTTGATGTTGGAGGACATGGGGAAAATTCCCTTTATCAAGGTGGTGATTGATCAAGCTATGAGCATCCCCAAGTTCATTTACAACCATGCTTTTGTTCTTAGTCTCATGAGGAGGCACACCAAGCACAAGGAGTTGAAGCGTCCTGCAATCATGCATTCTCACACCACATTTATTACTCTTCAGGCTTTGCTTCAATGTCAGTTTGAGTTGACGCAAATGTTTGTTTGTGATGAATGGCATGATTGTGCTTACAGCAGGGGAGAGGGTGGGAAAAATATTGCCAATTTGGTGTACATTGACAACTTCTGGGAAGGAGTGGAGGAAGTGTGCTCAGTGAGTGACCTTTTGGTAAGGGTTCTGAGACTTATTGACAGTGATAAGCCTGCAATGGGCTATTTGTATAAGGCCATGGATAGGGCCAAAGAAACCATTTGAAATTATTAGGTATGAAAGGGTACCTCAAGTCACAACCAGCACATGTTGTTATGGGGTTTGATTGATAATCGATGGACCGAGATGCTTCATCGACCCATTCATGCAACAGGACTCTTCCTCAACCCCTCATTTGCCTACAAATGTAATTTTGATTTTGATTATGAGGATTTGTAGGGGCTCCTCACTTGTATTCAGAGGATGATACCTGATTATGAGACTCACAATGCAATCTATAGCAAGACAGACGTGTATCGGGATGGTACTGGAGTATTTATCTTTGGTGATGATATTCGTGATAGGACCACTTTCATGCCAACTAAGTTATTAAAGTGTTTTAAGTTTTAACCTTTATTTGAAAGACAAATTATGAATTATTTATATTTATTTCCTATTTTAGTTTTCCAGTGTTGAATGTATTGAAATGTAATTTAGTTGTCTTTCTTTCTTGTTTGGTGTAGCTACTTGGTGGCGAACCTATGGTGTGAGGACACCAAAATTACAAAAATTTGTCATTGGAATCCTTAGCCAAACCTGTAGCGCTTCAGGATGTGAGAGGAATTGGAGTGTATTTCAAAAAATACATGCAAAGAGACGAAGAAGGTTAGGACTCAAAATTTCAGCAAAGCAAATGTATTTAAATGTTTAATGCAATTTATGAATCTATGATCCTCTAATATATTTTAATTTATTAATTTTTACCCTCTTACAGGTTGGAGTTCGACTTCGTGTACATTCATTACAATCTTCGCTTATTGATGAGTGAGATAGAGAAAGAACCATATGCAAATGCCATATCCTTGGAAAATATTGATATTGCATAAGTGGAGGGTATAGATTGAGACTCCTATCATGGAGGAGTCACCTGGATGGCTAGATATATAGGAGGGGCGAGAGGAGGAAGAGGTCGGAGACACCATGGAAGGTGATGTGCTAGCATCGCCACCACCTTCTGCACTGATTGATACATCTAGCTCTCCATCCATCACTAAGTGTCTAATATTATATGTAGGGCCAGGGCTTTCTGCTGCTACTACTAGTGCTAGGGGAAGGCCTGACAAATGGCCCATGATATTTTCTCATAAAAGGGGAAGAGGGCATTGATATTAGATAGTTATATGCTAGATTTCCTCATATACATTTATATATGACATACTTGATGTAATTTTGTATTGTTTATACACTTTTGAGTCCTTGATTGAACAACTATGATGTTTCAAGATTCAGTATTGACTTTGATATATCATTTTATACTTAGCATGACTACATGATGATGATATATATCAGTGATTTCTCCATATTTATGTTCCAATGTGTTTTTCTGATGTTATTGTTGCTTTATATGTTTAAAATTCTAAAAAAATGAATGTATTTTGTATTTTGTATTTTTTAATGTTTTTCGACTTTTCCGATTTTTTCGCTGATGTTGTCGAGAAGTTGTATTCGAGACCCTTATCGACTTATTGTCAATGCCGACGTTTTCAACATTGGTATAAATACAATGATGTGTGACCCTTGGTTTCCTGTTTACAAAGAGTTTCTAGTACTTTTCAGATGACCCTCCATCTTCACTTAACCTTAACATCTTAAGTTAAAACATACCCAACACCATGGCTTGTCAAGCAATATAATCACCATATGTAATGTGATTAGTAAGGATTTATTTTGGTAAACATAATAGCAAATCAAGAAAAACAAAGTTAGGCTAAAGATAATTTGGGGAAATTTTAGAGGTACAACATAGAAGTAGCTCTCATAACACTATGATGAGAAGAAGATCAATATTACATGATTCATTCTTGGAGGTCCATAGATGAATACAAAAAAAAGTTCAAGAAATTACTATTGTAATGTACATCCAAAATGGAAAGCTCAAAATATATTAGTTCCTCAACAAGTTAAAGCCATCACCTGAATATCAAATTAGATTCATTGAGCCCAAAGCCTTGGATGAGGCAATTTGGAAGGCTAACCATTATGAAGATCAAACACTCAAACCTTAAAATCATTGAAAAAAAGTGGGAAAATGGAAGAACTAGTGAGAAAGAAGGAAAATTTCCTTCAATCCACCATACTTTTCATGGCACTAGATTTCATCTCAGCCAGGTCATCCATCTCAAGGGGGAATACAATCCACATAAGCATCAAGAGTGTGGAGAGGGGCAATATACCATGGATCGACCATAGAAGAGAAGTGAAACCCAAACTCGCAACAATGTGCAAGAAACCCCAATTCTGAAAAAATGTGTTATCTGTAGCCAACATCTATGCAACTTTGGAGGATTGTTGGGCCAACCATCAATTTACCATGATCGAATTCTAAGGTAAGATTAGAAATCAACCTATTTCAATTTTGATTGACCCTAGGTCTTGTCCCAATTATATATGTAACAACTAAAATAGCGGAGACATCCAAACTTATGTCAATGAAGCATGAGAACTCATGGGTAGTGTTAAGATTGAAATTGTACCTAGTCTTTATGTGTTTTTTCTCAAATGTTTATTCTTTATTTACTTTTCATTCTATCTTATTTTAAAATTTAATGATTTTGAATGTCTGTTTATTTTATATGTTATAGTTTTTGTTTTTATTTAAATTATCATTTCTTAAGATTTTACTGAGTGGCTTATTAAGTATTATATTTCTTTTCAAAGTCTTCAAATACTGATTTAAGTTTACTCCAATGTTTATATCCAAAGTCTAACTTTCATTTTGAGCTTGTTTTCCAAATATTTCATGTTGAGGTATTCCCGTAGCACAAAATCCAAACTATATACACTAGAGCGTTGCATGAATCATAAATCATAGAAGAGCATGGTTGATTGATGGCAGAACATAGCTCGTTGCATTTGATGATGCTAGGAGACTTCCAGACACATGTTCAACATATCATGACACATGTACGAACTTGTTGTGAGTATCATTGAGGAAATCGAGTATTTGAACTGCCACGATTTCAAGTTTGGGGTCACGAATTTCATAGATGTGGACACGTAGTTTGAAGGTTCTTGAAGTTTCCAAAGAAGTGAATTAGCAGAGTTACAGTAGAGATATGGGGAAGAGTGGAAAAATCAATAAGTTCAAGCCCATGGACACCAGTTGGGCCACGAAATTCCCAGAGTGTGCAGCGTTGTTTAGGGCAGCAGGGTGGTCTAGTTTTTTCGAGAGGATCATCAGTTTTAATTCTGAAGTTTCACATTATTTCTCTCAGAATCTCATCAATGGTGCTGTAATGTTTAACACTCTCAAGTTCGAGCTCACAGAAGGTTTAGTAGCTGAAGCCACCAATATCCCGATCGATCGAGAATCCTGGTTCAAGAAGACCTCCTTCAATTTTAACCCTAATGATTTCATATTGCCAAGAAACAAAACTCTACAATGGATCAACGGGGTTCACTTAGCAAATTTTAAGCCAAAATGGAGAGAAGTAATTGGAATTATACAGAGTTATATCACATGTGATGGCAGTTTTGCAGAAGGAAAATAGAAGCTGGGATCACTTTCTATTTTGGTCAGGGTTTACCATCGATCAGGGTGATCATGTAAAGAAGAGCTTGCCTAATAAACAATTCGGTTTTGTTAAGAAATTCAAAAGAGATGTGATTGAAGACTTAGTACAGGACAACCCTCAGAAAGCTAGTTCATGTCAAAGATTCAGAAACCCTGGTAATGAAGATTAGGAAAAAGCATTGGAAAATGAGCAAGAGCGCATTTTGGAAGATGAAATAATGGAAAAGACAGTTAATTTGAATCTTGAGGAGGATGTTAGTTCAACAGAACATAAGCAGAATGTTATATGTGCATAGGAAAACCTAACCATAGTATCTTTTGCAGCTGATACGAAGGATAACATTTTGCAAGCTCCAGATTTTAAGGCAGATATAAAGTCTCTCATGCAGCTGGAAAGACCAAGATAGAGGCCAAAGACAAGAGCTGCAAATAAGCTCAGATTAAACATGAGAATAATATTGGACCCTAAGCTAGAAAAAGAGAAGATTATAATTATTCAAGACTCTTCAAGTGATCATAATAAAGTGTTGTCAAGCATAGTTAAAATCCTGGAGACAAAGCAAGCTCGAGTTAAGAAGAAGTCCCATCCATTGGAAGGGTTAGCCATGGTAGCAGAAGCAGCCAAGCAGTTATGAGCGCCACCTAATGTGCAATTGTTCAAGTATTTCATTTTGTTATAATGTATTTATTGGTTAATAGTTTGTCTTCTTTAAAGATTCGAAGTTAGCATATAACTACTTAATGTAACTGCCTTGAGACCACACCTAAAGACAGTTATGAAACTGCCCTATTTTGTAAATGATAAAAGGAAAAAAAGTTGAGTGGAGCAAGGTTCGATTTTTGTTTCAAGAAGGGCTATAGAGCTAAGGACATTGGATGTATATTCAGACTGATACATATGACTCTCATGAAATTTTTTGAAGACCGAGATTGATTTATATACAATATAAGCCATTTTATCCTATCTATTGATTTTGTTTATGGCCAATTTGACCACTTAGCCTATGATTTCATTTCTTGATTAAAATTTTATTCATGTGAATGCTCATATGTTGTAGACAAAACCAATACTTTGCTTATGAATGTTTATGGTTTATATTTATCTTTTATACATTTATGTCTCAGTTCTTTGATGTTATTTCATGATTTAGTACCTGTATTAGTTTGATGATTGATTACCTTCTTGTGGATGAAACCTTCAAATAAAAAAATTACAAAAACAAATTCCATTTTCTTTTAATTGTTTTGATATTGTACTAGCTTGTTCCCTTTGTAGTTTAGGGACAATTTCTAGCACAAACATCTTTGGCATCGTTGCCGGGGACGGAAGTGAAGTATATCTTCCCTGGGATATTATTATTGATCTGGTTTTGAGAGGTGAACAAAATCAGAAAATTTTCAGACTACATTTTCACCAAACAGTGGTTCACAGTGGCTACCAGAAAAATTGGAACAAGAGGAAAACCTACTTCACCTTTACATTCGGGTGTCTCAGATCCAGATCAGATCTTGAAAGAAGCTAGACAAATTCTAAGATATCAGTCTTCTCCTTCTTTGTTTACTCCTGATAAGTTAGAGTCAGCATCCTCTTTTTGCATATTCAGAACTTCAATCTTAAGAGGAAAAACAAAATCTATCTTGGTTAGTCCCTTCTACACCAGTTGAGACCTTTCAGATTTTCACTAAGCCACTGTCTTGTCAAAAACTAAAAACTGAGGTTCCTAGTAAGACTCCCTTGTTTTAGTTTAAACCTTGTAAACTCTCTTTTCAGCCAAGTCCGAGCAAAGTTAGTCAGCCTTTTTCTTCACCAAACCAAAGTAGCTTCAAGATGGCAGGACAACAACCTCTTAACATGATGGATCGAATGGTAGCTGCTAGATATGCTCCCTTAGTTCTTCCCCAGCCTCTAAATGCTCTCCCTGGAGGAGACTATCAGAAATACCTTCGTAAATTTAATGGTCAGGGTAGGACTACTGCTGAAGAACATTGGGATGCATTTCTAAGTTATGCGGACAATTCAGAATATTGAAGATAAAGCGTGTGGATGAGGATGTTTGTTCAAAGTTTAGATGGGGAGGTAAGGAAATGGTTCTGAGAATTACCAGCTAATTCAATAAGTCTTATAGAAGAACTACAAGATGTGTTTATGAGGCAGTGGGGGG
Source organism: Pseudotsuga menziesii (assembly GCA_001517045.1). Taxonomy (NCBI): domain Eukaryota; kingdom Viridiplantae; phylum Streptophyta; class Pinopsida; order Pinales; family Pinaceae; genus Pseudotsuga; species Pseudotsuga menziesii. The sequence goes on from LPNX010946022.1 coordinate 142,763, forward strand.
ACACGAAGGACCATACTTATTACATCACATAATTTGGAGCTTTGAAAAGGAAAAAAGATGAAACTGTAGCAAACTTATCTAAACTTTTTAATAAGATGTATGGTAGGATCTCAGCTGAAATTAAGCCTTATGAAACCTCAGCTAAGCTAACCTATGCCAATTCCTTTGATCATGAGTTTTCCTTACATCTAAGAGAAACAAGGTCAGTGACTTTATTAAACATGCATGAAGCTGCATTGGAGGTGGAATCAAACATTTTAGCTTCAAATAGGGTTAAAGAACATTCAGATCATCAAGTGTATGACCGAAAGGGTAAAAATGAAATGATCACAACAACTTTTACATCAAAGACAATAGAAAGTAAAATAGATGAGATGACTATGTTGGTTAGAACATTAACTGCAAAAGTGAATAAGTTAGAATTAGATAAGAATCCAAATAAACCTACACAAGAAGGAGAAAGAAATCCTAATCAGTTTAGGCGTCCATTTCTTCCTAGATTCATCGCTAGAGAAAGAATAAATAATGACATTCAGAAGGAAAGAAGGGAGAATGAAGATCAAAGAGTTCCTCCTCCATTCCAAAATAATGTAATAGATGAAGTTGAAGAAGTTGAAGATTTGCAGTATGAGGATTTGAATCAGAATTTAAACTACTTTGGGGAGTTATCATCAGAGGGTTTCCTAACTGAATATGACTATCAGAATTTTGAGTTTTTAGATTCACATATTTATCAAGAAGATAGTGATTTTGGCCCTGAAGTTTCAGCTAGTATGTATCAATCTGAACCTAAGAAATCTTATAACCTGAGATCTGGTCCTGTTGGCAACTAGCAACAACCTCTTCATTTCTCAATAAGATGAAGAGAGATCAGCTCTTTCTATGATTTACCAATTCAAAATTATAAAAGAGCACCTTCAGAATCTTATGATTCTGAAGGTACTCTCAATCAAAGAAGAGTAAAATGATATTTTAAATTGGTGAAACATGCTCGTGAACTTGGCAATTAACAACTGTCAGTTAGTTTCATAAATTTTCATGTAATTAATTCAATCATTAAGATAAATTTATGTGACTATATATGATTTGAGAAATTCAAAAGGATAGTATGCCAAGGGAAAATCAATAAAACACATCTTGTGTTGGTTTAAAAAGCTGGATATGGGTAAAGTATTACTAATCCTAAGTTCCTAGAACTAAAGGTGGCTTTTAAGCCTAAAGTTTATATTCCATCGTAATGCTTTACTATCATTTTTGTAAATATTATAGTTAATAAATAAATGATTATCATTTAAGAGTTTTCATATATTATAGTTTTCTTTTATCCTAGCGAATTTGAAGTTTTGAAAAGTTTTTAATATAGAATTGAAAAATGTTATGTATATACTTAGCATGAATATTAAATCAAGTCGTTATTTAGATGTTATGCAAAGCATTAAGGCCTGTGATTTCGTCACTATATTGCCTTGTATGCTACCACCTTTCACGCTAAGACTAGGAGAATACCATTAATCGACAGAGCTTACGAAGAGCCACGTGTCAAATTGATAACTTCTGTCACTTAGATCGTGGAGATGGCATAGAGATGTGGCTTGTATCTCATGATAAATCGATAGCTGTAAATATATGAATGCATCGTATTAACGGGGTTAAATGCTGATAGTCATTCCAATTCACTTCGATGTACTAGTTCATTATGATCACTATCTGTAATTAATGTTTGAAATTAAGATCTGTCAATCACAAGATCTCTGGTACGCCGATTTAGTTGAGTGTCACTACTAGTCATGGCTAAATCGTAGATAAACCTGCATATATCATAATATAACATTAAGTTGCAACACTCATCATTGCTAAGGCTCGGCTAAAATGATCTTGACCAGAGATCTCAGGTTTGTCATATCTAAATCATGTGAAGTTTTGCACATCATGTCATACGTTTGGGTACCTATTCCCTCTCTATTCACCTTTCCATTCATTCCAGCCCGAAACCAAGAGAGCGTGGAGGAAACTATGGCTCCATTAAACTGTTTTGAAATCTCTGGTTCTGAGCTCATAGAAGCAAATGAGGAGGTAGCTTTGCATTTTGAGAAAATTGGGTGGGGGAAATTCTTTAAGAGTTTCGATGGCCATCATGCCGAGGTGACTAAACTATTCGCCATGAATTTAAAAGACGACATTGTGCAGATAGGGGGTTTTGAGTTCGTCATTAACGAAGACAAGATAGCAGCAGCGACACAGCTCCCACAAGTTGGAGAACGTTGGTTTAAGGGTAGCAAGGTTAATAAGAAGAGGTGTTTATCTCTGCTGTTGCCATTGCCGGATGATACTAAGCTGAAGATAGGTGTCCCTGTCAGGTTCTTGAAGCCCAAATGGAGAGCTTATTACGAAATCTTGGTAAGGTACGTGTCCTGTGACGGACGTTTCTCCCATTTACACCTTTACCATTTAAGACTCTTGCTAGCATTACAGGGTTGTAAGCTCAATTTGCCATTTTAATTATGGCAAAGTTTGAAGAAAATGTCACAGACGGTTAGAAGTTTTAGTAACCCTGATAGAAGTCTTTTCCACCACGGGTTAATCAAAATTATATTACAACATCAGTTGTCTGTAAATGGCAAGTCATGGGATAGTTTTTTAACCGACTGTCAGTTGGGGCTGACGCAGTATTGGCCGAATCCCTCCCCAAGAATTTGTAAGAAACGAAAAGCCATAAAGTCTGATGTTAATAATACTTTTGAAACTGTATCAGAGGTAAAAGGGTTCGGGGAAGTCAGTATACCCATAAACGATGGGATTAGTAAAGATGAGGACGGGAATACAGTCCCTTGTGGCTCTAAAGCAGTCTTGAATCAGCCTTTATTTGGTAAAGGTCATAACACCCCTACAGAAACAAAAGAAATATTAACCAAAAGCAAAACTGATAATGTTGTTGAGTGTAAAAATCTATCTGAATCAAATAAACCTTATGAACACAGCAGGGAGTCTATGCGTAGATTATATCGTCTTGCCCAGATTTGCTGTGACAAGGGAGGGTTTGATTCAGAAAATATGTTGTTTTCAAGGAGGGTTACTAGGAGTATGAACAGTACCCATACAATTTTGGGTCCTATGGTTAATCAACAGGCTTCTCAACCTGCAGTCGTCCATATTGAAGATGACATCCCGTCATCTATCCCCGATACAATTCATGAAAATAATTCTACTTTCGTAAAGGGTAATGATGTAAAATCAGGCAAGGCCGAGGTTACTCAACCAGGTATAGACACAGGGATTGCAAACCCTGAACCATCATCTAGTCAACATATTGACAGCCCTATTTCTCCTCAAGTAGCCAATGAAAAAGAAACTCTGCAGCATGTACTAGATAATGTATACCAGGTTAAAATTCCAGAGTTGAAGGATAAACTTAAGCATTGTCTATCCAGTACAACATTGTTAGAAGAGGAAAATAAAACATTTAGAGAAGAGTTGCTGGATTGGATCAGCAGATGGAAAGAAACAAGTGCTAAGAAGAATCAGTATAAAAAAGCAAAGAGGTCAATAATTAGTATGAACCAACACCTACTTGAAAGAATTGAAAAACAAAACATAAATATTATCAGGTTAAAGGCCAAATTGACTGAAGCACGAAGAGTAATCGCTCTTCAAAGTAAAACATGAATGGTTATTCTCATTTTCCTTTTCAAAGTGCATGATCGTATTGCTTTCAAACAGGTAATGAAATATTTTTGGTAATACATGCCTGTAAAATCGCAGATTTTACAAGCATGCATTAAAATCTTAGTTTATTCTGTTGTATTTATTGTAAACAGCTTTAATGAGATACTTCGTTTGTTAAATGCAGGTGGGTATGTCATCACTTCTCTCCAGAGTTTCAAGACGTTGTTAATACGTTGGCATGGAGATGTGGTGCTTGTTAAAAGCTGGAGTTTCAATAATGGCCAAGAATTTTCCAAGTACATGGACCCAGGCTAGTCGTTTTTTCTGTTTATAGTGACAGGTGTTTGATATAGGAGATTTGATTCTCTTTTTAGTTATAGGAGCCCTATAATGTTGCATGTAACATTAATAGGGAAAATTGAATCGTAGTATTATATAAGACAGGAATTTTGATGAACTAGTGGATGGAGTGTTAGAAGAAAACATACTTGAAGTATAATTTTGTTGCTAGTGTTATTTCATTCCTGAAGTTGAATCTTTGGAGGTGAATACAACTGGACATCTACAGACTGATACCATTACTGGTATTTTTATTTTGGATATATTATATACTTCTGCATCCTATCTTCTATCTTAAGATTAACACAGTATGCTTTGATATATGTGTGTTTAATTACAATTTGCACTTTATCAATTCAATATCGCATTTTGAACAAATATATCGTTATGATTCTGTTTATTAGTATTTTTACTATAAACTTAAGATATAATGATATACTCTTCTGTCTGTTAAAAATATCATTTGTATGTTAACAGTGATTTTATAGTAGACATTATCTTTAAGTTCAAATAGCTATGTTGATAATTAATTATTAATTAATTTGAGAAAGTTTAAATAACTATTTATTGTCAGTTGTTTCTTCGATTCTGTTGTCATATAATAGAGTGACTTATTATTCATAATTTAAATGTTTCTATTTAAATTGTGCTTTTAGTCTTTCTGTTTATCTTTTATTGATTAATAATTAATCTAGTCTTTAGAAATGCTCTCAACTGAGATAGGACATATAGAATAGTTTAGATTAAGTTTTATTTTAATATATTCCAGTTAACAGCTGTTAAATCAGTTTGTAGAATTTAGTGTATTTTTTACAAATCTTTATATGCAGAAAACTCTATAAAAATTCAAGTCTTTCCTTAAGAAAGCAACCATTAGATAGTTTAGATAGTTTAGATAGTTATAGGATTCATTTAAATAGAAATAACATTAGAATAGGTTAGATTTTGCTGATTTTAATTTCTCCTTAAGAGAAAAATCAGCTGGTAGCAAGACCACAACCTGTGAGGTTTTGTTAATTCAAACATACCGGACGCTGTTTTAAGCTGATTGTGTGGACTAAACCTCCTCTTTGGCCTAGTTCAAAAAAACAGGCCAACAAATGGCGCTAGAAGGAGGGCCTGTTAATGAGTAATGACAAGTGAAACTAATGAAACATTTCCAACCAGGCAACAACCCTCAGAAGTCAGTAGGTCACCAATTTTAGAAACTATCAGGAACATTCTCAAGCGTGATCCTGTCACCTCTCCCTTTACTCCCACACAAAGTGCTCACACTTTAGAAGAATCAAGACATACTCTCACAAGAGCATATGCTAATCAGCTTGGTATATCCCCAATAGATTATGGTCTACCTAAACAGCAGCGACATAATCCACAATTGACCATAGTTACGCAAGATTTGGAGATAACTGGTAGTACTCCCCACCATCAGGTTGAAAGACATCAAAGGTAGATTACTCAAATAAATACTACTAGAAGATTAATTGCAGGAGGTGGTTCTGATCATCCACCTTCTCCTCCTGAATCACCACCTGATAGTCCAAGACCTTCCAATTCAGGAGGTTCTTCTAGTTCTGAAAGAAGTCCAATGGCAGGAAATGTACCTGTGGGAGGAGGAGGTAATCCTCCACCTAATCCACCCAATCCACAACTCCCTTGGATAAGGACAGTTGTTGTAGCAGTCCCTGGAGTACAACATCCTTTACCTAAACACTCAGATAAACTCCTCCCTAAGTTTAACCCAGATGACAAAGAACCTATAGAGGTACATGTTGACAAATTCATGTTAGCTGTTCAAACTTTGAACGTTCAGCATGAAGATGTAGGTTGTCGATTGTGTCCTCTAACTTTTGAATGAAGAGCTTCTACCTGGTATTTTTCATTAGTACAGGGATCTATCACAAACTGGGGGGAATTTAATAAAGACTTTCTAGATAAATTTGGGGAAGATAAAACACCTGCCCTATTAGCCCTAGAATTGTCTAGGATTAAAATGGAGCCTAAAGAAAGAATCAAAGATTTCAATCAAAGGTTTCTGACATTAAAAAATAAAATCCCAATTGCCTCTCAACCTCCGGAAGACATAATTATTGAAAATTATACGTCAGCCCTACCTAAATATTCCGGGATGTTTGTGAAGAGAGCTGGAAAAACAACATTAATATAAACTTTTGAGGAAGCCATTAAAGTCGAGAAGGATTCTATGTCCTATGAACCAGAGAGAAGTGGGAAATCTGATTCTTTTCCTTGTAGGAAGACAGAAAAACCCAATTCAAATAAAGACAAAGCATTTGATATAGAACAACTACAGAACGCTATTCGAACATTAACCAATGAAGTTGTAGGGTTAAAGAAAAACAATTCTGAAGCTTCTCCTTCTAGGGGATATTTCATAAATCAGTTTAGACAGAACCCGAATACAAATAATAAGAATACACCACCTGACATAGCAGCAAATGAAGATATTTTCAATACAATTCGAGCTGTTTTATCTTTGTCTGAAACTCCTTCTAGTCAAGAAATAAATGAAAATGAAGAAGAAGAGGAATCAGAAAATGATGAAGAATCAGAAGAACCTCAACAAGTTAACGGTCATTTCTGGGACAGTCTTGTAAAAGAGCATGAGAGTAAAAGTCCGCCTACAGGACAACATGCATATAATACTCGTAGTAGCGCATTTGCAAACACTCCCGGTGCTTCAAGTTCTACTACAAATAATGACAACAATAACTCACAACCCAATAAACAAGCTCAATCCGGCAAGCAGACTCAATCAGCCAAAAGTACCCAGCCTATTCAAAATGCTCCTAAATTAGATTTACAATATGATATCATTGAAGATTTAAAGAAGACTCGTGCAAACATTAGTATGTATGATCTTCTTCAAATCTACCCAATGCCTAATAGTCATGTTAGAAATCCCGCAGTAAGTTCAAGTATTCCTCATACAAAACAAAATGTTGCTGCAAATAGTTCTAATAATGATCCAACAGCAGCTGAAAAAGGGAAAGAAATAGCTTACAAAGCTTCGCTGATAGGTAAGAATTCTAAATCAACCACACCTCCATTCTTACTTACCTTTGAAATTTTCAACAGGAATGTTCATAACTGCATGGTAGATTCCGGAACATCCTCCAATGTGATACCTTTATCAGTATGCAAGAAATTGAATGGAAAATATGTTCCATCTAATTCACAAATAACTCAATTGGATAGGACAAATGTAAAGGTTGTAGGGGAAATGAAAGATGTCTTAGTCAGGATTGCTTGTAACCCTTCGGTTTATCAAATCATAGATATTGTTGTTGCTGATATTCCAGATGCATATGGGCTATTCTTAAGTAGGGACTGGTCTCAACAGCTGAACGGTTTCTTTGCCACTGATTGGTCAACATTGTGGTTACCTAAGAACGAAAATTCGAATCAGATAAATATAAATAGAGAAAGATATATGAAACATATTGTCATAGAATTGCATGATCCTAGTGAACCTGTTTTATTTTCAGATTGTTTTATGGGGAATTACATGTATGAATTAGGATTTGGTAATTTTAAAGCTGAAAATTATGCCTTATCTGAAAATAAACAGCAATCTGAAATTTGTAATGTGACATTTGTTTCTGCTAACTCTTCATTCAAGGAAACCATTAATGATGTAGATAATTTGAATATTGTAAATATTATAGAAAGTAAAGTGGTTGTGCATAGTTCTATCTGGACTTTATATTTTGATGGTGCGAAATCTAAAGAAGGAGCAGGAGCTGGTTGCCTACTGGTGGACCCTCAAGGAAATAAAACATGTATAGCTTGCAGAATGGAGTTTAATTGTACAAATAATACGGTGGAGTATGAAGCTTTAATACAAGGTTTGAAAAAGGCAATTGATTTGGGCATCAAAGAGTTAATTGTATATGGTGATTCCGAGATCATTGTCAGACAGGTGCGTAACTCCATTCATTGTTTATTTGAACATTTACAGAGTTATCAGAAAGAGGTATGGAACCTTATCTTATATTTTGATGCATTTAACATAAATTCTGTTCCTAGAAGTCAAAATCAAGAAGCAGATTTGTTGGCAAACGTAGCTTCAAAATTAATTCCATCAGAAAATCTTACATCGAATTTCTTTTCTGTTGAATTGATTTTTAGGTCTTCCATACCTGATAATATTTTTAACTGGCATGTATTTGACAATGATATGCAGGTACTGAATTTTCTAACGAATGAAGATACCTTTAAAGATGCATCAATTGACGAAGTCACTCATGACGAAAATCTGCGGGATTTTTCGGTAATAAATGATTTTTGTTTAGTTGAAAAAGCTCTTGAATAGGTAAAACCAGTCCCTAATTCAGTACTAAGATTAGAAAAGTTCTTTGATTTGCAGGATAATTTTAGGTATGTTCCTAATTGTAAAACAAACAGCTCTTGAATGAGATATGAAACCATCAATTTAGGAACAGAACTAAATCCCCAAACTATAAATCTTGGAATAGATTGCAATCCTACAGAAAAAACAGCTTTTGTAAAATTGTTTAAGGAGTTTAAAGATGTCTTTGCTTGGACATATGAGGACTTGAAAACCTTCAACACACAAGTCATGCAACACATAATTCCGATTAAACAAGAGTCAAAACCTTTTCAACAGAAGTTAAGGAAATATCACATGTCATTAGAACCAACAATAAAAAAGGAACTGAGTAAATTGTTAGCTGCCAAGATCATTTTTCCCATCAGGCATACTCAATGGGTGGCAAACTTAGTTCTAGTTAGGAAGAAAAATGGGGATATTAGATTGTGCGTAGATTTTAGAAATTTGAATAAAGATTCTGAAAAGGATAACTATCCAGTTCCTCCCATGGAACAAATTCTTCAAAAGGTGTCTGGGGTTGAGATACTATCACTTCTGGATGGTTTCTCAGGGTACAACCAAATATTGGTTTCCCCAGATGATCAATTGAAAACTGCTTTTAGAACTCCATGGGGAACATATGCCTATCACAAGATGCCCTTTGGGTTAATCAATGCGGTAGCAACCTTTCAACGGGCAATGGATATTGCTTTTAGAGGTTTAATTAATCATTCAGTCGTTGTCTATTTGGATGACGTTACTGTATATTCTAAACACTCCTAAGTGGTTGATGATATCACTTCTAAGTTTGGTATGTTACTCTCAAGGTCTTGGGCAAAGAAAATAGGTGTTGCATTGCAAATGGATTTGGCATATGCCAATATTCCGGTATTTGGGGGAGAAAATAGAAGATTGTACAAGGAACTACAGTATGCTTATATCGTCACAGATGATAAGAACCCAACGAACCATCCCATTTATGCTGTAGAGGAAGATTTGGGGTCTTGTATGCTACATTTCAGCGATGAGGATACAAATGGCATGCTACGTGTAGAAAAGGAAGCACCAATCAAACCTAGTGTTGAACAGAAAGATGAGTTATGGCATATGTACTTTGATGGATCCTCATCCAAGGGAGTAGGAACTGGCATTGTTTTGATTTCTCTTGGTGGAGAGGGGATCTATTTGATGTATAAGTTGGAATTTGTGACTACTAATAACACAACAGAATACAAGGCATTAATACTTGGCTTAAGGGCTGCAAAGGACCTTGGGATTCAACAACTTTATGTTTATGGCGACTTCGAACTAGTTATCCAATAGGTGAATGACAAATATCAGGTAAAACAGGATTTGTTGAAGGTATATAGAAACGAGGTATGGGATATGGTTGACAATTTCTTCATAGCATTCAATATTTATTTCATTCCTAGAGATCATAATCAAACAACATATTCACTCGCTTTGGCAACCACACACTTCAAAATTCCAAAACAGACCCAGTTAAAATACCCAATTGAAGTAAAATATAGGCCTTCTGTACCAGACAATATCACACAGTGGAGATTTTTTGAAGATGATTTGTGTTTGTGTTAGAAATTGTTCATAGACTGCCACAAGAACAAGCTAACACAATCTCAAAAAGAAAACAGAATGAAACTGGTTTTTAATGGTTTTGGTTTAAAACTTTATCAACAAGGAGGTAAAACATAAACAAGCTAACAGAGAACTAAGTCATGAACAAGTTTGAAAAACTGGGGATCAAACACATCTGAATAAACCATAAACATTACACATAAAATACTGATTCCACCCACAAGATACAAGCATTTGCATGTGTAAAACCTTTAAACAAGAAATGAAGTTGTATGTTGAGTAATCAAACAGACCAGAAATGAAACCAGCATAATGGGTAAAAAGGCTTATCAGTATGTATATAATTAATAACAGTCATCAAACTTACATAAGAGTTATCAGTTGTAGCTTGAGATACCACATCTTAAAAGCTTCTCCTTGATTCGAAATTCGAACCCTCCTTCTAATGCATTTCCTACTTTTATCCTTTTTTTCCATCAAAACTGGTTGCATAACTGACTAAACTAACTTTATAGGTCGGGATTCGAATTAGTTACAAAAAATATTTGTCTTTTCAAAAATAAACTATTAACTATTTCAAAAACAAACTGCTTGACACCTGTCACTAGTAATCTTCAAATATTCTTGGATGCCTCGACCAACAATGCAATCCCTTCTAAGGCATGTGACTGCCTTTTAGTTCTCTGTTGCTTTGCTTGTTAGACACACAATGCAAACAGAGAGGGGGGGTGAATCTGTGTGTGCAGTCTTTATTACTTTTTCACTTTTAACAATCAACAACTAATTTATCAATGCATTATTCTACCATTTGCATAATCATTTCATAAACATCTATCACTTCATCATTTATAAATCATAAGCATCTGAATCATGAATTCATAACAAGAACCATAAAACAAGAGAACACAACACCATATGATTTTGTAATATTTTTGTATTTGTTTTGGAACGGCTACAACCGTGAGGTAAAATCAGCACCGACTGATACAAAGAGCACCTACTCTTCATTTAGGACCCTGCCTAGTTTTCTTAGACCCTACTAAGAAGGATTTGAGGAGTCCAATCCTCAAGTGCAAGATTCTTCTTGCAAGAAATCATATGGCTCTGCTGCAAAACCAACCTCTGCTCTGCACATTTATATCTCTACTCATCACTGCTACTCAACACTGCTAATCATCACTGCTGCTCATCTCTACTGCTCATCATTGCTACTCATCACTACATCTCATCTATGTTTCTCATCACTATTGCTCATCTCTGTTGTTCATCGCTACTGCTCATCACTAGTGCTCATCTCCGTTGTTGGTAATCTACTGAGTCATCACTATATACCGATAAGTCATTTCACGGCCATACACTGCTCATGTACATCATTGTACACCTCATCATACTGAATTACTGAACAAGAAATTATGCTATGTTTTCACTGAACAGAAGGCATGCATCGTCATGCATCATCATCATAGGTATGCATCCTCATCATCAAATATGCATCATAATCATCTCAGTGTGCACCGTTTATACATCATCGTCATCAAGTATACATCATAGTGCATAAGAGAGCATCATCACACTATGGTACACATGTACATCATATTGTATAGGAGTGCATCAACATCATATAGTGTACATCATTATCACATGCATTATCATCATAAGGTGTATCATATCATAGCATAAAGTTTATGCAACATCATCATCATAGCCTCCATAATGTATTGAATGAATTCAAAGATATATACCAATATATAGCCTCACATACTAATATCAAAGAGGAACTTTATCCATGAGAGACATGTGTCATCACAAGAGAAACCCAACATAATGAACCATGCCTTTTTGAAGATCACAAGATGAAGAAATAGTATAAAAACCAAAATTATATCTAGATCCTGTCATCACACAGCCCTCGTAACAAGATTTTCAACAAGCCAAGAATTTTGTAATTCTGATTCCGGATGAGAAAGATATGTCAATTTTAGTGAAGATGTCCAGATATTTTTTCTGACACACAATTTCGCACTTTTCTCCAAAATGTGCGAAATTCCTAAGAGAATTGGTGATGAAAAAATGAAATGCTTGATATTCTATTTATATGGGTTGTAGAGAAAAAAGATTACCTTGAGCCGACATGCAATTCAAAATTACAAATAATTAAATTCTCTTTTGTTTAGTTGGCTCACCCAAAAAGGTGGGGTGCCCCAACTTAAAAAATTCATATCTCTTCAACCGTAAGGAGCCACATGACGTGCCACCTACCGTTGGAAACAAAATGACAAGGGTTATCTCCCCATGATGGGTTTATTTGCAATCCCATGGTACAATTCCCTTAAAATCAATTTGTTGAGGATGCCAAAGACCCCACACATGAGGGTGCAAAAGACTATACCACCAACTACAAGAGTTTCAAAGTCTTCTTCAACATATCAAGGCACATCGATGGGCTCTGCCTCCATCTACATCCCAATATCCATATGACCACAAATAGGACCATACATAATCATGGTTCAAGATCTCCATATCATAAAAAACATATCCAATGTTTCCACTATATATTTATCACCATAAGAGTACCAAAACCCCAAAAGAGGGGTACAAAGACCTCACCACTAGTTTGCAACGCCTTATGGGCTTCATATGCATGATGATAAGGATACTACATGCCAATGACCATATAGATTTCAAAGAACATTAAACCACCATATATGTGGGTTCAATATCTAAACTTTAGAGGACACCAAGCACCCCATAATAATGGGTTCCAACATACCACCATAAGTGTGGGTTCCAAGAACTTGATCACGGCTTCTTCAGCAAGCAAGAGGATTCATAGGCTTCTTCAACCACCTTAACCATTCTAGGATACTCTCAATGGTCAAGATCCATCATGACATCACCTGTGGGGTTTCCAAACCTCCTGCTGGGGTACCATGACACCATTAGAGCATGAATGACGACAGAATGGGTCATTAATGCTTCTTCAACCCATCTAGGGTTTATCCATCATCTACAAGGGCTCCAAGACCATCTCTAGGGTATTCAACACCGTCATCAAGGTCTTCAACATCTTCAACAAGGTGGTGGCATCAAGATCCATCCTCGTGGGTACAAGGACCTTATCAACTGGGTACAAGGTGCTTCAAGGCACAAACCCACTTTGTAAAGGATCCAAGGCACTGCTGGTGGGACTTATTGGAATCAATGACATCCTATGGGGACACTGCAAGTCCATGTTGGAATCAATGACAATTTCATCAACATTGCTTCCAAATCTTCAATCTTCTTTGACAGTCTCTCGTTCTGTTGGGTCAAATTTTTAATTTTTTGGTTTAATTCCTCAAACTGGCTTTGAGTCTGTCTCTTTCTCTTTAAAGCTTCTTTTGAAACAACAATTAATTCCTGGTAGTGTGTGTTTATGTCATTAATATCCTCCCTTAGTCTCCTATTAGTCATGACCAATCGCTCATTGGTCTCACTAAGAAATCAATTTGATATTTATATTGCTTCACAGTTTTCTAAAGGTTTTCAGTTTCTGAATCTATGCACATTCCTTCCTGTAATGTAGAATTTTTATCTGACAACCATGGGATATTCATTTTCCTAAAAATTAGGTCATCATGTTCCGCATTTTTTACTGCTTTGTCTTCAACAGGAACTTCTGGAGACCTAACTCTTTCAATGCTGAAATCTATTGATTGTTCTGCAACCTTATCTATGCCTGTAGATGACTCTAAAATCATTGAATGCTCTTTCTTAATATGAACTTGCTGAGAACTGAGGCTTTCTTTTTCTTCCATGTCTTCTTGAGATGAAGAATCTTCAATCACAGTGATTTTCTCCTTCATTAATCTAGGGTTTAGAATATTTTTCATGTTAAGTCTCAGTTTGTTTTTGGTCTCCACCCCGTTTCTGTTTCTCCTAACATTACAAATGATTTTCCCTGAAACTTTATAGCTAATATTTGTACACCATCAACTTTCAATCCTGTTACAATAGACTTTCCTTTAAAATTTTCATTTCAAATTTCCAGATTATCAACCTTCAGTTTAACTGGAACAGGAACCTCTGTTGTGTTTTCTTGTACATTTGTGAAGCTTTGATTTTGTTCTAATGAACTCCTCCCATCTTCCTGATCTGTAATAGCTCTCTGGTCCTCTTCTGCATTCTCTGAAATATGTTCTTAATTACCATGGAATACTTCTCTTACCTCTTCACATACAAGCTCTTCGAATTTTTTAGTTGAACATTCCTGCTAAACACTGTTTTTTACCAGCTCATCAGTTATCTCTCTCTTTAACCTTTTTACAAGCCTATACTGCTTGTTCATCTGCCTCTTTTTGGGTTGGTCTTCTTGCTCACTATGGATACCTGACCAAAACAAAAAATGATCCCAAGTTCTGCTTTTTTTCTAAAGGGCTGTGCAAACAATTAACTTTATTAGGCCACGATGAAAAATAGATTAATGAGTATGATCCCTATGCCCTTTTATCCTATTTGACATCTTTTGCATGATTTTCAAGAAGAAAAGGGGTAAATTCATCATAGTCTGTTGATTCAAATGTTGTAAGAATCTGACTTGATATTTAAAAACCAAAGCAAATATTCCCTCACATGTGATGTAGCTTTGTAAAATTCTAATGGCCTCTCTCCACTCAGGCTTAAACTTGTCTAATTGTACACCTTTCCCCCAATCTAGGGTTTCGACTTCAAGCAATAGGAAAAGCAATAGGAAATCTTTTGGATTGAAGGTGAAGTGTATTTCCTTGAACCATAGTTCTCCATCACCTACTATGCTTGTGGCTTATGTTATTAACTCTCTTGTCAATTCAAATTTAAGGGTGTCAAACGAAACTGTATCCTTATCAAAACCCAGAGAAAATCGACATGACACTTTTGAGTTAAAACCATTGATTCTCTAAAAGAAATAAAACAATCCAGCTCTTTGAAACATCGCTGCACAATTAGGAAAAATTCCTGCACAACTTGTATTAGTGGGTTCAACTCTGTTTGTTTTACCACTTTTCTTCATTTATGTTGTCACATGCCCCAATTTTGCAAAAACAATTTTATATTATTTGAGGAACAATATGTTAAATTTTATGCTAAGTTGTAATTGATGACCCAGTAGGGTCAATGATATTTAATGTAAATTCTTAATATTTTATTTATAAATAAATAAATGAGGAGACAACAACTTAGGAGAGCTATTAAAAAAGTGTTTACTGGTCAAATTGGTGGAGGAGATTGGGTGGAGAGCAAACTAACATGTGGCAACATCCTCAAACCACTTCCAACTGTTGTAGGTGGAAACCTCCCTACATTTGTGGTCATGATTCCCCAAGAAAGTGGAATTAGAGCAGGTGGCTCAATTAATGAAAACTAACCCAAAAGACCTAGGCAATCTTTATAAAAATTCCCATTGAAGAGAGCTGAGGCTGCTCATTCTAGAGAAGTGATCATTCAGGGTGAATGAATGTACTTCAGAGAAATTCAATGGAAGCGGGATTTGGAAAGTGTTTGAGGGGATAACTCCTAATTGATCTTGTTGCATCTTTTAAGTTGAAGATCATACTGCTAAGAGGAGAGTGTTTTAATGAGGTATTGAACTAGTCAGTTGACAGAGAGTTCTATTATTTCAATAGTCAATCTACATTGATAACTGTATAAACAAACTTTACAAGAAGATTATAACTCATACTTTAGACTGTTTACAGTCTTTTCTTAAGACAAATATATTTTATAAACGGTAAAATAATTATATAGTTAACAGGTTAATAAACCACCATACACCTGTAATAGCCAAACTAAAGCAACAAGAAATAGTGCCCAACTAATAATTAATTTAAGAATACATTTACACAAGGTTTTCTTTTCCATTTAATCCTAGTTATTACAATCTGGACTGATAACTATAAAATTATAAATTTTACATTACGACTGATCTACAGTCTTCACATTAACAATATTTACTTACAAAAGAAATCATTAATAGTAAATTTTATTCACTGACAGTTGAAGAACGAAAAACCCAATTTTACAGTATCTTTAGTTACAAGTTAACGAAATCATAACAATGCGAGATAGAGCTCAAGTTTAACAAAATCTTATTTATAAAACCAATTGTAATGCATTGTCGAGCCGTAAGGTTGAATCCTAATTTAAAAACCAAATAGATATCACGGCTCGAAGGCCAGTATTACCCAGTATAACCGCAAAGGTTTGCAAGTAAAAACTGGAAAGCAACATCTTATTAAAATCTCTTAACTAACGAGAAATTGAAAAAGGCTTCTAAGCATTGTATTTTTCTCCTTCAACAACCCTCATTGCAAGTAGGGCAAAACCTATTTTTGAACCAAGGCTTACTGGTTGGGGTCACGAGTACACAGAAGTCGGCCGTTGTAGTTTTCCTTTCCACTGAAGACTGAAGCAGACTTGAGTTCCTGTAAATAGCACAATATCGTGCGTTAGAGTAATGCTAAGCTTCTAAACTTAAAACCCTAACAAAATAAATAACTCAATAAATAATTTTTATAATGAAATTTGAGTTGTCTTTACCTGTTAGCAAGAAGAGAAATCTAGCAATAAAGAAGCTGTCACCAGCTTTTGCATTTTACACAGAGGAGTATTCAAACTCTACGCCAACCCTGAAGGGAAAACAATGTCAACAAGCACAAGTTTCACAAGTCGTGACGAGCCACAAGAAAACTGAACTGAAACCTTGGACAAGCCGAGAGCCAAACGCAACAACCAATAACCACTCACAACCACGGAGTTATGGATTCTAAGACTGAGTAACAAGTCTACAATGACAACAAACTCAAGCCACGGAGCAAGCACGCAGAGGAACAACCTCTCACGGTTGTCAAGAAAAACCACACAGAGCAGCCTGCAGGACAACAAAACCCTCGGAGACAAATGACAAGAGAATAGGGTTTCCAGCCTTTTAAGTCACTAATGCATGGACGAGGGCAAACCACGTGCCTCCAAATCTTTCAACCATGCATGGGTTTGGTCTATAGTCATCTGCATTTTCGATTATCCAATTATTATTACAATGATTTATTAACAGACTATGCAAACAACTATGGATTGTTTATACATTCGCCTTTTGAAACATAAACTATATCATTGTCATCGCTAGTATCGAGGGTTATAATAATAGCTAACAATAATTCTAGGTCGTTGACCATAAAATAAAATATGTCCAAACAATGATTAGCATAATTACTTCACAATCGACTTTAAAATAGTTACAAACCATATCATTTGCAAATGGTGGTTAAGATTAGTTACTTTTGCTAATAACTAATATTCATAGTTGGACTATAGAGTAAAGGTATTTAAACCATATCAAATAAACAATCACAAGGCTCAAGCTTAATGTAAGCTTTTACATTTAATGTTTTGTAGGCACAGCTTATCAATGACAATAATAATGATTCCTATCATTATTTACAAAGACAGTTTTTGTTTGTTTGTGTGTAATTGGTTCTAGCATAGTATAGGAACCTTAGTTATAATATTTCACTTGAGATAGACCTTAGTTTGAAAGATCTAGGTAGTAAATCTACCATAGTAGTTATTATAAAATACAACCTATTATAAGTGAGACAACTTGATAATAGTAATATTATTATGGAGTTAACCATGCACAAGGTTTATAATTATAGGAATAACATTGATAATGTATTTCCTATGACTTAGACTTTATAAAAAGTGATGGTAGGTAGTATTCCATCTTAGGATGATGTATCAAGTTACAAGAACCCAACTTATAATGTTATAGAAAATTCCAGGTAGTAAGATCTCTACAGGATGCAAGTAACATATAGATTGGTACATTATAAAATAATATGATATTGTATATTGTTACTGTTACAATAATAGATGCAGCAAGGCGATAAGGTAAATACTGAAGTTTATAACTCGATGATGAGCATATTTTTTACATTTAAGCAATAGGTTGATAAATTCAATGGCTAGTAAGAAAAGACAAAATCAAAACATGAAATCTATTGGAAATCTTTAACTTCGAGATTGATAGGAGTACTTTCATGAATAAGAGACAGTACAGTTAAACATAACATTAGCGTTATACGCATGTTAAAGTAGAAGTAAATGTATGACGAAGAACTTGATCTCTAAGCTCACAGTAAGTATCTTTTGTTTCGCTAAGTATGATAAAGATAACGATCTTTATATCTAAACTGGAATACTGCCTTAGAAACAAAAACAATGGAAGACAATTACTTTACCTCATCAGAGCTTGCTTTTAAATAATCAGTTTATTTACTAGCATTTTAACATGCAACAGATATACTTCTTGCTACCTTATGAATTAAACTTCTACTTGATCGATCGTTACCTGTTGAACCTGTAAGAACCACCAATCCATCTGCGTTAGCATAATGCTAAGTAAGCCCAAGTTTTTCAAAGATAGATTTCACCTACTTGCCAAAAAGTAAAATTATTAGTAAAGCTAAAAGAAATATGTATGCAGGTCAATCTTATAGACATTACGAAAATGAAAGTCGTATTAGTTATTGTATTATGAAACTAATTAATACTAATTGTTAAACTGTTTCATTTTCCGCTAACCGCTAGCAATTAGTAAACTATGTATTCAGACATTTTATGTTGTCTTAAAAATTTTAAATTTTATGAAATTTGGGGTTATGACATGTGGTATCAGAGCACAAGGTTCAAACACTAGGCCTTGATGAAGCTCAACTTGCTTATATGAAACAGTGTATTAAATCATTTTGTTGATGTTGTTTTCTTTTAATGTTATTCAACAGAGAAATTTGTTTCTGAGTTTAACAATAGGTATGGAAATACAGGAGGAATATGCAGAAGAGGAATCTCCCTTTACTGAACAAGAAAACTTACAAAGAGACCCTATACAAGAAGACATAACCACTAATTCCTCAAAACCTTTACAAACAATAAAAGAATTAAACTCTAAAATGGAATCTGTTAAAAAGAAAAATGAGAGGATTCTGAGAGCTCAGGAAGAGCCGAATCAGATCCTAACAGAAAGATTTCAAACCAAGGGAAGGGGTAAAAGAGTTGATTCAGAAGATTTAAGTTACCAACATAAGTATAAAAAAAATTAAATAGACTAAAAATGAAAGCAACTCGTCTTCCGAAGTGTTTGGTGATCAACGCAATTTTCATTCTACTAGTGATAGTAGTGAGGATAACCACTATACCAGAAAGAAAAAAGATAAACCATATGAAGAAATTTCTGGACAGTTTAAAAAGATCAAACCGCTAACTTTTAATGGGGAAACTGAGAAGGGGGAGGAAGCGGAATCCTGGTTATCTGGGATGAAGAAGTACTTTCAGATTTATAACTATTCTAACCAATTAAAGGTTAACATGGCTTGTTAAAAAAATCAGACCTCTGTTCACTTACAGATTTAGTCAAACACTTCATAAACCATCAATATCAGGCCTCAACAGTAAACCAAAATCAAGCACATTAATTAACCATTCAATGGAACTATCCTGTAGGCTGATATACTGTTTATAAAGCACATTTAGCAGCAGAAAAACATAAATAGCAGCAGACTGTAACACACATTTTAAGACACAGTATTTTGGTCAACTTTGACCCTGGAAAAACCCCACACCTTGGGGAAAACCAGCAAGAGAGTAATTTTATTGTGAAGCTTCATAATAAGGTTTTACATGGAAATGTACAGCACTAAATGTTCAGCATTAATTACACAGTACTTACAAGTACCACAGTCCACCATTCACAAGATAGTGCTCTTCTGTAAAAGCTAATGTCCACAACCTTCTCTGTCTTCTGTCTCAGCAAGCTACCATGATTTCAGTACACCCACTGCTTCAGCAATGCTGCTGTCATGTAAAGGTATACTGTACAGTCTCTTTCAGCAGCAATGATTCCAGTTTCAGCACTAAATCTTCAACGTCGATAACTGTGCCAACAAATGATAGTATGAACACCACTCTACAGCAGTACGGCCACCTTCAACAGCAGCAATACGATCTGTATTAATGTCTGATTTTTCTTGGGAAGCGTGCTCACTTTCTACCTTCAAAAGTGCGCCCCTTTCAGTGCTGTACAAACTGCATTTAACTCAGCAGTCATTCTGGAAGTGGATGCCCCTCTTTTCATCTGAAAAATGCACCCTTCTTCTCTTCTATCTCTGCTCCACTGCTCCAAAATACCTCTCTTGAAATTTGCGCCCAGAAGGAAAATAGCTCTCTCCTCTTGGAAATCGTGCCTCTTTCTTTTCTCACCAAAACTCTCTTTTGGATATGTGTGCCAAATGAAGTCTCATGCACTTTATTTACCCTATTAGGGTTATTCTCATGACTTTTCACCTTCAACGGTCGAGATTAGATCTTGGCCAAGAGATCTAAGTCCGGGATCTAATCTCTCATTCACTTAAATCTCCTAAGTGAACTTTACAGCAAATTTTTCTTTTTTGAAAAGTCACATCACCCTAAATATTTAAAAGTACACTTTATGACTTAAAGTCACTTTAAAAACATAATAAAGTGAAACTCACTTTTAAATCATAAAGTCACATCAAAAAGGTACTTTAATAAAAAACACATTACTAAAGTCACGTTAAGAATATAAATGAGACTCCAAGTTAATAACCCCTGCACCTAGGCACCTGATGCAGGAGTGCCTTCGAGCTATCAAAAACTAACACTCCCTCTTAGCGAGGGAGGTACTACTGTCATCAGCTCCACCTGGATCTCTCCCTCCAATAACTGAAGCTCCCTCTGAATCTGAATGCCTATCAGATCTCTGCACCGGAACAACTGTTGAAGGTCTCCGTCTGACAACTCTGAACTGAGAGTTCTCCTCACTCTCCTGCTCATCTTGAAGAACCATATCATACCAACTCTGTTTCCTCACAGAGTTGGATGAATCCTCCATACTGATAGCCACTGCTGCTGCCACTGAGTCTGATCTCTCACCAGGCTCACCATCCACCGGATGCCCCAAGACCCGGTACATCCGGCCATCACGGATGCCAAGCAGACTCGCTGCACCCAAGCCCCCACTCACCGGATATATATAAACATGCCTACTCACATGAAGAACCGCATATCCGTCATCCTCCAAAGCTGAAACTGAGACCAAGTTCCTCTTCAGCTCTGGAACAAACAACACATCGCCAACCTCCAGATAACCACCAGACTCAAGTTGGAATAGGACTTTTCCAACTCCTTCTACTGCATGGGTGCCGGCATACCCATCCTCAGTCAGTATAACTCTGTCATGATCTGTCAACTCTCGGAACACTGCTCGTATCCCCGTCATATGACGTGTTGCTCCACTATCTATGTACAATGCTCCAGTATCCAAACTCTCTGCTACACTACTGTCTGAAAGAATTGAGATGAGTGAGAATTCCCTCTCAAATTCCTTCGCAAAATCTCCCACTTCAGGTGGAGAGTCTTTCTCAGCCTCTTCTTTCTTCTTGTTCTTCTTCTTGTTGGGACACTGCCCAGCATAGTGACCATAACTCTGGCAAGCAAAGCATTTTACTTTGCTCAAATCTTTGGCTCCACTACTCGAGCCACCCTTTTTCTTATTACCCTTAGCTGAAAGGGCCACATTCTCTTCATCAGCAACTTGCTCAGTCTTCCCTTCTCGGATCTCCTCCTGAGTAAAATCATCCCATAGTCTTTCCCAAGAGGGAAAGTTCTCTCTGCCAACTACACACTTCACGAACACGTCCCACTCCTTAGTGAAGCCCTTCAGGGCTATCCGCACTAGCTCGGGATCAGGAATCACCTCACCAACTGCACTCAATTCATCTTTTATCTGTCTGAGTCTAGTGAGGTAAGAGGCTACATTCTCACCTCTCGTCATCTTAGTGCCATGAAGCTTATCTTTTAGGGCCATTTTACGATTTTCATTCTTGTTCTCATACAACATTTTTAAAGTATCCCACATCCCCTTAGCAGTTAGTTTCTCTGCCAAATGTGGGATGAGGTGATCTCGAACACCATCCAAAAGTAGTCTCTGCGTTCTGGCCTCCTTCACCTCATGTATGTTAAGGGCTATAGGATTAGCTACGGGAGGAGCCACTGTGGTACTAACAAAGGCCCATAACTTGTTTTCCTTGAGAACAGCTGTCATCCGTGCTTTCCACTGTAAGTAGTTGGAAATCCCTTCCAATATATCTTCAAACCGGATGCAAGCCATCATGCTCTTTTTCCAACAAGGTACACTCAGTCTTCTTTGACCAAAAATATCAGTTGTACTGAACCAGCACTTCTCTGCTCACTCTCAGCAAAATAAATAAATTAACAGACAGCTGTTACTTCACATGCACTAGTATCTTAAAAAAAATCAGCACTTCTCTACTGTCCAATAGTCTACTGAAATCTCAGAGCCCTAGCTCTGATACCATGTTAAAAAAAAATCAGACCTGTTCACTTACAGATTTAGTCAAACACTTCATAAACCATCAATATCAGGCCTCAACAGTAAACCAAAATCAAGCACATTAATTAACCATTCAATGGAACTATCCTGTAGGCTGATATACTGTTTATAAAGCACATTTAGCAGCGGAAAAACATAAATAGCAGCAGACTGTAACACACATTTTAAGACACAGTATTTTGGTCAACTTTGACCCTGGAAAAACCCCACACCTTGGGGAAAACCAGCAAGAGAGTAATTTTATTGTGAAGCTTCAGAAGAAGGTTTTACATGGAAATGTACAGCACTAAATGTTCAGCATTAATTACACAGTACTTACAAGTACCACAGTCCACCATTCACAAGATAGTGCTCTTCTGTAAAAGCTAATGTCCACAACCTTCTCTGTCTTCTGTCTCAGCAAGCTACCATGATTTCAGTACACCCACTGCTTCAGCAATGCTGCTGTCATGTAAAGGTATACTGTACAGTCTCTTTCAGCAGCAATGATTCCAATTTCAGCACTAAATCTTCAACCTCGGTAACTGTGCCAACAAATGACAGTATGAACACCACTCTACAGCAGTACAGCCACCTTCAACAGTAGCAGTACGATCTGTATTAATGTATGATTTTTCTTGGGAAGCGTGCTCACTTTCTACCTTCAAAAGTGCGCCCCTTTCAGTGCTGTACAAACTGCATTTAACTCAGCAGTCATTCTGGAAGTGCATGCCCCTCTTTTCATCTGAAAAATGCACCCTTCTTCTCTTCTATCTCTGCTCCACTGCTCCAAAATACCTCTCTTGAAATTTGTGCCCAGAAGGAAAATAGCTCTTTTCTCTTGGAAATTGTGCCTCTTTCTTTTCTCACCAAAACTCTCTTTTGGATATGTGTGCCAAATGAAGTCTCATGCACTTTATTTACCCTATTAGGGTTACTCTCATGACTTTTCACCTTCAACGGTCGAGATTAGATCTTGGCCAAGAGATCTAAGGCTGGGATCTAATCTCTCATTCACTTAAATCTCCTAAGTGAACTTTACAGCAAATTTTTCTTTTTTGAAAAGTCACATCACCCTAAATATTTAAAAGTACACTTTATGACTTAAAGTCACTTTAAAAACATAATAAAGTGAAACTCACTTTTAAATCAAAAAGGCACTTTAATAAAAAAACACATTACTAAAGTCACTTTAAGAATATAAATGAGACTCCAAGTTAATAACCCCTGCACCTAGGCACCTGATGCAGAAGTGCCTCCGAGCTATCAAAAACTAACATGGCTATCTATAATATTTCAGGGAAAGCTGATATATGGTGGCAAGATTTAAAGAGAGTGAAAGGAATAAAAGAGAAGAACATAAATTGCAGTACCTTTAAGAAGTACTTTAAAAAGAATTTTTTATCTGAGCAATACTATGAAGAAAGAGCTAAAGAATTCTATGAGCTTAAGCTAGGTACAATGACTATGAAAGATTTGAACAGTAAGTTTTTAAGTCTGCTTAGGTATGTACCATACCTTGTAGATGAAAAACCAAAGGTACAACAGTTTCTCAGCTGTCTACCTTAATATCACATAAAGGATAGGATTGAGTATGACAATCCTAAAACTCTGGAAGAAGCTATGAGGAAAGCTAATTTCTGTTATGAACAGAACAGGAAAAAGGAGAGTATGGCGAACTGGAAGGCCAAAAAAAAAAAAAATTATGATCAAAAGAAGAAAGAGTTTGTGCCCAATCGGAATTCTAAAAATAATAAGGCTAGAAATTTTTCTAATAAGAATTTCCAAGGGAATAAGAATAATTCACCAAACAATCAGAACAATCAAAAGAGTAAAGATTCTGCTAATAATCATGGTAATTACATGAAAAAATTTGAACGAAAAGAATCCATAAAGTGCTGGGAGTGTAATGGCCCACATTATGCCTCAGTCTGTCCTAATCAAAAAAAGGCTGTTAGTAATATCCATACCATACAGGAGGAGATGACTGTTGGAGATTTAGCAAGGACTATGCCCAGGATCAATGCAGCTTTGGAGAATCGACAAGCAGACTATAAAACTTCCATGGTGGAAGTAGAAGGTAAATAAACCAAACACCCATAGCTATTTTAATTGATCCAGGAGCTAGTCTAAATTATATTTCACCTAAATTGGTAGAAAAATGTAAGCTACCTGTTGAAAAGTTTGTAAGTTCTTGGTTGGTTTAGTTAGCTACTGGTGCAAAAAGGAAGGTAACTTGTTTTGTAAAGAATTGTGCAGTAGTTATGGATCAATTTGAAACTTTCATAAAGTTTAATATACTACCTCTGGGTTCTTATGACATACTAATCGGTATGGATTGGTTAGAGCAACATAGGGTGACCTTAAACTATTATGATAAAACCTTTACTGGTATAAATAAAGATGGAAAACCAATAAGTGTAAAGGGAATCCCTATAAAAACAACTGTAAGGTAGATTTCTGCTCTGTAGCTTAAGAGAGCTGTTAGGAAAGGTTGTAAGGCTTATGCAGTGACAACAACTAATGAGGAAAATCTAAATAATACAGATAAATTAAAATTGGAGGATATATTAGTTTTAAAAGAGTATGCAGATATATTTTCGGAAGAAATTCTGGGACTACCTCAGAAAAGGGAGCTAGATTTTACCATTGAGATGGTACCTAGTGCAGTACCTAGCTCAAAGGCCCCTTATCAGATGAATATACTTGAACTTAATGAACTTAAATCGCAATTAAAAGAACTTATTGACAAGAAGTATATTCGACCCAGTTTGTCTCCCTGGGGGGCTCCTATCATCTTCGTTAAGAAAAAGGACGAAACTCTATGACTTTGTATAGATTACCGTCAGTTGATTAAGATGACTATTAAAAATAGATACCCGTTGCCTCACATAGATGATCTGTTTGATCAACTATGTGGAGACACGGTGTTTTCGAAAATTGATTTAAGGTCTGGATATCACCAAGTTAGGATTAAAGATGAAGATATTTTTAAGACAACCTTTAGGACTCGATATGGCCATTACGAGTCTATCATCATGCCATTCGGTCTTACTAACGCCCCAACTGTTTTTATGTGTTTAATGAACAATGTAATGCATAAATATTTGGACAACTTTGTGGTCGTGTTTATCGACGACATATTAATCTATTCGAAATCTGAAGAAGAGCATAAAGAACATTTGAAAATTGTTTTGTAAGAGTTACGAGATCATCAACTCTTTGTAAAGTTTAGTAAATGTGATTTATTTAAGGATAAAATCCAGTACTTAGGTCATGTGGTGACCAAGGACGGAATTTCGGTGGATCTCGAAAAGATAAAGGAGATTGAAGATTGGCCAGTTCCTAAAGATGTAACTGATGTTCGATCCTTCATGGGAATTGTTGGTTATTACCAAAGGTTCATTGAAGGGTTTTCGAGAATCGTAAATCCGATAACCTCTTTGCAGAAGAAGGGAAAGAAATTTGATTGGAATCAGAAGTGCGAGGAGAGTTTTAAAAAGTTAAAAAATTTATTAACTAGCGCACCTATTTTAAGAATAGCTGATCCAAATAAAGATTTTGTAGTGTGTACTGATAGCTGCAATGATGGTTTAGGCGGAGTATTGACTCAAGATGGGCATGTTATCGCTTATGAATCTAAGAAATTAAAAATTCATGAAAAGAATTATGCAACTTATGATTTGGAATTAGCTGTTGTCATACATGCTCTAAAGATGTGGCGTCATCATTTAATTGAAATAAAATTTATTCTAATGACAGATAATAAAGGACTGAAATATCTGTTAGATCAACCTAACCTAAATGCTAGACAAGCTAGGTGGCTAGCTTTTCTAAGTGAGTATGATTTCGAAATTCAGCACATTAAGGGGAAAGAAAATAAAGTTGCTGATGCATTAAGTAGAAATGCAAGGCTGAACTTTACAGCAATTATCAGCACTTATACAACAGATCTAGAAGAACAACTTAAAGCAGGGTTAGAACAAGATGAAATTTGTCAAAAATTATAAGCAAAAACGAAAGAAAATCCAACAAAAAATATAAGTAAAGGGTATAGCTTGATTGAAAAAGGATTTTTACTGTATAAAGACAGAATGCATGTACCTAATGTACCTAAAGTTAAGTTAATAATTTTAGATAAAATCCTTAAAACTCCTTACTCATGACATCCCGGTTATCAGAAGACTTAACTATGTTAAGAAAAGAATATTTTTGGTCAAATATGAAGACTGAACTGACAGAATATATCCCTAGGTGTTTTGAATGTCAGTAAGTAAAAACTAAACATCAACACCTAGCTGGATTACTTCGGCCATTGCCCATTCCTAGCTGAAAATGGGAGATAATTAGTCTTGATTTTGTTACCGAACTGCCTAAAAAATAGAATTTAAATGATTCTATAATGGTAGTAGTTGATAAATTAAGTAAAGCAACCCATTTTATACCTGTAAAAACTACGTATAAAGTTGCAAACATAGCTGATATCTTTTTAAAGCAATTTTTCTGACTGCATTGGATACCGAAAGTTATAATCTCAGATAAAGACCCTAAATTTACAAGTAACTTTTGGAAATCTTTGTTTAAAGGATTAAATACTACACTAAATTTTAGTACTTCGTTCCATCCTCAAACTGATGGACAGACTGAAAGAGTAAAGCAAGTACTAAAAGATTTACTAAGAATGTATGTAAAAGATCAGCCAAATAAATGGGAGGATTATTTGCACCTAGTGGAATTTGCTTATAATAATAATTATCAAGCTTCAGCTAGATTTAGTCCTTTTGAAATCTTGTATGGAAGGAAGTGTAACACTCATATCTCTTGGAGTAATCCAGTGCATAGATTAGTATTAGGTCCTAAATTATTGAAAGAAATGGAAGAAATTGTAAAGCATGTACAAGGTAATCTGAAAATTGCGCAAGATCGACAGAAAAGTCATTGTGGTCCTTTTGAAATACTGTCCAGGATTGGACAGGTAGCTTATCAGTTAGCCTTACCACCGAATTTAAGAGTTAATAATGTTTTTCACATTTCTGTATTATGTTCATGATGCTACTCATGTTGTTAACTGGAATGATGTATAGGTGGAACCAGAAGGAGATTTTCTGGTGGAACCGGACTGTATCCTCGAGCGGAGGAAGATCACACTTCGAAACCGCACCATTGGTGAGGTGAAAGTGCAATGGAAGCACCTTAGTCCCGAAGAATCCACCTGGGAATTGGAAAGTCATATGTGGGATGCATATCCAATTCTGTTATAGGGGAATTCTGAGGACGAGTAATAAATAACATCGAGGACGATGTTATAATTTAAGGGGGTGTGTATGTCACATGCCCCAATTTTGCAAAAACAATTTTATATTATTTGAGGAACAATATGTTAAATTTTATGCTAAGTTGTAATTGATGATCTAATGGGGTCAAGGATATTTAATGTAAAATTTGAATATTTTATTTATAAATAAATAAATGAGGAGACAATAGCTTAAGAGAGCTGTTAAAAGAGTGTTTACTGGTCAAATTGGTGGAGGAGACTAGGTGGAGAGCAAATTGACATGTGGCAACATCCTCAAACCACTTCCAACTGTTGCAGGTGGCAACCTCCCTACATTTGTGGTCATGATTCCCCAAGAAAGTGGAATCAAAGCAGGTGGCTCAATTAATGAAAACTGACCCAAAACACCTAGGTAATCTTTATAAAAATTCCCATTGAAGAGAGTTGAGGCTGCTCATTCTAGAGAAGTGATCATTCAAGGTGAATGAATGTATTTCAAAGAAATTCAATGGAAGGGAGATTTGGAAAGTGTTTGAGATGATAACTGTTGATTGATCTAGTTGCAGCTTTTAAGCTGAAGATCATACTGCTAAGAGCAGAGTGTTTTACTGAGGTATTGAGAGGGTTTTACTGTTTGCATCTCCACCATTTCTCAGCCAAGAAGACCAGAAACAGGCTCGGGGGTCCTGAGGAGGCATTGTTTCAGCGCTCTCCAGGAGATTGGTAGGGAGGAATGACCTCCTAAAGTTGTTGTCGTATTGTCCTCAACAGGTTCTATGTTATTTTGTTTTACTGTTTTAGTTAAATAAATATTAGTTTAACTACTATGTGAATGTCAAAAGTTCAGAGTTTATGAAATGCTAGATTTTGTATTCTTATTAGATTGTTATAGAAATGAAACTGGTTTAGAAGAATAGTGAAATAGAAAGAAAGAAAAAAATTCTAAACTGTGTTTTTCCACACCTGGAAACCAGGTCATACTCTAGCACAGTTAGAATGCTTTAAGTAGATAAGAGAATTAAAATAGTGGATAGGAATTGTATCCGTAGATAGCAGAGTAAATTTATTTCAATGTTATGGTTTATTTGTGTTTACAGTTTTTACTTAGTGTAAATAAATAAAAATACAAGAAAAGAAAACAGTAAACATGAGTCACAGTAATAGTATACTGATAAAATAAAAGTTTATAGAAGATAACAGCTAAGTATATAAACAAGTTATTAACCACACAGTTTATCTTTTAAAACTATTAACTAAATCTTAAACTATTACCTAATAAAAACCAGATTAGGGTTATGTTTATAAACCCTTGATTTTTTAGAAATAAACAGAGTTACAGAGTTAACCATTTATTCTTTACAAAGCTCTGAATAATTCTAAGTTACAGAATAGTAAATAAAACAAATGTAACATTAAATAAAATAAAACTAAGAAATTACTTATTCAGGAAATAATTATATTTACCAGACAGGCTTATCACCTGCGAAAGAAAAACCTGAGGGTCGAAACCCTAACAACCAAATTACCTATTTATAAATTAATGTATTTAAGTTTTAGTCCATCTACATTGATAACTGTATAAACAAACTTTACAAGAAGATTATAACTCATACTTTAGACTGTTTACAGCCTTTTCTTAAGACAAATATCTTTTATAAACAGTAAAATAATTATATAGTTAACAAGTTAATAAACCACCATACACCTGTAATAGCCAAACTGAAGCAACAAGAAATAGTGCCCAAGTAATAATTAATTTAAGAATATATTTACACAAGGTTTTCTTTTCCATTTAACCCTAGTTATTACAATCTGGATTGATAAGTATAAAATTATAAATTTTACATTACGACTGATCTACAATCTTCACATTAACAATATTTACTTACAAAAGAAATCATTAACAATAAAAAAATTTCACTGACAGTTGAAGAAGGAAAAACCCAATTTTAGAGTATCTTTAGTTACAGGTTAACGAAATCATAACAATGCGAGACAGAGCTCAAGTTTAACAAAATCTTATTTATAAAACCAACTGTAATGCATTGTCAAGCCGTAAGGCTGAATCCTAATTTTAAAACCAAATACATATCAAAGCTCGAAGGCCAGTATTACCCAGCTGTTGCAGCTGCAACTTTTCTCCCCAAATTTCTTAAATTTTGGACCCCTCCTCATGTTTTGATCGTTGAATCCTTTGAGTTGTCGGTCTGTGTTTTAATTTTTAATGGCTATAAAAGCTTAACTCTTGACCAAGGTTCGGATTTTTTATTGCGTTGGAGTTTATGGTGAGTCGTAGCTTTTAAGTTTGTTTGCTTGTTGATCAAACCAATTGTCTGTGCTGTGGTCACCGTTGCGGAGGTGTGGCAGATTTTTCTGTCCGATGTTGATTCGAAAAGCTGTCCGAAACACTTAAGTCATTTTTGTTAAATAAGTGGTTGATAGCCTTTTCCCGTCCGTCGTTGCGGCTCCCAAACTGTTTTGCCATCCGAAGTGTGAAAAGCTCCGACTGCCGATGCGTGTTAACCTGATTTAGCCGCGTACTCAAAGTCGTTTCTCGTCCGCTGTTGCGGCTGTGGAAGTCATTTCGGCCCCGAAGTGCAAATCCGTTCGACTTTCGACTGGCATCACATAGCTCTAGCCTTCTCTTTTCTGCCGTTGTGGCTCCCAAAGTCTTTCAGCTTCCGAAGTGTAAAGTCGTCCGACTTCCGATTGATAGCCTTTTCCCGCCTGCGTTTCACTTACCTGCAGCTTATTTCTTTTCCGTCGTTGCGGCTGGGAAAGCAGTTTAGCCCCGATGTCAATATCCTCCGATTGCCGATTTTAAGTTTCCCGCCTAGGGAGTGGTCTACCCTGCCGGTGTTGGTATTTTAGCCATCGATAAGTTTCCCTATTGCCGCCGCCGGTAAGGTTGTCCGGTCTGGAGATGGTCGAGGTAGTAGTGTCGGCAACTGATAAATTTCTGATGATACAATGGTAGTATGCCTGGAGGTTTTCCTTGTGGAATAGTCGTTTCAATTGGTAAAATTTGCTGCTTTTGAATGATGCTTGTCGATTTGATTGCAGGAAGTTTTGAGGAGATCGGTCAATCTACCGTGGTGCGGAAAAAGACGGACCGTTTTGGCAGAAGTATAACTGAAACCAAGGGGATCGCCAGGAGGGCCAGGGGAGTAAAAGACGAAATCCGGAGCTATAAAGGCATGGACCCGAACAACTGATCAGTTACCAAGTGGTTCATGATTGCATACAGACAAGATATAGGAATGTGAAGCGTTTGAGAAATAAAAAGATGATGCGTCTGAGGGAAAAGGGAGCAGTTCTGTAATTATAGTTTAAATATTTGAAAGTAGGACTTAGAAGGGGCTTTTTCCCTGAAAATTTTTGTAAACTCTTTTGCTTGTAAGAGGAACTACTCCATTTTACAGTCAGAAAGTGCAACTTTTTCCTGCTGGAGAGAGTGAAATGTGGAATGTATCAATGCGACTAAATGAATAATGTTGAAGAGGAACTATTTCGTTTTCAACTGTGTTTCATTTACTGTGACAGTATTTAACTTCCTGAACCTATGTTCTTATTGAATGTTCTTCAGTATCTTTTGGGATGTTTTCCACTGTGAGTAATAAATGTTGCTCATAAAATAATCGGCTATCTAGTTGTTTAACTATCTGTAATTGTTCGTGTGTCTTGAAAGAAGTGTCAACTACCTGTAACTCTTCATAATGCATGTACAAAATGTATTACTCACCTATGAATGACAATTCTGCTCCCTAGGGATAGTTTAGGTAGTTATTTTATTTTCTTGTTGTTTGTGATTTGGATGCTTGTGAGCCTTAAAACGAGAGGTAAGAACCTGCGCATCACATTGTGAATGCTCCTTGCATTTTCATCGCCCTGCATCGTTAATTAGGCACGCGCATTTCATAATCTAAGTCAAAATATAAAAACTCGGTGGATCGGGCCGCAACCAGTAAAGCCTTTGTTTTGCTACTTTGACCTACGGTAGCCAGACCACAAACCGGACGGATTCCCTATACCAAACAGTCAACGAGCTAGTTGGGAACGTTGATTGGGGAGAATCCCTTACTGTTGTTGCCTGCGAATTTTGGGGCCTCAACAGTTTTGGCGCTAGAAGGAGGGCCACCAGTGCATGGCTGGCCGAGGAAACCCATTTTCCCGAGAATATTCCACCGGTAACAGTTCTGAAAGCAGTGGGTTTCATAATCCAATTCCGGAAGAAAGAGAACATCTATATTATGTTGGCAACAAAATTGTAAATGATCTGAGAAGACACACCAGGGAATACGTAAAGAAGATTGGAGGATTGCCAATCATCCCTGAACTGCCCAGGAGAGAGTATAAAAGGAAAGATCGTCCTGTAGCAGAAGACTCAGTGTTGGTGGGAGACTGGGAAGAGCTTGTATAAAAAGCCTTACAAGAAGTTGTGCTACCTTTGAATCAAGAAGGCCCAGAAACCCCTCACAGTTCTCCGGCTCATACTCCAGTTGGTTCACCTCCTCACTCCCCACCCAGACTCAAGGCAGGAGTAAATGCTAATCAACCACCTAACCCACCAAATCCACCACCTGCATGGAGAGCCAGATCACCATTAAACCTTACACCTCCCTTACATGACCTACCTCAAGCCTTTGACAAGATGTTGCCCAAGTTTGATCCCAATGAGAAAATACTAGTAGATGATCACCTACAAATCTTTTACTTGGCAATTGAGGGATTAAGGGTCGGGGAACATGAAGATGTGGTATGCAGACTGTTCCCGCATACCCTTAAAGGAGCTGCAGCATCATGGTACTTTGGATTGCCTGCTAACTCTATCCCTGATTGGGATACCTTCGAAAGAAGTTTCAGAAGTAAGTATGCAACTCAGAAAACTCATGCAGCTCTTATGAAAGGGCGGTGCGCGTTGAAGAAAGAAAGAAAAGAAAAAGTGCATAGTTTCACTCAAAGGTTTGCAGCATATCTCAAGAACTTCTCTGAAACAGATAAGCCTTCAGACAAAGTTCTTATTGAATACTATACTTCAGCTTTAGGCCCTAATTTGGCCATGTTTGCCAAAGGTAGGGCCAAGCCTACTTTGACAGAAACCTATCAAGAAGCAGAAGTGGTGGAAGCTGAAAGAGAGAGCATTGAAGACTATCCAAAACAGTCTGGAGAGAAAGGCACAGGAAGAAAAGCCTTATTGTTTACTAAGCCTAAGGAAGAAAAGTCTCCAGATTTGGAAAATATGGCCAAAATGATGCAGAAGATTTCGAATAAAATCATAGATATGGAGAAAGAAAAGGAAGCACAAAAGTTTTATAAGCCATATTATAAGAAAAGAGAGGATAACCACCAGTCTCAACCTCCTCCGCACAATACTGCATCTATGAATTTAACAGAGGTAGGCTTGGATAATTTTTACACATTCCACCAACAGCCACACTCTGAGAAGAATTGTCCGCAGTGGATAAATTTGATGACGTTGGTCATGAATCAGCTGTTAGATTCTAGATTGACAGAAGAGGGAAATGAAGAAAGAAAAAAAGATTCTGCTTCCACGTCTACTAAAGAACAAGAAGAGGAAACCATGGCTTTGTGGAATTATGTCTCACTATTTGATGCTGAAGAAGAAAAGACTCAGGGGTGTGAAGACGTCATGGAAACCAACGTAGCCACGAGGAGCCAAGGGACGGTTAAGGAAGACAATCTTATACTCCCAAAGATTAAGAGGCTGCAGAGAAATGTTAAGAAGAGATTTCCAGACAAATCTTTGGCTGATAAAATTTCAGAGTTCACTATTACCAGCCAAAATCCTAGGCAGAGTGACGCACAGGCCAAGCCCAGTAAAGAAAATGCTGGAAAACCCCATCTCATTGAGCAGCCCATGCATTATGACATTGTGGAGGATTTAAAGAAGATAAAAGCGACTGTTCCACTATTCGAAATGTGTAAAATGCCGCAGCAAAAGGAAAGACTGTTGAAAGCACTTGAAGCATCGGATGAGAAACTGCCCGCTAACAATCAACCTCATGAAGAGGAAGAAATTGGGGAAACCAGCGTGGGAGGTAAGTCTAAAAGCAAACATCCACCTATCCTCCTCACGTTTAAAAAATTTCAATCATAATGTACATAACTGCTTGGTAGACTTAGGGGTGTTAGTAAATGTTATGCCCATATCAGTCTGTAAAAAGATCAATGGGCAGCCTAAGCCATCCATGTGAAGGGTGGTTCAATTGGACAGAACGGATGTAAAGGTAATTGGTGAGTTGGAAGATGTCCTAGTCCGTATGGCATCTAATGACAAAGTTTGCCAAGTTATTAACATCATGGTGGCTGATATACCAGATGCTTACGGTCTCGTCCTGAGCAGAGATTGGTCGGCCAAATTAAATGGATATTTCGCCTTAGATTGGTTGCATCTGTGGTTGCCATACAAAGGAAGTCCGAACCAGATCAAGATTTTAAGAGAGCCTCACATGAAGTACAATGTTACTCAACTGGAGGAGAAGAATGTACCAGTGGATTCTGTATTGGGAAACTATTTTATTGAGTTGGAACCAGGTAATTACCAAGCAGAAAAGGCCAGCAACACATCTGATACCCAACCTGATCTCCTTCGATTCTCACAGGCTGATGAGATTGACTGTAAAATAGTAGACTTAGCAGTAGGAGTAGATTCATTTTCAGTCGTTAATGAATTTTGGACTTTATTTTTCGATGGCTCTAAGACATTAGAAGGGTCAGGGGCTGGCTGTGTCTGATTGACCCACATAATAATAAACATTTCCTTTCATGTAGATTAGAGTTTGAGTGTACTAATAACACAGCTGAGTACGAAGCACTGGTGCAGGGACTAAAGAAGGCAATTGAATTAAAGGTAAGTAATCTAAAAGTTTTTGGGGATTCTGAAATTATTGTGAAACAAATTCGGAATCAGATACATTGTATTTCTCCTCACTTAAAGGCTTACCAGAATGAGGTATGGGATTTGCTGAAATATTTTAATGCATTTAACATTATTTCAATTCCAAGAATTAACAACGCAGCTGCTGATCTATTGGCCACATCAGCCGCTAGACTCGTACCCACTAATAATCGATGCTCTGTTGAACTGCTTTTCAGGTCCTCTGTACCTGATATGATTACGAACCTACGAGTGTTCGATGATGACCAGCATATCATAGAATGTTTAACGAATGATGAAGTGTTTAAAGGAGCGATCATAGACGATGAAGAGCATCAGGATGAGATGAAATACGATAATTTCATTCCTAAAGGAGTCAGAACGTTGGAAAAAATGTTCGATTTAAATGAAAAATTCAGAAGACCACCCAACGTGAAGACCCACAGCTCATCTCTGCAGTTTGAGTTGATTAATTTAGGGACTGAATCGAATCCTAAATTTGTGAATCTCGGAAAAGGCTGTTCACCAACGGAAAGAGACAAGTTCGTCAGTTTGTTTAAACAATATAAAGATATTTTCGCATGGATGTACGAAGACTTGAAAACATACGATACGAGCATCATCAAACACGTCATCCCCATTAAAGCAGGCATCAAGCCATATCAGCAGCCGTTGAGAAAAATGCATCCAAAGTTGGAACCGCTGGTTCAGAGTGAAGTGAAGAAATTATTGGATGCTAGAATCATTTTCAAAGTTAGACACTCTGAGTGGGTGTCAAATCTGGTACCAGTAAGAAAAAAATCTGGGGAAATCAGACTCTGCGTGGATTTCAGGAATCTAAACCGCGCTTCTGATAAAGATAACTACCCTATGCCACCCATGGAGCAATTGCTGCAAATGGTCTCTGGTTCTGAACTGTTTTCATTATTAGACGATTTCTCTGGCTACAATCAAATATTAGTAGCCGAGGAAGACAGGTTGAAGACAACGTTCAGAACCAAGTGGGGAACCTTTGCCTACAGAAGGATGCCCTTTGGGCTTATAAATGCTGGAGCAACATTTCAGAGGGCTATGGACATAGATTTCCACGGGTTGATTGGCCGAAGCGCCGTAGTATACCTTGATGATATTACAATATTCTCGAAGAGAAGGGGAGAACACGCATTTCACTTAAGGCAAATTTTCGAACGCTGTTGTAAGTATGGCATTTCACTCAATCTTGAAAAGTGTGTATTCGCTGTCACGGAAGGAGAGTTGTTGGGCCACATAGTTTCAAAGCAAGGGATCTCCATTGATCCAGAAAGAATTAAGGCTATTGAACAAATCCCCTTTCCCCGTAATAAAAAGGGGATGCAATCCTTCATGGGAACCATAAATTTTGTACAAAGGTTTGTGCCTAATTTCACCCAGACTGTTAAGCCGCTACAGCAGATGGTCAAGCAGAATGCACAATTCAAGTGGACTGAACTTGAGAAGAATGCTTTCAGCAAAATTAAAACTGTTGTTGCACATGCACCCTCCTTGAAAAGCCTAGACTTTGACAAATACTTTATTCTGTATACATTTGCATCCGATGATTCACTGGCAGCCGTGCTCACCCAGAAAGAAGAAGGGGGGGATGAATTCCCAATCTCCTTTATGAGTACTAGTCTACAAGGGGCCGAATTGAACTACCCAGCTGTTGATAAACAAGCTTACGCAGTATTCAAAGAAGTAAAGCAATTCAGGCCTTATATATTAAAGAATCGAACTAAGGTAATAGTTCCCTACCCAGCAGTAAGATCTCTTCTTATACAGAAGGAATTAGGAGAAAGAAGAGGTAACTGGGTAACAGCTCTTCAAGAATACGACCTTGAATTCAAGCCAGCCTCTATAGTTAAAGGTCAAGGGTTGTGTAAATTGATGACTAAAAGTGGGAACAATGAAGAACAAGCCTAGGGGGATGAGGCGAATTACAAGAAATGGATGTATGTCCTTTATTTACAGCTCCCGAGTCTTGGTATAGATACCTTGTGCATTACTTGCAGGCAGGGATGTTACCTGAACATTGGAATTCCAAGCAAAGAAGAGCGCTACGTCTTAAATCAGCATCTTATCAGATTGTGGAAGGGGTATTGTTCAGAAAGTATTATGACGGGGTTCTTCTCAGATGCTTAGAAAAGGAAGATGCGAAGAAAGTGATGGCAGAATTGCATGACGGTCCTGCTGGAGGACATTATTCAGGGGATACCACAGCTCACAAAATTCTCAGGGCAGGTTACTACTGGCATATGTTCTTTAGAGACGCACACGCACATGTCAGGAAATGTGATATTTTCCAAAGGTGTGGTGGGAGACAGCCTAAAGCAGCAGCACCCCTAAATCCTGTGATGGTCACGGAACCATTCGAGCAATGGGGGCTGGATATTATTGGAGAAATAAAACCAAATTCCTCTCTGCAGCACAAGTACATTATGACCGCGACTGATTATTTCACTCGCTGGGTCGAAGCTATCCTGCTGCGCAAGATAAACGAAGACGAAGTCATCAGCTTCCTACAGGATCATATCATGACCAGGTTTGGAGTTCCAGTTTCGTTAGTCTTTGATAATGCTAAATACTTTTCATCAATTAAATTGACTGCATTTGCTCATAATAAAGGGATAAAATTGCATTATTCTGCTAATTACTATCCACAAGGAAATGGCCTGGCTGAATCCTCTAACAAAAAATTGATTAGAATTTTAAAAAAGACTGTGGTAGAAAACTAGAGGAGTTGGCACTCAGCATTACCAAATGCCCTTTGGGCTGATAGAGTCACCCCCAAGTCTGCAATTGGAGTGTCTCCTTATACCCTTGTCTATGGAAAAGAAGCCATTCTTCCTCCCAATATCATGCTACCATCTTCCATACTAGCTCAAGAGTCTAGAGGGTCTGATGATGAAGTTTTACAGATAAGAATATATAATCTCCTAAAAGCAGAAGAGGCTAGATCTAAAGCCAAAGGACGCTTTAAGCAACAACAAGAGTCAGTTAAGAGATGGTTTGACAAGCATAAAGCTGGGACAAAAGACTTTGAAGTAGGAGACTTAGTCCTCAAATGGGACCACCCCCATGATGAGAAGGGAAAGCATACCAAATTCCAGCAGTTGTGGGTAGGCCCCTTTCAGATTGCAGCCAAGCTTGGTCCTTCTACTTACAAGTTACAAGATCTGCAGGGGTGGGAGGAGAACCTACCAGTAAATGGTTTGGTTCTCAAGCCTTATTTTTCTTGAGTTTGTTTGATTTCTTCTGTCTTGTATATAAATAATCCATTTGGCTGTCGTTTGAGTCATGTTTTTCATTTTGCTTTAGTTTGATTTTTTTTTCTTGTTTTCAATAAAGGGGACGAACCCGCGGTTGCTTGGGGAACATCAAAATTTTTGGGAGTGATGAGAATTTCAGTGATCAGACTGTGGGTTGCTGTTTATATAAAAGAATTTCTTCCAGTTTAGTCGTTTTCTCGAATAATTCTATGTGCATTGAAGTCTTTCTTAATCCCTGTGTAATAAACCGTATTCAGAGAGTTTGGAATACTATGTTGGGCTCCATCCACGTCACATTTAAAATGTTCTAAGGAGCGCCAGCAGAAGACCCATGGAAAGGAGCAAGGTGAACAGTATGTTAAACATAAATGATCCCATGCCAAGAAACGAATGCCAAAAGGAAAATAAAGAGAAAAACTCCTATGAAAGCATCATAAATCAAGGCAAGTGCTGAACCATAAATACTAATTTGCCAAAAGATCCTCTCCGTCCGTGAGCTGAAACTTGAAGTACACCACTCACACAAAAGGACACTATGGGATAGAGGATCCTGAATTAAAATTCAGTAAGAAAGGTGTACATGAGGGCTCATATGAAAAGGGACAAAAGTCCAAAAGCACAAAAAAGTGCTAAAATGGCAAGGGAACGAGGAACAAACGAATATTTATGTTTACCATGTGCTACAATCCTGTGGGGTCCAAGCTGTCAGCTACCTGAAGACAAAGGTAATAATGTAACTCATTTTCTGGCCTCAACAGAGTTATCTAGACTTGAAAATCTTGGTTTCCACTCTCCCAAATTGGACTATTATCAATGATTGAAGGTACACACTTCCGGCGTTCGAGAAATCCAAATAGCTGAAAAAATTCAATAGAATGCATTTGTTGTTAGACAGTATGTCACTCAAAGGTTAATCGCCCAGAGATCTAGGTTCACCAGGTAATCGCCAATTGTTGCAGCTGCAACTTTTCTCCCCAAATTTCTTAAATTTTGGACCCCACCTCATGTTTTGATCGTTGAATCCTTTGAGTTGTCGGTCTGTGTTTTAATTTTTAATGGCTACAAAAGCTTAACTCTTGACCAAGGTTCGGATTTTTGATTGCGTTGGAGTTTATGGTGAGTCGCAGCTTTTAAGTTTGTTTGCTTATTGATCAAACCAGTTGTTTGTGCTGTGGTCACCGTTGCGGAGGTCTGGCAGATTTTTCTGTCCGATGTTGATTTGAAAAGCTGTCCGAAACACTTAAGTCATTTTTGTTAAATTAGCGGTTGATAGCCTTTTCCCGTCCGTCGTTGCGGCTCCCAAACTGTTTTGCCATCCGAAGTGTGAAAATCTCCGACTGCCGATGCGTGTTAACCTAATTTAGCCGCGTACCCGAAGCCGTTTCTCGTCCGTCGTTGCGGCTGTGGAAGTCATTTGGGCCCCGAAGTGCAAATCCGTCCGACTTCCGATTGGCATCGCATAGCTCTAGCCTTCTCTTTTCCACCGTTGCGGCTCCCAAAGTCTTTCAGCTTCCGAAGTGTAAAGCCGTCCGACTTCCGACTGATAGCCTTTTCCCGCCCGCGTTTCGCTTACTTGCAGCTTATTTCTTTTCCGTCGTTGCGGCTGGGAAAGCAGTTTAGCCCCGATGTCAATATCCTCCGATTGCCGATTTTAAGTTTCCCGCCTAGGGAGTGGTCTACCCTGTCGGTGTTGGTATTTTAGCCGTCAATAAGTTTCCCTGTTGCCGTCGCCAATAAGGTTGTCCGGTCTAGAGATGGTCGAGGTAGTAGTGTCGACAACTGATAAATTTCTGATGATACAATGGTAGTATGCCTGGCGGTTTTCCTTGTCGTTTCAATTGGTAAAATTTGCTGCTTTTGAATGATGCTTGTCAATTTGATTGCAGGCGGTTTTGAGGAGATCGGTCAATCTACCGTGGTGCGGAGAAAGACGGACCGCTTTGGCAGAAGTATAACTGAAACCAGGGGGATCACCAGGAGGGCCAGGGGAGTAAAAGACAAAATCTGGAGCTATAAAGGCGCGGACCCGAACAACTGATCAGTTACCAAGTGGTTCATGATTGCATATAGACAAGATATAGGAATGTGAAGCATTTGAGAAATAAAAAGATGATGCGTCTGAGGGAAAAGGGAGCAACTCTTTAATTATAGTTTAAATATTTGAAAGTAGGACTTAGAAGGGGCTTTTTCCCTGAAAATTTTTGTAAACTCTTTTGCTTGTAAGAGGAACTACTTCCTTTTACAGTCAGAAAGTGCAACTTTTTCCTGCTGGAGAGAGCGAAATGTGGAATGTATCAATGCGACTAAATGAATAATGTTGAAGAGGAACTATTTCATTTTTAGCTGTGTTTCATTTACTATGAGAGTATTTAACTTCCTGAACCTATGTTCTTGTTGAATGTTCTTCAGTATCTTTTGGGATGTTTTCCACTGTGAGTAATAAATGTTGCTCATAAAATAATCGGTTATCTGGTTGTTTAAATATCTGTAATTGTTCGTGTGTCTTGAAAGAAGTGTCAGCTAACTGTAACTCTTCATAATGCATGTACAAAATGTATTACTCACCTATGAATGACAATTCTGCTCCCTAGGGATAGTTTAGGTAGTTATTTTATTTTCTTGTTGTTTGTGATTTGGATGCTTGTGAGCCTTAAGACGAGAGGTAAGAACCTGCGCATCACATTGTGAATGCTCCTTGCATTTTCATCGCCCTGCATCATTAATTAGGCACGCACATTTCATAATCTAAGTCAAAATATAAAAACTTGGTGGACCGGGCCGCAATTGGTAAAGCCTTTGTTTTGCTACTTTGACCTACGGTAGCCGGACCGCAAACTGGATGGATTCCCTATACCAAACAGTCAACGGGCTAGTTGGGAACGTTGATTGGGGAGAATCCCTTACTGTTGTTGCCTACGAATTTCGGGGCCTCAACACCAGCATAACCGCAAAGGTTTGCAAGTAAAAACTGGAAAGCAACATCTTATTAAAATCTCTTAACTAACGAGAAACCGAAAGAGGCTTCCAAGCACTGTATTTTTCTCCTTCAACAACCCTCATTGCAAGTAGGGCAAAACCCATTTTTGAACCAGGGCTTACCGGTTGGGGTCACGAGTACACAGAAGCCGGCCGTTGTATTTTTCCTTTCCACTGAAGACTAGAGCAAACTTGGGTTCCTGTAAATAGCACAATACCGTGCATTAGAGTAATGCTAAGCTTCTAAGCTTAATACCCTAACAAAATAAATAATGAAATTTGAGTTGCCTTTACCTTTCAGCAAGAAAATAAATCGAGCAACGAAGAAGTTGTCACCAGCTTTTGCATTTTACGCAGAGGAGTATTCAAACTCTACACTGACCCTAAAGGGAAAACAGTGTCGACAAGCTCAAGTTTCACAAACCGTGACAAGCCATAAGAAAACTGAACTGAAACCTTGGACAGGCCGAGATCCAAACGTAACAACCAATAACCACAAAGTTATGGATTCTAAGACTGAGTAACAAGTCTACAACAACAACAAACTCAAGTCACAGAGCAAGCACGCATAGGAACAACCTCTCATGGCTGTTAAGAAAAACCACACAGATCAGCCTGCATTCCAACGAAACCCTTGGAGACAAATGACAAGAGAATAGGGTTTCCAACCTTTTAAGTCACCAATGCATGGACGAGGGCAGACCACGTGCCTCCAAATCTTTCAACCACGCATGGGTTTGGTCTATAGTCATCTACGTTTTCAATTATCCAATTATTATTACAATCATTTATTAACAGACTATGTAAACGACTATGGATTGTTTATACATTCTCCTTTTGAAACATAAACTATATCATTGTCATCCCTAGTATCGAGGGTTATAATAATAGTTAACAATAATTCTAGGTCGTTGACCATAGAATAAAATATGTCCAAACAATGATTTGCATAATTACTTCACAATCGACTTTAAAATAGTTACAAACCATATCATTTGCAAATGGTGGTTAAGATTAGTTACTTTTGCTAATAACTAATATTCATAGTTGGACTATAGAGTAAAGGTATTTAAACCATATCAAATAAACAATCACAAGGCTCAAGCTTCATTTAATGTTTTGTAGGCTCAGCTTATCAATGACAATAATAATGATTCCTATCATTATTTACAAAGACAGTTTTTGTTTGTTTGTGTGTAATTGGTTCTAGCATAGTATAGGAACCTTAGTTATAATGTTTCACTTGAGATAGACCTTAGTTTGAAAGATCTAGGTAGCAAATCTACCATAGTAGTTATTATAAACTACAACCTATTATATGTGAGACAACTTGATAATAGTAATATTATTATGGAGTTAACCATGCACAAGGTTTATAATTATAGGAATAACACTAATAATGTATTTCCTATGACTTAGACTTTATAAAAAGTGATGGTAGGTAGTATTCCATCTTAGGATGATGTATCAAGTTACAAGAACCCAACTTATAATGTTATAGAAAATTCTAGGTAGTAAGATCTATACATGATGCAAGTAACATATGGATTGGTACATTATAAAATAATATGATATTGTATATTGTTACAATAATACATGCAGCAAGGCGATAAGGTAAATACTGAAGTTTATAACTCCACGATGAGCATATTTTTTACATTTAAGCAACAGGTTGATAAATTCAATGGCTAGTAAGAAAAGACAAAATAGAAACATGAACTCTATTGGAAATCTTTAATTTCGAGATTGATAGGAGTACTTTCATGAATAAGAGATGGTACAGTTAAACATAACATTAGCGTTATACGCATGTTAAAGTAGAAGTAAATTTATGACGAAGAACTTGAGCTCTAAGCTCACAGTAAGTATCTTTTGTTTCACTAAGTATGATAAAGATAATGATCTTTATATCTAAACTGGAATACTGCCTTAGAAACAAAAACAATGGAAAACAATTACTTTACCTCATCAGAGCTTGCTTTGAAATAATCAGTTTATTTACTAGCATTTTAACATGCAACAGATATACTTCTTGCTACCTTATGAATTAAACTTCTACTTGATCGATCGTTACCTGTTGAACCTGTAATAACCAGCAATCCATCTGCATTAGCATAATGCTAATTAAGCCCAAGTTTTTCAAAGATAGATTTCACCTACTTGCCAAAAAGTAAAATTATTAGTAAAGCTAAAAGAAATCTGTATGCAGGTCAATCTTATATACATTATGAAAATGAAAGTTGTATTAGTTATTGTATTATGAAACTAATTAATACTAATTGTTAAACTGTTTCATTTTCCGCTAACCGCTAGCAGTTAGTAAACTACATATTCAGACATTTTATGTTGTCTTAAAAATTTTAAATTTTTATGAAATTTTGGGGTTATGACATATGTAGTATAACCCTAACCTATGCTTTCTTTAAACCAATTCAAAATATTGAAAATGCTTCTCTGCAACAATAAACTTAGAAGATGAACAAATTCGTGACCAACAGGTTTAAAATTTTCAATAATCCCTACAAAATCGACAGCGTGTCAATGTAGACCACTATTCTTTCCATGATTTTTGTACCTGGTCATACACATGTCATGATGATGAACTGAACTCCTGAATATGCACTATTATGTCTTCAAAGGTGTCAAAAGGCTTTCAATACTTTACCCTGCAACAACCACGATTTTTAACCGCTTCCTTCAATAATTTTACCAAATGAAAACCTGACAGGTATTACTACGATTCCCCCAATAATCCTTACAGCTTCTCATACACCTATCATAATCATGACTGGTTTTTGAATATGCGCTATCATAAGTGTACAAAAACTTCCACCAATTTTGATTTCAAACATTCACGATTCTCCGCAATAATCGTTGCCTCCTCTCATACACTTGCCATAATGATCATTGGGCTCTAAACACGTATCATTCTCTCCTCACAGGTGTTAAACGAATCCTACTGTTTTTTATTAAAAATCATCACCATTATTTGCCATAATTTCATAGGTTCGAGATTCTTGCAGCGCCCTTGTTCATTGACTTCCAACCCTACGCTACAGGAATCCCCCTTTCGCATATTTTTTAACGAAGGCTTAAATATGAAGGTTAGTCATAAAGCTAAAACTTGAAATAAAATTTATTATAAGTTTTTAAGACCTTAAAGATATATATATTAACTAATAATCCCAAAGAAAAAACCTTAAAACTAATAAAATGAAATAACCAAATCATTAAAAGCATTAACTCAAACAAAAACTACTAATTACCAAAATATCCTCAAAACCAACTTAAAATGTAAAGTCATAGTAAATCAATGTTTGAAAAATAAGACAAATAAACTAAGAACAACATCTAGTTATAACATCTGGCTCCTGCTGCGGGATGAAATCCTCCTTGTGAGGTTTCAAGAACCTGTAGATCAGTTCCTTCTGCCCACTCAACTAAACATGTCTATTACTCTACAAAAATTCCATTGGGTTATGGAGTCTTTATTCAATCTCTTTCACACTGGTATATACAATGAATGACAAGTCTCTTACCTTCAATAGCTGTAAAAGTGCTTGAGAAATTGTCCATTCACTGGATTCGACAATTCTTCACTTTCCAAAGTCTGTAATATGAAGGTATTG
The DNA here is from genome assembly GCA_001517045.1 of Pseudotsuga menziesii. Lineage (NCBI taxonomy): Eukaryota > Viridiplantae > Streptophyta > Pinopsida > Pinales > Pinaceae > Pseudotsuga > Pseudotsuga menziesii. The sequence continues at coordinate 187,198 of LPNX010946022.1, forward strand.
TTCTCCAAAAGTTTTGAAATTATGAAAGGACCAAACCACAAATTGTCAAATTTAACATGCTTACCTTTGTGTTCCTTTCTGGCATCCCACCTTAATACCTTATCTCCACAAGAAAAGATGTTTTCCTTTATCTTCTTATCAAACTTTTCCTTAATTTTCTTTCTGTGCATTTGAGCTTTTTCTTCTACAGCTTCACGTTCTTGTTGTAATTCAATCAATGCAAAAATTCTCCTTCGAATATCATTAGGTTCCTCCAAACTATCTTGAAAGAATTTCATTATTGGAATACCTAATTGAAATGGAAACACAACATCAATGCCATACACTAACTGAAAAGGAGAAGAACCAATTGCTTTCTTAGTAGTTATCATATCTCTCTAGAGTGCATATTTCAACATTGAATCCCATGACCTGTTATTCTGACTTAACAATTTTCTAATGCTCTAAATAATATTCTTATTAGTTGATTCTGCCAACCCATTTCCCTGAGGGTAATAAGGTGTAGAATGCTTCTGAACAATTCCATTTTTTTCACAGAAGGTAACCATAGCTTTAGATTTGAAGGCTTTCGCATTATCAGTCAGCAATTTCTAAGGGCACCCAAATCTACTTAAAATATTCTCCTGTATAAAATTGATTATCACCTTATCAGTTGCATTCCTTGTAGGAATGGCCTCCACCCATTTTGTGAAAAAATCAGTGGTTGTAAGTATCCATCTATGATGACCAGAAGAAGCAGGATTTATTTCACCAATAAAGTCTAAGCCTCACTGCTGAAAAGGAGCATTAACTGCAATGGGCTTCAATGGTAAAGACACAAGTGTTTGTTTACCAACAAACTTTTGACATGGAACACAAGCTCTAACCTACTGATATACATCAGAAAACAGAGAAGACCAATAGTATCCAGGCCTCAAGATTTTATAAGCAGTAGCCTTCCAGTATTTATGACCTCCACAAGCAACCTCATGTGATTCTGAAATGACTTCCTCAATCTCTGGCTTGTCTAAACATCTGAGCAATACTCTTCCCGAATCCTTCCAAAATAACTGTTGTTCTACTAAACAGTATTTACTGGCCTTCAACTTCGGTGATCTAGATGGATTTTTTGTCTAAATGCACAAGACACTGTAGATACAATAAGAAATGAACAATATCTACATACCATACCGACTCTGCATACCGGTCCATAATCTGCTCCTTGTTTTGCCCTCTTTGTAACTCCTCCTGAATTGGTTGTTCTGCCATCAAATGAAGACCAAGAGCCCCACAATTTGAATCAACCAACAATTTTGCTAAACCCTGTCCTTTCATAAGCTTAGTAGGCTTGATCTCCACATCATACTCCATAATCCTTGCAATCCATTTTCCCCTCTTTCCTTCACTGTCTGGCTGAGTTAAAATGTCTTTTATAGCAGCATTAGGAACATAGGCAATGATCTTTGAATGTAAAATATAAATTATGAAGAAAAAAAACAATGCCTTTACCAAAGAATATGCTTGCTTTTCCAAGGTACTATACTTCAATTCCGAATCCCTGAGAGTCTTACTAAAGAAAGCAATAGGCTGCTCTAGTCCTTCTGCATGTTTATGTAACAGAACAACAACTATTGTGTCTTGTGATGCAAAAGAAAAAGTCAGAAAATATTTTGAAAAATCTAGGCTCACCAACACTGGTGCTTCTGTAAGGGCCTATTTTATCTTCTCAACTGAATTCCTGGCCTCTATTTTCCACTTCACCTCCTGATCTTTCTTTAACATAGATGTTATTTGCTTAATAGTTTCAGGAAAATTTGGTACAAACCCTCGTAGAAAATTAATTTTCCCAATAAAAGACTGAACATCCTTCTTACTTCTAGGTAAACTAATTTTTAAAATGGCTTTGACTCTCTCAGGATTTATTCTTATTCCATCTGCTGAAACCAAATGTTTGAGAAGTCTACACTCCTGAACAGCAAAATGTGACCTTTTTGGATTTAATGACAGTCCATATTTCCTACACTTCAAAAAGGTTTGCCTGAGGTGTTTTAAATCTTCTTCATCAGACTGTGAAAAAATTGTGATGTCATCCAAATAAATCACAACAAATTTTTCCTTTTCCCCAATAATAGTTATATCCATAGCTCTTTGAAAGGATGCACCAACATTCATCAAACCGAATGGCATCTTGTCATACATGAAGGTACCCCAAGGGGTAGTGAAGGATGTCTTTTCTCTTTCATCTGGATGCATAGCAATCTTATTGTAACCAGAGAATCCATCCACCATTGACATTCTCTGAGCACCCACTACTTGCTGCAAAACCTGTTCAATCTTGGGCAACGGGTAATTATCTTTTAGTGAAGATCTGTTTAAATCTATAAACTTTATCTAATTTGTTGTTGATGACAATAAATTTGGTATGAATGAGATGCATCCCTCTCAATATAGATGGTTTGTAGATGATTACAACTTGAGAAGAACATTGAACATAAAACAAACAACAATAGTTCGAGATATATGAACTAAAAAAAACTAGAAGAACAGCTATGCCTTTTTTTACTAGAGTTGCGCAATCTGGGAAAATTCACTGCAAAATCACTTTCCAACCTCTTATGTGCATGTACAATAACATTGTAGATTATGATATTTTTCACTTGAGAGGAATCATTGCATCTAATAGAGGAAATGAAGCTTTTAAAGCAAGGGGTGACACTCCACTTTGCATTTCACATGTCGTTTAACAAATATGAATACCTTCCTCTAAAAAAATAAAAACTATATACAATTTCAAAGCACTATAATGACCTTCACATCCTTCTTATTGATGAAGCATATCTTATAGGTGCAAAATTCTTGTATCAACTTTCCAAATGCTTACGCAAAATAAAGCATACCCTACTATAATACTTTGGAAATGTTGACATTATTTTTGTGAGTGACCTCTATCAAGCATAGCCTACAAAAAAAATTTCAATTTTTTTAACCCCATATTGAACAAAGAAAATTTGTCATATGCATAGGACAAGGTGTCAAAGAGACAAAGTCTTCATTGACATCTTGAACAAAATGAGACATCCTTCACCAACGCAGCCTCCTCTTAATGATAAAATGAGACATGTTATGCCCCAAATTCTAAATAGGGCACCCTACCAGATGTGCCACAGAGGGGGGTCTTTTTGTGATACAAATGCATTATGTTTTCATTTAAAGTTCTAAAGGTTGGTTAGACATTAGGGTCATGATACTAGCCAAAACATGGTTGATTATCATTTTTTTGTAACATATTTAAATCTTTCTCATAGTTGGAAAATGTAGACTTAGAAGGTTCTAAATAGTGACTAGGTGTGATTATAGTCATGAGTTATTAGGGGATAAGGTTAAATTTCAGTTTTAGAAATCAATTACATAATTGTAGGGGTTTGGTTGTGGTAGAGTGAGAAGATGCTTTTTATTCCACACATATATTCTAGGTAATAATAGAGTAGGAGGAAGAGGTTTTGATGGAGGGGCAGAGTTCAATGAAGGCAAATAAACAATGTGAACATGTAATATAGAGGTAGAAGAGTCCTATGTTTACGGATTTCTAATAAAATTATGCATCCTTGAACTGTATGTGTGAATGCTCCTGTGTATTGTGCGATTCCATTTCAAATCTCTGTGTAAGATTGTTTTTTATCTTTTGTAACATGCGGATGAACAATTTTTAAATGCTCAAATGGTTATTTATGGAGTGAATGAGGATTGTTACTTGGGTGCAAATGGCCGACCATGTCTCTGTTTAATTGAACCTGATCATTGGCTTTGAGTAAGAGTGCAACATTGAAGACGTAAGAGAGTTACTATTTCATCAGACAACTTATGGGAATTACTTGTAAATGTGGTGTAAAGAAGACTCTGCCTCTTATAATCAAGATCATTCTAAAGATTGAGGAAAATGCATTGGGTAATTTTGTAATTTCAATATGGGTTTGATTTTTGAAAAAATACGTGGGCATTTTTATATGTTTTGTTGAACATTGCAAATAATGGAGTGAATGATAGTGGAAACGAGTTTTCTAAACTTGAATGCAGATAAGTTTTATGGTGAAAATTAGATATCTAGAGACCTTGCCCTTGTTATATCGTATCTTTAGGAGTGAAATGCAAATTCTTGTGTGAATGAAACATGTTGAAACCTCTGAACTTTGACTGGGTATTAATAAAATAATAAAAATGTTGTGATCATTTGATTCAACAACACATAACTTTGTGGAGCTTATTTCTTTTGTTTAAAAGTATGAAATGAAATCACGGAGTCTATTTCTTGGCTGAACACATGAACTTGAGCACTTGAGAGTGCGTGTTGGTTGAATGAAAGTAGAGAGAAATCGTTATTTGGGTATTGATTACTATTTACTTCCAAAATAAATGTTGAAAAGATTTGTCATTGATGTCAAAGGAGTTCAGTAATGACAAAGGAATAACCATGGACATGATGGAAAGGCAACTTAGTGTAAGATAAAGGAATCGATGATCCAGTGAGGGGATCTAGTCCGGCGAAGTCCAATTGAGCTTGATCAATCCTCTAATCAATCAACGCAGAATCATGGAGTTGCAGTCATCTTATTTAGTATATGTTGTATGGATCAGATCGTATCAAGAAAATAGATCAACGACAGGGAAAGGATCCACAAAGTAAAGGTGCATGGAAGATAATACTCTAGAGCGCCAAAGTGAAGTTCCATGTTTGATAACTAATCAACGAAAGAGGAGGATTCTGCAAAGCGATCGATGGTTCACTAGAGTTACGAAAAAAGATTTGCGGAAGCCCATTTCATAAAAGTTGGAGAAGCACATCTACAATCCACAAATTGCGGAAGAAGTCTTGTGGAAGATGAATTGCAGAAGCAATTTTGAGAAAAATCGAAATGCAGACCCACAATCCGTAATCTGGAATTGTGGAAGGAAAGAGTTTCCAATTGCAGAAAGGTAATTACGCAAAAGTAATTACAGAAAGGTAATTGTCTGCAATCTGTAATCCACAATTTCGGGAAGTTAATTGCAGAAGGTAAATGCAGAAAGGTCAATGCGGAAAGGTCTGTTGCAGAGAGATTGTTGCAGAAAGGATGTTGCGGACAGGAAAATGAGGAAGGTCGTGACTGTTAAATTTAAACAGAGTTAAAAATGATAAATAGAGAGGTAAATTCAAATTGTTTTTTTATTGTCAAAAGTCACAATGAAGATACATGACTGTTAGATGAAGAGACATGTTTGAGGGTATATAAAAAATGCTTTAAACTTTAAAATAAGTGTCTTTATACATTCAATTGGGAGATCCATTGGAGTAGAGAATTATGAGATCAAATTATCATATAAGGGCGGTTGGGAGGCGTTAGGGCAGGCAACAAGACTGCAAGGGCGTCGTAGCCTCCTTCCAGTGGTAGCTGGTAAATAGGGTGTTGTAGCATCATTTCGGTAGTAGTTGATAAACCAGGGGGTCGAAGCCTCCTTCCATTAGTTGCTGGTAAATAGGGTGTTGTAGAATCCTTGTATGTAGTAGCAAGCATAACCTATTTGCAAATATAATTTTGCAAAATAGAAAAGAGTTGGTGGTTTTCCCAATTGAGCTTCAACGATAATACTGTGTGTTATGTTTTATTGTTGATTTTGTTTTTAAGTGATAAAAAAATTTAATAGACTGATTAATTCACCCCCCCTGTCTCAGTATTGCTTGATATTCCAACAATTAGTGTCAGATCAGGCTCTTCGCTAAAAGTTTAAACACTTTAAGGGATATCTTGTATCACTATGGATCAACAAGTAAAAATGTCCTCCAAGGTTCCAATTTTCAATGGAGAAAATTATGCCTTCTGGAGCATTAGGATGAGAAGCTATGTAATGTCTATTGGACTAGATGTTTGGTTGTTTGTACAAACAGGGTATATACATCCAAAATATCATCCCACATATCTTGAAGGAATAAAACAACTTGGATACAATGCTAAAGTTGTTAATGCAATCTTGGCTGGATTAACCAGAACAGTCTTTGCCAAAGTGATGCATTGCAAAACAACAAAGGAGATATGGGACAAATTGTAGACCATCTATGAAGGAGACATCAAGGTAAAAAGGGCCAAACTCTAGAATTTTAAAACTCAATTTGAAAGTCTAAAAATGAAGAACGAAGAAAACATTTCATAATACTTTGAGAGAATTGATGAAATTGTTAATGCAATTCAAGGGCTATGAGAAGAATTGAAAGAAAAGGAAATAGTTGAAAAAGTACTAATATAACTTCCAATGATTTACAATCCAAAGATTTCCACCCTAGAAGATAGAGAAGATCTTGACAAACTCACCATGGAAGAACTATGTGGGATCCTCATAGCTTAGGAAACGAGGATTGGGCAAGAAAGTTCTCAAAAGAAGGAAGCAACCTTTAAAGCATCTAAGGTATCTAATAAATCTAAGACAAAGATTCAATCAGAAGACTTTGATGATGAAGAAGCACTTATTGTTAAAAATATTAAAAGAGGTATCGGTAAGTACAAAGGGAAACTACCCTTAAAATGTTTTAACTGTGGGGAAATTGGTCACTATGCTTCCAAATGCCCTTATCCCAAACAAGAAGGTGATGATGAGTGCCCTGAAGATTAAAAAAGGAACAAATATTTTTTTAAGAAGAAAAACAAAAAGAATACCTTTTATTCCATGGATGATAACTGCTCAAATGAGTCCATTGAAGATGAAGATGTTGAAGTACTATTCATGGGATTAGAGAACAGAATCTTTGAAGAAGAAGTAGAAGGAGTGGTAGGTCTTGAAGTAGAGCTTGTAAGTTGTCTTGAATAATTAGGGAAGTATAAAAGGATGTACAAAAACTCAAAAATTCATATGACCGAATTTGAAGAGAAAAACAATGATGCAGAAAGAATTATTATTGACTTAAAAAACCAGCTTTGAGAAGCCAAAAAGGATGAAAACGATCTAGAACAACAACTCAAGAAAAGAGAGCAAGAATTAGAAATGTTAGAAGTTGAATTGATCTTGCTTAGAAAGAAGAGAAATGAAGAACCCCTTCATTTAAATTTTAAAAGCAGTTCAAACACTCTATATGAGATCCTAAGTGGCCAAAGAACATCCATTAACAAAACTAGACTAGGTTATGACAATGGAAAGAGGACAGAACAATCATCCTTCATAAATAAAGAAGGAAATAAAAGAAGTTATGTTGATGCATTGATGAGATCAATTGTAAAATAATACAGCCAAAAATTTGCTCTCCCTCAAAATAAAAGCAGGGTAAATAATGTGCCAAGCAGACATCAACAACTCTTTTTGGGAATTGTTATGCCTGTATTAATTTTGGACATATGGTTAGAAATTGTGAACTAATGGTTCCTATTGGGAAAGGCATTACATCACAATATCCTTTCTATAAGAAGAATGTTACTAAAAAGCAATCCAAAAAGGAGAAACTATAATTCTTTTGATCCTCTACAGAGTTATGGTGTAGAATGTTACAAATGTGGTAATCAAGGACACATTGCTAGAAATTGTAAACTAGTGATTCCTATGGATAATGACACCACAAAATCTCAAGGCAATGAGGAAATGAAGGTTTGGAAAAATAAGGATGATGTGGAATGTTTAATAGCTCTATGTGCAACAAGAAAACAAAATCTATGGCATGTGGACAGTGGATGATCAAAGCACATGACAGGAGACCCAAGTAAGTTTATAAGACTAAAAAGGAATCAAAAAGGAAAAGTCACTTTTGGAGATAATGTATCCTCTAAAATAATTGGGAAGGGTACACTGGTTCTTATAGACAAGATGTAAGATGAAAATGTTTTGCTTGTAAAGAACTTAAAACCTAACCTTTTAAGTGTGAGCCAAACATGTGATCAAGGACACATATGTATATTCGATTCCAAAAAATGTGAAATCAGAAAAAAGATTTAGGAAATTCTTTTGGGACTGCTATGAGAACTCCAAGCAATGTGTATATTCTAGAAACTGAAGAACAATGTTATATGAGTCAAATTGATGAAAGTTTGTTATGGCATAGAAGGATGGGGCACTTTAACTTTGACAATCTTGTAAAAGTTAGTAAGAAGGGAGCTGTAAGGAACTTGCCAAAGATCATAAAACCACCAAATCATGTTTGTAGACATTGTCTTCATGGGAAGAAAACAAGAACAAGCTTCAAAGTCAAATATCATAAAACTTCTTAGCCATTAGAAATAATTCACACTGATCTTTGCGGACCAACAAGGACCAAAAGTTTCAAGGTGACTATTACTTTATGTTATTAATCGATGATTATACAAGGATAAGTTGGGTGGCATCTCTTAGGGAAAAATCAGAAGCCTTTATGAAGTTCAAAGCCTTCAAAGCACTTGTTGAAAATGAAGCAAATTGCAAGATTAAATGTCTAAGATCAAATAATGGTGGAGAATTCACTTCAAATAAATTCAATGAGTTTTGTGAAATTCATGGAATCAAGAAGTAGTTTTCAGCAACAAAAACTCCTCAGCAATATGGAGTTGTTGAGAGAAAGAACATGATAGTTCAAGAAGCAGCCAGAACTAAGCTTAATGAAGCAAAACTTCCTGATTGATATTGGAGAGAAGCAGTATATACAGCTGTCTATGTAGAAAAAATAGGACAACTCAGAGTGAATAGTGACAAGGCTCCTTATGAGCTATGGTTTGGAAGGTCCGCTTCAATAATATTTTAGAGTTTTTGGAAGTAAATGCTACATAAAAAGAGATGATGATAACCTATGGAAGTTTGACTCTAGAACAAATGAAGGATTTTTTCTTGGATATTCGTCCACCAAAAAGGCATACAGATGTTATAATCTAAGGTTGCACAAGATCATAGAAAGTGAAAATGTAACTGTTGATGATACCAAACCCAGAAGAATACAAATCCTAGAAAGTGTGGATGTTGAAGAAACTAATGATGAAGAAATATATAATAAAGAAGAAAGTTCACAAGAAGAGGATGTGTCTGAATAAAAAGAAGAAGAGAAACTAGACAAAGAATAATCAGATGAAAATGAGAATGAAAACTCTCCAAGATTGGACACAAAGACACCATCTAGGTGGGTTCATAAGAATCATCCTGAAAGTCAAATAATTGGTGACAAAGATTCAGGAGTTAAAACAAGAAGAATATTCTTATATGATGAAGAACAAGCACTACTTTCAATAATAGAACCCAAAACATTTAAAGAAGCTTTCAAAAGCGAGGATTGGATCAATGCTATGAATGCTAAACTTGATCAAATAGAGAAGAACCAAACTTGGGAACTTGTCCCAAGAACTAAAGGAATAAATGTTATTGGAACCAAATGGAATTTTAAAAATAAGTTCAATGAGCATGTCATGTGACAAGAAACGAGGCCAGATTAGTATGTAAGGGATATGCTCAAGTAGAAGGTGTTGACTTTGATGAAACCTTTGCACCAGTGGCAAGACTAGAAGCCATTAGGATGTTTTTGGATTTTGCATACTACAAAAACTTTAAGGTGTATCAAATGGATGTAAAATCTGCATTTCTTAATGGAGAACTTGAAGAAGAAGTCTATGTTGAGTAGCCTGAAGGTTTTCTCTTATCAGAAAATAGAAATTATGTTTGCAAACTTAAAAAAGCACTATATGGCCTTAAGCAAGCTCCAAGAGCATGGTTCTCAAGACTTGACAAGTACTTAAAAAAACAAGGATATGGAAGAGGAGCCACTTACAGTAATTTATACATAAAGTTTAAAAACAAAAATATAATTATCGTTGTAGTTTATGTAGACGATATCATAATTGGAAGTGATCTACAAATTCTGAGTGTAAAATTTGCTTCATAAATGAAGAAGGAATTTGAAATGTTGATGTTATGAGATCTGACATTCTTTCTAGGTTTACAAGTATCTCAATCAGAAAAGGTATGTTCATCTCTCAAACTAAGTATATCAAAGAGACGTTGAAAAAAGTTCAAAATGGAAGAATCCAAACCTGTTAGTACTCCTATGGTCACTGCTTATAAATTGAGCAAGGATGATGAATATTTAGAAGTAGATCATACTATGTATAGGTCAATGATTGGTAGATTATTATATGTAACAACTACAAGACCAGATGTAGTGTAGGTCGTAGGATTGGTTTCCAGATTCCAATCAACCTGAAAAGAAACACATGTGGCTGCAGTAAAAAGAATTCTTAGATATCTAAAAGGTAGTCTCGATTATGGATTATGGTATCCAAATGGAAATAAATTCACTCTAAAATCATTTATTGATGCAGATTGGGATGGAAGTATTGATGACAGAAAAAACACTAGTGGATCAACATTCTACTTAGGAGATTGCTTGGTGTCATGGCAAATTAAAAAGTAGTCTTCCATTTCACTGTCTACAGCAGAAGCCAAGTATATTGTTGTTGCATCATCTTGTACACAAGTCATTTGGATGAAACAAACATTGGAAGATTTACTTGTAAAATATGAGGACCCAATAGTGATAAATTGTGACAATACCAGTGCCATAAACATATCAAAAAATCTCGTCATGCACTCCAAAACAAAACACATTCCAATAAAGTATCACTTTCTAAGAGACCAAGTGTCACAAAAGGTCGCCAAATTGGAATATATTGATACTAAAGAACATATTGTCGATATATTCACTAAGCCACTACCCAATTTGAGCATCTTAGACGTAAGTTGGGAGTAATCTCCTTACAGTGAATAAAAAGGAGAAAAGGAAGCATGTCAAGGGGAGATATGTTTACAGGGGAAGCTATCAGAAGGAAACCTTAGTCGTCGTTGTCAAAGGGGGAGAATGTGTTGAGGTCGCCAACAACGCCAAAGGGGAAGAATGTTTTGAGGTTGCCATCAATGCCAAAGGGGGAGAATATTTAATGGAGTTGCCATTGATGCCAAAGAAGTTCAATAATGACAAAGGAATAACCAAGGACATGATGGCAGGGCAACTCAGTGTAAGATAAAGGAAGCGATGATCGAGCGAGGGGATCTAGTCCGATGAAGTCTGATCGATCCTCTGATCAATTAACACAGAATCGTGGAGTTGCAGCCAAATTATTTAGTAGAGGTTGGATGGCTCATATTGTATCAAGAAAATAGATCGACTGCAGGGAAAGGATATGCATAGTAAAGGTGCATGGAAGATAACACTCTGGAGTGCTAAAGTGAAGTTTCATGTTTGACAACGGATTAACGAACGAGGAGGATTCCACAAAGTGATCGATGGTTAACAGGAGTTGCAGAAAAAAGATTTGCAGAATCCCATTTTGGAAAAGTTGGAGAGGCACATCCGCAATCTGCAATCCGCAATGCGGAAGGAAGCCGCAATCCGAGATCCATAAATTACAGAAGCAATTTCGAGAAAAGTTGAAATGCAGACTTGCAATCCGCAATCCACAATTGCTGAAGGAAGGAGATTACGATTATGGAAAGGCCGTTGAGGAAAGGTAATTACGGAAAGGTAATTGCCCGCAATCCACAATTTTGGGAAGTTAATTGTGGAAGGTAAATGTGGAAAGGTTAATGCGGAAAGGAAACTGCGGAAGGTCATGACTGTTAAATTTAAAGAGAGTTCAAAATGATAAACAGAGAGGTAAATTCGAATTGGTTTTTGTTTGTGAAAAGTCACAATGAAGATACGTGACTGTTAGATTAAGAGATACGTCTAAGGATATATAAACAATGCTTTAAACTTTTAAATAAGTGTCTCTATACATTCAATTGGGAGATCCATTGGAGTAGGAATTCAGAGATCAAATTAGCACATACGGGTGGTTGGGAGGCGCTAGGGTAGGCAACATGCCTGTAAGGGGGTCGTAGCCTCCTTCCAGTGGTAGCTGGTAAATAGGGTGCTGTAGCATCTTTTCAGTACTAATTGATAAACAAGGGGGTCGTAGCCTCCCTTCAGTAGTTGCTGGTAAATAGGGTGTTGTAGCATCCTTGTATGTAGTAGCAGGCAGAACCTATTTGTAAATATAATTTTGTAGAATAGAAAAGAGTTGGTGGTTTTTCCAATTGGGCTTCCACGATAATATTGTGTGTTCTGTTTTATTGTTGATTTTATTTTTAAGTGATAAATTTTTTAATAGATTGATTAATACTGATTCACCCCCCCTCCTCTCACTATTGCTTGATATTCCAACAAGAAAGAGACCGTGGCTCTATTTAATCAACACCAAATCGTCTATGTCTTGGTTGACGTTTACATGAAAGGAGTGGAGGCGCTTTGGAAGATTGCAAGCTGAAAAAACCAAAACAAAGTACCCTACGTTTATTTTATCCAGCGATATAGGCTTTGCATATTCCTGTAGTCTCTCAAATTCTTCTTTTATTTTAAATTTGTATGTTTTGGGCATCACACTAGCGAATCCCTAGTTACTAAGCTGAAGAGCTAGGTTAACATTTTCCACTTGGGATTTTTGGGTAAGTTTTCCTCGAACCTGCATCAAAGTGGTATAAGAGCACAATTTCTCTATGGGGTGAATGGAGGAGAAGTGTTTCAACAACAATTTGCAGGAAAAAATAGGAATTTGAGCTAAAATCAGCGCTGGAAATTGTTGAAGAAATGGTAAGTGGATATTGGTCTATGATTTGCATTTGAAATATTCATATATATTCTTGAAATATAGTAACAGTTGGAAGAGAGTGTGGTAGATAGACCCTTTCAACAAGGATATTGATCTATGCTTTCCATTTGAAAGAATCATATATATTCTTGAAATATAGTAACGGTTGGAAGAGAGCGTGGTAGATAGACCCTTTCAACAAGGAGTGTTGTGATTGCTTCTAGTTGAGATATAAGTAAAGAGAACACGTGAAATTCTCAAAGGAGGAGGAGTGACTGCAAGTAGGAATCCTATAGAGAGAGAGTACAACGAGTACTTGAAGGGTTCTAAGTGAGAGAACTAGTGGAAGACTTCATTTGTAGTTCAACATGGACATTGAGGATCTTGTAAAGGTGATGAGAGAGGTGATTACTAAAAATCATCTTAAGGGTTCAAAGAGAGGCCATAAGAAAGCAAGGAAGGATGTCAGAGGATATGTCATAAAGAGGAAAAGTCAAATAGAGTTTGACAGGAGACTTGATGAAATAGAAGCAATGATTAGTGCATTGACAAAGTTGCTAGAGGAAAGGGGAATATGAAAAAGACTTGTATTATGGATGGAAATTGAGGAAAAAGGTGAAATGACCCATAGTAAAAATATATGCCATAAAACTCAAATACAAGTTGAGTGTTTGGTGGAAGAAGGAGAGAAAGATCACAACAAATGAGCACAAGGAAACAGTTCAAGTATGTGAACCAGAGAAAGGTATATACCTTGATGACGGGGAGGAAGAAAATGTTAATGAAGAATTTGTTGAAGAACTCAGGGGTGTAAATAGTTCACATCGGTATGGAGAGAAAGAAGGAGAGCTCAAAGTAGCTAAGATAAAGGAAGAAGTTTACATTATTTGTGAACCTAGACAAGCTGTCTATTTTGATGAAGAAAGTAATAAGGATGCTGAAGGGAGGTGTGTTGAAGATCTCAATGGCTGCTATGCAAAAGCAAATCAACATAAAGAATGGGAAATGAAAGTATCATTAGAGGTTGAAGAGCCTTATGATCTTTAAGCTAATAATTTTTTTTACAATAAATTTCCCAGGAAAAGAAGAGGGACAGCTGTTGAAAATTGTCAGGCAGATTGGAAAGGATAAAGATGAATATGAAATCTTAGAGGAAGAGATTGTTTTGAGGAAAAATATGGCAATTCCAACCAGAAATGATAATTTTGAGGAAAGCAAAAGTCAACTTGTTGTAATGTAGCAGTGGAAGACATTTTTGTAATCCTTGAATACTTCATGGAAAATGGTGATTAACAAATTTGATAATCTTAAATGTGAAGAATGCATTTCGAGGAAAGTGTACAACATTCTACAACAAAGGGACAAATTGGATGAAGAGATTGATGATTTTTAGGAATTGATGAAGAAAGCTTGTAAAGAGAAATAATAAAAGGAAAAGAAGGCAATAAACATTAAGGAATAGTTGGTTGTACAAGTCTACAATAACAAGGCAATGGAAGATGAGTAGCTACAACATAACATGTGGGATCCAAGATGCCTGAGGACTGAAGGTACATGACAGGAGGTCATGATTTTTCTTTAACCTTGGGATTTTGATGCAAGGGTGTTATGCTCTCATTTAAAGCTTTGAAGGTTGGTCAGACCTTAGGGTCATGACACCAGCCAAAAGAGGGTCGATTATAGTTTTGTGTAAACATATATGAAGTTTTCTAATAGTTGGAAAATGTAGAGTCAAAACACTATAAATAGTGATTAGGTGTGATTAGAGTCATGAGTTATTACGGGGTAAGATTAAAAAAAAAATTAGAAATCAGTTACATAAATGTGGGTTTGTTTGTGGTAGAGTGGGAAGTAGCTTTTTATTCCACGTATATCTTGCAGGTAATAATAGAGTAGGAGGTAGAAATCATGATGGAGGGGACAAAGTTTAAGGAAGGCCAAGGCCAAGAGGAGGCCAATAAACGACATGAACAGGCAGTATAGAGGTAGAAGAGTCTTGTGCTTACAAATTTCTAAGAAAGTTATGCATCCCTAAACTATATGTGTGAACGCTCTTGTGTATTGTGCAATTCCATTTCAGATCAATCTCTGTGTGAGATTGTTGTCTATCTCTTGTAAAATGTGGATGAACACTTGATAAATGTTTAAATGGTTATTTATGGAGTGAATGAGGATTGTTAATTGGGTGCAATGGATCGATCTTGTCTTTGTTTAATTGAACCTAATCATTGGCTTTGAGTAATAGAGTAGCGTTGAACAGGTTGTTAACACCCTCTATGTTGAACAATTGAGGAAGGATGTGATCAAGAAATGATAAAGGCATATGCAAAAATTGGTAAAGGGTTAGTAGTCATGGGTCTTGTATTAAAAATGCGCACTTTGGTTAATTCATTGCACAATTCAAAGGTGTAGATTTATGAGCGTGAAAATATAAGGTTGCAAATTGATCCACTGGGAAAAGTTACACGAGAAAGAAGTTTTGACGGAGAAGCGGAATTGGTTAACAAGATAGCAAGATCGACGGCCAAGAGACAAAGCAAATAAAGTCTACGGTCATGAGGTAGTTCGCAATGTGAAGATGCACGGTTGAAAAAATGAGAAAGGCGGGCGGATTGTGTAGAACAGGTTTGATCCAACGGTTCAGACAAGAGATGAAGTCTTATCAATGGTCATAGTCTACTCAGGAGCGCAAAGCTGTGAGATAATTAAAAAGGATGAGTGGTAGCAGAATTTAAACCGCTTTCCATGTGGCAACTTTTAGTGAGTTCCGCTGAGGAAAGCGATAAAGGAAAAACAACTTGTTGAGCGTTCTGGAATGATCTGTTGTATAAAAAGTGAGTTGACCTAGGTAAAGTCATTTTGTTTGCACGTTGTTGGTGATAAGAAGAAGGGACAGTGCACCATCTTTTTCCGAAAGTCAACTTCTACGTATCCAACAGTTACCAGGTAAGCCTTAAAACACTGAGACTTTGTTGAAGACTTGTTACCGTTGTTTTATTATGGAGAAGAGGTTGTTGTTGATAGGGAGAGGAATGTGTTTGACCCTATTCTATCAGTATGTAGTGTATCCGTTTCAAAAGAACGTTTATGGTAGCATAATTCACAAGGGAATGATATTCTAAATGTCTGCAGTTCTTTCTTATATTACTTTGATATTGAGCAAACCCTACCTTTCCCTGAATTTGTCGAATGGTGTGCGAATAGTTATTGATCTTCCGAAAGAGTTATTATGAGTCATACAACGTCAAAAATCCTTTGTAGAGTTGACGCAAAAACTGTTCGCGGGGTATTGAGTCTGCCTGATAGTTTCCCTGAAAGCTCTGAATCTTTCAATGAGCAA
Organism: Pseudotsuga menziesii; assembly: GCA_001517045.1. Classification (NCBI taxonomy): domain Eukaryota; kingdom Viridiplantae; phylum Streptophyta; class Pinopsida; order Pinales; family Pinaceae; genus Pseudotsuga; species Pseudotsuga menziesii. Next base: position 203,107 of record LPNX010946022.1, read on the forward strand.
GTCTTAATTGAATTGTATAAAAATTGTAAAAACGAAGTCAGATGTCAGTTTTTATCCAGTATTCTAAAAGATGGTCAGTCGTTAGAGGGTTTATTTCTGCCATACAATGTCAATATTTTCAAGGAGGAAGTCCAATTGGTCATGTCACTTGTTAGTCAAGTTTTGGGTTTGGATGATGATACACATATCAACGAAGTCATCTTAGGTTTTTTTCTAAGTATAGGTTTGACTGACCATGAATCCCATTTAGTTCGTTGTTTTAATCTCGATGAGTATTTAGCCGAAGTAAGATATCAGGTTCTTCAGGTATCAGTCATATTTGTTGAACATGCTTTTGCATTCGAATGTATCAGAGTTGCAGTTCTTGTCTACCATGTTCTCTCCAGACCTTCCAAAACAAATTAACATGTTCGAAGTTTGTGAATACAATCATGGCTGAGATATACAAATTGCTTTTTGGTGATGTCTTGCCAAGGGTGTTGGAAGATATGAGACTTATGTTGCAGTCTTTTTCAGAAGACAAAACAAGAGATTGGTTTTTGCATAAAGAATTTACTATTCTTAGAGTGTATGGTTTCACTGGAGAACCATACAGGTTACCCGCTTTCTTGACCCCAAGAATATTCATATTAGAGTTCATGAGACAGAGGTTATATGCAGAAGAGGAACATTTTGGGGCATTTAAAAAATCTTCTAATGGTTAATTTCCTCTCAAAGTCGGTCCTTTCATTTTTAAGAATAAAAGCGCCTTGTTAGTCATTGAGAAATTGTTAGAAGTAATGGATTTTCAAAAAGAGGGAAAAGTGAATTATGACCCACACCATGTTCTTTCTCAGAGGAAGCAACTGAACAAAAATAAGCCATTTGATCATCAAATTGTTGAGGGATTAGACAAAATAGCAAATCTGTCTAATTTTGAAGAAAATATAGAAGTTGATGAAGATAGGAGGGACAGATTGGCTGTAGCAGCTCAAGCGTCTGTTAATTCCAGCATTATGAATAAAAGGACTCTTTCTGAAGCAGATGGCATGGACGTAGATGAAGATATTTGCCATAAAAAGATCAAAGCGCATCCTCAAGATGAACAAACTATTTCAGAAGAAATATTTTCAGAAGATTTAAAGAAGATGGTCCCGTTCCAGAAAAAAGTCTGTATAGATGCATCAATATTCTTTCGGAGATGAAAGTAAAACAGAGCCCAGTTCCCGTTACAAATCCAGGACAGAGTTAATGTTGAGTTATGTTGATAAAGAAATGCAGTCATCTGAGGAAACTAAGAATCTGCTTCCTCGAGTTAAGAAATTAATCAATCCAAAGACTTCATTGATTTCTACTCGAGACGCATAGAGGAATACCCTAAAATTTGCAGTGGTAAGTGATAAGAAAGTGTCTGAAATGGAGGTGAAGCTGAACAAAATCAATGTTCCTGATAAAATACAGCTCCATAAACAAACTAGAGATGTTATTTATTATGATTTGTTACATGTAATTGTGAAAATTACTAAATTACAATCTCTTGTAGATAAGATGGAAGTTCAATTGAAGCATGCAATGGTTGAAAATAAAGCAAATTTGATTCAAATTAAAAAGTTGCATGGAGATGTTATAAGCTTAGGGACCGAACCAAGTAATATGCAAGCAACCAAGAAACTTCTAGAGGAGAAGGATAATACCATTCAAGTGTTGAAAAAGAAGCTTAAAGTCCCTAATGCTGAACATGTTCAATCTTCAGAATTGTTTGCATTTCAAGAAGAGAAAGAGAAAGTCTATCAGGAAATGATGGATTATAAAGGAAAATCATTGAAGCTACAGCAGGAGAAAAACAAGTGGGAGGCAGAAAGGGCTGAATTGATAGCTCATATTGCAAAGTTGAAAAAAGATCAAAATGATGAAAAAGAGGTTATGGAAGAACTGATGAATCAACCCTTTGTTGATACTGATTTACCCCTTGTTAATGTTGAAAGACCATTAAATGAATTTTCTGCAGATTCTTTATTAGTTCCTATGTCTCAGGTGAGCTTGAAAGAAGCGGAGATTAAAGAATTGAAAGATGAGGATGAAAAGATCAAGTCAGAATTGGCTAAGAGCATTGAAGAGAAGAATAAAGCGTGGAATGATAAAAGCCAATTACAGAAAAAAAAATCAATGAATTAAAAGAAATAAATACATGAAAAGCTCCTTTACAGGGAGCTAAACATTTGATTTGGGATACTTTGTCTGTGGAAATCACTAAGTTCAGGCATTATTTAAATTTTATTGATGATGAAAGTGCACTGGTAATTTTGGCTACTCAAAGATTGAAATTGGCCAATGAAACTATGGAAAAGAAGCCTCATTTTAAGCATTTACACCATGGGTAGGTATGGGTGCACCTTGTGGCAAATCCATTAGGACACAAGGCTTAGGATCCCCTAGCCACACATGGTTTTATGCATTGTAAAGGTGGTTGTTCTTGTAAGGGTATATCACACCTACTCTATCACACCTCATTCATTCCCACTTGGATGTTACTTTATTGTACTACCCCTCCCTCTTGGTCATCCTAATGATGAAATGCAAATCATCCACCTTGAAAGCATCCTTTTGAATGTCGTACCATCAATTGAAGGAGGCCATTGAGGGACAAAGACACTTGTTGGGGCTAGATGAGTCATGACATCCTCCTTCCAAGCTCAACTTTTCATCATGTTGAAGCTATCATCATATTTTATCATTGCTTATGTTTTAAGAGGTTTAGTCCTTGAATTGTGGGTGACAAACCCTAAAAATTCATTTTAAACTCAAATCAGGGAGGTCATCCTAGAGTAGGGGAAAATGATAAATTTTTCTTATAAATAAGACATCCTCCTCTTATTGGTAAGAAATATCATCAGATCGAAATGGCTGAAATTACTTGTGTATATGATATCTTGATGTGGTGCACAACTCTCTTCTTGGATTTTTTAGGGTTTCCAAGGATAATACTTTGTGATATAAGGATTGTTTGCATTCTTTCAAGGATATTATAAGGTGAAAGGATTCTTGGGTGTCACCCTCTTCTCCTTTTCTCTCTCAATTGTGGTAAGACCTTGAAACACTTGTCTTGCATTACCAAAGGTATCCAAGGCAAGATCAATTTAGGGTTTTATGCATGATGACTTAGTCTTTATTGGTGAGTCATATCTAATGAGGATTCCATATTGTTTTGGGCCTTATTATATTGTTTGTCCTAATTAATTCAAGTGTTAACATAACACATGGTTTATTATCCTTTCCCTAATTTATTCAAATGTTGAATAGTAAATTATTGGGAGAAGACGCTAGCCCCGATTTTTCTCATTGCCTAAAGGAATACAATCTAAGTCCATTTCCCTCATCTTTGTTAGGATTATATAATTATCCCTTGTCCATATATAGTCTAATTGATCATCTTGCCTAACTTAGGATTCATTTGCTAAAGTTGGTGCCACTAGTGCCACTGGTGCCATTGCTGTCGTTGGTGCCATTTGGTGCCACCAGTGCCAATCCCTACATTCTAGTAGCCACTCTAAGTGCCACCAGCAACCTCCATCAGTTGGTTGTGGTCGGTAGGCAGTTATGCCGAGTCAACCTCCAGTTACAATCAATTAGATCACTCTCAGTTAGTCTAGTGCCAGTTTTGCATGACTGCATGGGGAAGTGGCACATTTTTCCACCTACCTCATCAATTTAACTAGTTTAACTAGTTTAACTAATTGTTGAACTGATTTAGACATCAACAGCTAGACTAATGGCTCCCATGCAATGATTTAGACACTCCCAGTTAACCAGTCAGTCAAGTTTAGTTGGTAGATTCGAATCTTATCCACATGATTCGAATACTACTTATTGTAACACCATTGTATTACTATTGGAATAATGAAGATTAATGTTGTAATTAACTGATCAATTCTTATCATATTTGTCTCAAATTTGTCTTGTTTGGTGTACATTGTTCTTGATATTCCACTGCTCAATTGCTCTCATTTTCTTGTAGATCAATGGTTCACAAATTTAACATGGTATCAGAGACTTGTTCATGCTAGTAGCAAGTATTATCCTATCTCCATTGTACACCAAAAGCAGTTGAGTTTCCACATAAATCTTAGAATGATAGCCTTTCTCCCTCTGGATTGTGTCTAGAGAAGTCTATCCAGGTGTGACATACTCTGAGAAAGTGTACATGTCGAAGTGGAAAGGCTTGAACTAACATATGATTGTGAATTGTTTTTTTTTTAAGTGATATTTTGCATGTACAACTTCAATATGGATTCAAGATTATTAGTTCCTCTTCTTACTCCATTCACAAGATATTCAGAATGGAAAATTAAGATGATTTCATCTCTAAAGTGATAAGGTCTCTATGAGGTATGCATTGGACTTGGTAAAGAGTCTTATGAAGATGAGAATGACTGACTAAATGATGGTGATAGAGCTTTTGGAACAATATGTTTGGCCTTTTCTCCAAGTTTGTGCTACCTTATTGATTTTGTTGAATACCCAAAGCATCTCTAGACAGAATTAGATAGAACCTTTGGCAAGCATAATGAGGATAATTATAGCAATTTGGAGAGCACACCCAACACCAAAAGACTTCTTTCTTCAAAAGTGTTAGCCTCTATTCTCTCTGATGAAGTTGTTCAATATGAAGAAGAAGCATAATCTTCAACACAGTCAATTCGAATTGAAGAAAGTCTCCTTGGAGTGACTCCTTCTCCTGCTGCTCTCAAAGTTTATGCGATCTATGATATATAATCTTCTCATATAGCTGATCCAAGAGAAGACATTTGAATCTCTATTATTGAAGAAAAACTCTCCTTCCATTCTACTCAAGCACTCTCCAATGATTCTTCTATTTTAAATTATGTGCAAAGTTTGCCAGTGATTACTTCGTAAAATGAAGAGGAATTCGATTTCTCTCTCTCTAATGTTATTGTTGGTGTGCAAAAAAGTAATACTTTGGATGTTTTGGAAGAAATATCATATTTTAGGAGTGATCCATTCACTCTCATTGATCTAGATCTTCCAACAAATTCCTACATGATTGCTTACACCGATACTCATAGTTTTGTTGAAGAAGGAGAAAATTGTGCATCTACCATCTCAATGGAGCACTTGGAGCCTTTGTTACACACTCTTGGATCTGATATGACCTTATTTGAATCTTATATTACCTTATTTGGTTTCAATTTTAAGTTTCAAGAGCCTCCAATCATGCTTGTAGTTGTTCTCATCAATTTTGGTGTGAAAAATCAAGTACCTCAAGTCTCTTTCAGAATTGTTGTTGGGGATTCGAAGTTAGTTTTCTCTCATGATTTTGTTGATATTAGATTTTGCGAATCATTTGATATTTTAGAAGCTATATCATATTATGGAGCTCAATCATTCGCTCTCCATGGTCCCAAGACTTCTCTACCTTTCTACTTGAGCACATGCTCATCTCCTCAAAGTACTAGTAAAGATGGAGACATCATGCATTCGCCTGGACACTTGCTCCTAACACTTGGAGCTGATTTTACCTCACATGGTTCGATCTTCAAGGCTGAAACATATCAGTTGCTTAGGTTTACCTCACATGGTTAAAATTCTCAAGCACTTTTTCTCTCTCATCAATTGATCTCAGTTACTCTACATGGGTCCAGTTTTCATCTTGCAGTTGTCTATGTTCCTGATTCAAATGAGCATATTCCTCTTCTTCCAAAGAGGAAAATTCCTCCAGACATAATCATTTAGTTTGGAGAGGTTCACATGAACAGTCCCGGGATGATGATGCACATAAGAGCCATGATTCTGCATGGCTTCTCCACAGAGTTATAGATTGCAGCAAAATTTCTTGATTCTTGCTTATTTTGAGTGGGGGGGGGGGTTCCATGAGGTTTTCCTTATTTCCCTTAGTTTATTAATAATCTTTTATTTCTTTTGGATTGTATGGGTGAATTTTGGCCTAGTTTCCACGGCCCAAGTTGTCCAAGTTAGGATTAAGAGGGGGGGGGGGGGGGGGGNCACCGGTGCCAATCCCTACATTCTAGGAGCCACTTTGAGTGCCACCAACATCCTCCATCAGTTGGTTGTGGTAAGTAGGCAATTATGCTTTGTCAACCTCCAGTTATAATCAGTTAGATCACTCTCAGTTAGCCTAGCACCATTTTTGCGTGACTACATGGGGAATTGGAGCCTTTTTCCACCTACCTCATCAGTTTAACTGGTTTAACTAGTTTAACTTATTTTCGTATTGATTTAGACATCAAGAGTTAGACTAGTGGCTCCCATGCAGTGATTTAGACACTCTTAGTTAGCCAGTCAGTCAGGTTTAGTTGGTAGATTCGAATCTTAACCACATGATTCAAATACTACTTATTGTAACACCATTGTATTACTGCTAGAATGATGAAGATTAATGTTGTAATTAACTGATCAATTCTTATCAAATTTGTCTCGAATTTGTCTTGTTTAGTGTAAATTGTTCTTGATATTCCATTGCATAATTCTACTTCTCAATTGATCTCATTTGCCTGTAGATCAATGGTTCACAAATTTAACAATATTCTCTTTTTCAAATTTCCAAAATTATAGATTTTATATGTTTAAAAATACAAATATATATATATATATATATATATACGAAAAAACCCTAAAAATATTAAAAATTACAAAAATATTTGATTGTGGATGTTTCCATAGTGGTTAGACGTCATTGTATCAAAGCTTCTGGATGCACTGTGTAAAAGTTTTAAATTCGATGTTTTTGGCGGACCCTCCAGCCATATTTAGGGAATCAAGATGAAGATATTGTAAGATGGAAAAGTTAAGTTAAATAAATAATAGGATGAAGAAATAGTTGTTGAGACTAAACCCCAAAGATGGGATTTATTCCCAATTATTGAGAAATAGAATCAAGAGGACAAGTAGGAGGATTTGAGAGGAACCATTATACCAATTATCATGTATTTCTTTTTATTTCCATCATCAAGGAGGATAAGGCAAACAAGCGTAAAGCATATCGTTTCTTTGTGGACTTCCATAAGGCACTTGATATAGTCCCTGTACACTAGTTCTCTTATAGGCTTAAGGATTTTGGTCTTCCACCCTTGGAGGCATCGTTTGTGATGACACTCTATAACATAATTGTTGGTTAAGTACATATGAAGGATTGTTAGATAAAGGAGGTGTACAACACTATAAAGTTAAACGAGGTTTTTCACTCTCTTTTACACTTTTTGGACTCTATGTTGATAATCTAGAGGAAAGGTATCTCAAATGGTTGGTTACACTTCATTATTATTATCCTATTTATAAATGAGATTATCCTCATGTCCCACTCAGTGAGGGGCCCCCAGAGATAACTTGACATCCTCTAACTTATTTTTGTGACACTCGTTAGCTTTAGGTTAGTCTTTGGAAAACAAAAGTCATTGCCTTTAACATCCCTAAAAAGGAGGCAAGCAATGTGGTTCTTGATTACACATGTGAGAGGGCTTAGGTAGTCTTATCAAATGTATATTTGGAGCTCTTCATCTATGAGCCACACTTTATCTTGACTCCGCCAACAAAGGGTATATCAAGAGATACATGGCTCTAACCACTCTTGGAAATAAATGTTTCTAGCTCTAGTTTTAGGACATTTGATTCAAGATCCAACTCTTTCACTCATTGGTCACACATAATGTTTTATATGTGTGTGAGGTTTGGGGACCATACCTTCAAGGACTAGACTAAAACATTACATAAAGAGTCCTTGTCACAATATTATCCATCCTATACGGAGTAGAAACAATGTTGGATTAATTCATGTTGGTATGTGAGAAGCTTTTCATTGCTTCACCTCATTGATCTTGATATCAATAAATCAACCACACAGTAGTCGATGCTCCTGATCTCTCCAAGGGAGAGATAAACAAGGTATTTGTATTGATATTTATAGAGCCTACCTTTATTCCACATTGTTTGACCTCATAAAGTCACTTTATCCCAAGCTTCAACACTATTAGGATTTATATCTTTAGTATAATGATGGGATCATTTATCACTTGGGCCGTACCAATCTCTAGTTACCTTGCAACTTGAAGGTCTCTCTTGCCCAACTTAGAGTTTTCTCCCACCAGATTTGCATTGAGACAGATCACCATATTCATTGGGAGCACTATATTTGCTAGATCTACTCCTTAAAGCCTTGGATTGAGGACCACTTTATATTTTGTTGTGCTTCTTACTACAAGATTAAAGGACAAATATTTTGTCTCATTAGAAATTTACTTGGTTCTCTCCATGCACTCATGGCTTATGAGGAATCTATATGGTTAGTCATCTTCCTATAGGAGATGTTTGGCCATAGCCCTCTTCCTCCAACATATGTTTGACATGCACCAGGTTGATTATCTCATAGTTTCGACCCTTTGATAAGTAGCAAGATTCCCCATGGTTAGTACCCAAGCTTGCATAATATACCTAAGAGGCATCATAAAGCTAATGATTTCCATGGCCTCAATCCCATCACATGTTTCTTTGTAGCCTTTAAAGTTAAAAGTGCTTTTCTAGAACACAATATCTTGGTTTCAAAACCTCCTTCTTGAACTGCTTCATTGTTCCCCATCTTGTTGCATCGATACTGCTTATTATTTTATTTTTTCCCTTTCTTTAATTTATTTTTCCTCTGAGATATACTTTTGACTTCCCCTTTATATATTTAACTATTGTGTTCCTTACAATCCCATAAACCACATTTGATCTTTAGCAAATATTAATATCTAATTCTTTTTGTAAGGCTCATACCCATGAAGTTTCGAACAAATGACCTTACAACAAGGAGCTCCTTAACAGTGCAACCATTCACCGTCTAATCTATGCCCCGTGGGCATCTAAATTAATTAAATTACTACAACGATATATATTCCATTATTGAGACTTTGTTTTATTTACATTAATGTTCTTTCAGTAACATTTAATTCTTCAAAAATTGTGAATTAATGATCTAAAGTAAGTGCAAGTCCACAATAATTTTAATAAAACGGTACCCTCGCTATAACAACTTAAGAAAGCGAAAGTCTTTCACGTTCTAATCATTCTCTTATAGTTTAAAATAACTAGCATAGATCCATCTTAACTCTCGTTCTATCAAGTGTCGAGAAGGATCAATCCCTTTAGGTGTAAAACTTTCCTTAAGTTTATGACTTATTAAATATTAAAATTGTAATAGTGAAATAGTTATCTATTCCAATTTGGAATCATGTTGTAATTGTTGTAAATTCTAACACATAAATCCTACAAATAGGCAAAACATTGCATTAAATAATTAATTAGGAATTAAAATAGTTATTTACCCAAATTTATTTGCGGAAGTGCCAACTAGTTCATGTTGTAAAGTATAACACATAAATACTACAAATAGGAAAAAAATGCATTCATTAACTAATTATGAAGTAAAATACTTGCAATTTACCTAATTATCCTTAATTTTCAATTGTCACAAAACTAATATTTAACTTTTTTTTGTAAGTAAGACTATATTATATTACTTAAAAAAGATTACATGTCCAACATTACAATTCCAAACCATAGCTATGAAACCAGACATAAGATATTGCTCTATTGTCCTTCCCAAACCAAAACCATCTCACTGCTGTGAGGAAAACTATAGACTTAAACCAGAATTACATTACCATAGGCTTTCCTCCCACTATATCTTCGACTATCCAAGCAAATATAACTAATACTTAGTTCTAAAACACTTTACCCGAGAATATGATAAGAATACATAACATTACTACAAAACCTGACGGTTTCGAGACTCGAACTCTGGAGCATGATGATATTACTATGGCAGAGCCACTGCTCTTCCATCCATTGCACGAGCAGGTTGAACCATATGTGGAGGAGCAGCAACATACCCTCTTATCAGTGTTGGGCAAGGAAGGAAATGAATCCCCAAGTTACTAGCGATGTCGTCCACCTGGAGATGCATCAAGTGACAATCCAAATTGTGATCTTCCCACACTCCAATCGAATCCATATCCCCTTCTTCCTTTGTTATTATTTCAATATAAACATGGGTGATAATGCCTTTCACCACCCAAAAGGTCACAATTATACAGTTGTAGGCAACCATGCGATCATGTGTCGAACAGGGATACTGCACCCACTCCGCAAGCTCATCAAACTCCTCCCTCAACTGCATGTCATGGAATTGGTCCCATAGATCCCATTCAATGTTCTCAATTTCCTCTTGAATGGCTATAGTTATTCTCGACTTGAAGAATTTGATAGCTAGGTTGGCTCACTTTTGTTCTCTGGTGTCTTGACAAACAACGACCACCCCTTTTCTCTTTGCTTCATGCTTGTCTCGCTTCGCCCTAGTCTCCATAAACCCCAACCACACTTGAAGTAAGACGGTAACCAGACACCGCCAATTTCCAAACACAGGGATGAAAACAATAAGGAATTCATTTGGTAACTCTCATTCCCAAACCATGGACCTCTACCTTGTTAACACCAAAAATTGTCTGCATAGCTCTCTATAGTCCAAAGCATAATTATACATCATAATCCCACCATTATTTCCTCTATTTTGACCTTCACAATTAAATTCCACAAAAATTGGTCCAAAACATCATTATTCCTTCCCTCACAAATACAGGGGAGATGGGCACTTATTGCAACATAACCCTCGTTCTCCCAAAAAGGACAAAAAAACCCTAAAATGAGAATGGGTCCAAAACCATGGACAAATACTATGCTCTATGAAAAACCATGGACCAATACCATGGGCATGAAAATCTTTGATCATCCTATAAATACACAGGCATGAAAATCTTTGATCATCCTATAAATACATTGTGAAGGTCTCCCCACAACAAATTTTCACTTTTGAACTTTATATTACACAATTCGAGAACCCTACATTCCTATGTCTTTTGCCACACCATCCCCCATTGCATGTTGAGTTTACTCCATGCAACCCTTGATTCCTTTCCCATTGACAACCCTTATTGGAGAAGATCGGAGAACCAGATCATGGGAGTCATCAGACCACATCCTTAAACAGATGCAGTGGCACATCTTATAAAAGGTACGTTGTATTTTGTTTCATTAGTTAGAAGAAAATCATAAAATCTAAAATATATGTATTGTTTTTTGTTTGATATTCAAGGTTGAGCACTTCTCTTGCACCATGAACTCTACCCTTAGATTCTGTTAATCTAAGGTAGGTGTTGTTGCAAGGGAAGTGCTCAACCTTGACTATCATGCCTGCCAAAATCCCTTCAAACATCCCTAAGTTTGAGGGAAAGGCGGGAGACGACCCTCAAAACCATATCATGTCCTTCCACTTATGGTGTTCCTCCAACAACATAGTGGCGTCTGTGGAGATCCTATTATCATGTAGGTAGAACACTGCTACCCACATCATGAATCACATCCATGAGTGGCGTCGTTGTCGTAGTTTGTGCAAAATCCAATTAGATGTCAGGATTTTCCTTGATTGGTTCCTTAAAATCTCACTCCCCCTATCGCTAAGGATGTTGCCTCTGAGTGCCCACAAACTAGGGAAGAAGCAATCCTTAATGCACAACAATTTGACCTTATCTATGCCCAATCGGGTTTCCTTTACACCATCATCCCTGATGCTCCTCGTGCTGGCTCCTCATGACGCAATACATCGGGGGCATACCATGCTGCTGATGGAGTCATTGGCTCCATCACCCAGCACCCCCATCTATACACAGCCTCTCCTTCGATGCCACCTCACTCCGATAATTCCCCTAGTGTTTCCCAACCTGGCTACGCCCCTGACTTTTCATGCGCAATGGCTCAGTCTAGATCTACGCCTTCATATGTGTCTTCTACACCTATTCCTCAAGTTCATGGACTAAATTCCTGGCACCTACGTGTAATGGCTAGATGATAGGATTTGCAGCCGCTCTAGCCTATTATCCACCATATGTGCAACCTACACCTGCTCCGACCCCGAATCCCCTTGTTCCTCAATGAAAAGTATATGCTCAACATAACCTCCATAATCAAACCACTCCCAATTACCAACAAGGGCATGGAAGAAGACATAGAGGTAGGAACCAGGGAAATAACCAACCTTAAGGGGGCGATCAACAACCTACCCATCCTAACAATAATAGAGCAAATTAACGTGAAACCAATGTTGTCACTCTGACACAACCAAGTCCAACACCACAAGGTCCTGCGCCTATGGTATTGTAGAACTCGTTACTGAATCAAGGTATGGTTGCATCCCAACCATTCATCCAACAAAACACCGCAACCACTTCTTCGAGTCAACCCATCGATCATGGTGTCCATCATCTTATGGCATTGTCGTCGTACGTCAACTTACATACTCAACGCAACCAATATGGCTCCACCACGGAAGCGATTAATCCCTCCATGACATCTACCTCCACTTCTCTTGATATGTCCTTACATTTGTTGAGGCCCCCTATGGATGGGACTGCCAAAGTCCCTAGGTTCCCTTTGCATCGTGTTGAGAACAACCCCACTACTATACCCACTCTCAATTATAGTATTGTTAATGACTTAACCTAGTCTCCCTCTGCCATGTTTGCTCTGGAAGTCCTCAGAACTTGCCCTTCACAACGCAAATCCTTGTTATCTGCTTTAGATGCCGTTGACCCCTCTGATTCCATGTTTATCACTTTAGACTTGGATCAAGGAGAACCCTGCATTCCATCATCCGTAGCCTTCCAGGTTTTGATCACCGTTCGAAATTTGGTCATTCATTGATGAGGGTGCATCCACTTGTGTTATGTCGACCTTCGTTTGGAAGAAGGTCGGATCCCCCACCCTTCAACCCTCAACCATTACCCTTTGTGGTTATGATGGTCGTGCTGCCCAACCACAAGGCGTTCTCATGAATATCCCCATTGAGTTGGTCGACAAAACTATGCTGATTGACATCGAGGTTATGGACGACTTGCTATATTACAACCTCCTCCTTTGACATAGTTACAGGTACAAAATGCGAGTCGTTGCTTCTATTGTCTTCTGACTCATGATGTTCCCCCATGATGGGAAGATTGCGACTATCGATCAATTGACGTACTACAATCAAGGACAAGACACTATGAAACATGTTCTCCCTACCATCGACACCATGTTCTCCCTACCATCAACACCATCCCCTCCATGTCTATTGTTGGTTCAAGCCTATTTATCGATGCCCCTTTGAAAAACACCTTTTTGTCCCTTCCACCTCCTCCCTCCATGGTTGATATATCAGATTTATACACCATCACATTCGGTAAACTTCTAATCTCATCGTAACCTCATCCACAACCCCAACCGCAAGCCACTGGGAATTATTGGGGTTCATTTCCCATACACACCATCCCCTTTCTCTTTCCACCCTTTGGAATCATGAGTAAACTAGTCATGACTACTCTAAACCTTTCAGGATTCACTTTGGGCATTCCAGTGTGGTACCTCGATCTACCCAACCCCACCTCGACACCATAAATCGTGTTGACACCACTCCAACCTATTGAGACATTGTCATACCCACCTCCTAGTACACAACTGATTGTTATTACATCTACTCCTACACCCTCTCCTCCCATGAATATTGGGGACAATGCATCAAAAGACTCAAAAGAACCATGTCCACCACCTACTTGTGCCTAATGTGATGTCATGAGCCGTGCGATGCAAAATTGTCCTAGTTTGTCGTTTTTTCGCACCCACATGCACACAGTAATAGAGACTGTCGACATTTGATTTATCAATGTACCAACCATCCCTGTGATTAAGAACAAATCACTACGAACAAACCACTCATGTTTATTTTGTGGCCTATACGGTCATTATTCCCATCATTGCCCAAACCCGCACGAGTAATGGTCTCTCCTCATTAACTTTCGCAAGCACTCCCTTGAGTCCAAAATCATTGTCCTTAAGGAAATCCACCCTCTGGCCTCTTCCTCGGACACCCACAACACCATCTATATGATCTCCACTTCTAGTTTTCCTTCCCCCTCATTGACCGTGGAAGATCCCTTTGATCTATATGGATGCCACTTTCACAATGATGAAGAGATCCTTGAAGTTCTTATAACTCTTGAGTATCCTTGGGATGATTTACACCATCGCTCATTTTTCATCCCCGATGAACCTTCCTTATCGTCAGACCAATTCTCTCTCAAAGCAAAAGACTTTATCCATGGAAGTGTCGATTGGTTCAAAACCCAATCCCGACACCTGAAGCCTTTGAAGAAGTTAACATGGTCACTATCTCACCAACCATCCAAGCCGATATCTCAACGAAACCTGGGATAGTCAAGAATATCATGATTGGTGTTTCTTGCTCTCCCGAGGAAGTCACTGCTTACAAAACACTTTTTTTTCCAGGAATTTTGTGATATTTTCCCTTGGAACTATACCTAGATGCCTGGGCTTGATCCGTCTATTGTTGAACATCGCATCGACACACAACCTAATGTTACCCCCATTCGCCAAAAGAAATGACCCATCCACCCGTTAAAGGCCCCTACCGTCAAAGTTGAGATCAAAAAATTGTGCAAAGCAGGCTTTATATACCCCATTACATATACTACTTGGGTTTCCAATCCTGTTCCCGTTAATAATAAAACAAGGAACCATTCGTGTGTGTATTAAATTCCATTATTTGAATCTCATGTATCCCAAAGACAACTTACCCACTTCGTTTATTGACCAAATCATAGGTGCATGTGCCAGTCATGGAGTCTTTTCCTTGATAGACAGTTTTTTTGGTTATAACCAAATCCAAATTTGCAAAGAAGACCAGTATAAAACCGCTTTTACAACCCCTTGGGGCACTTTTGCATATCATGTCATGTTGTTTAGCCTTAAAAATGTTGGAGCCACTTTTTAGCGAGCCACGACCTTTTGCTTCCACAACCTTGTTCATATTGTTCTTGTATATTTGGACGACGTCACAACTTGATCTCGGAAGCGTTCCCAACATTTGGAGGACTTACACCAAGTCTTCCTTCGATGTAGCAAATATAATGTCTGCCTGAATCCCCTCAAGTGTGTGTTGTGTCCCAACCGTTCGCTTATTAGGATTCATCGTGTCCCATAATGATATTATCGTGGATCCCTTGAAGGTTCAAGCCAGCCTGAATCTTCCCCCTACACGTATTATGCGTTAATTGCAGAGCCTTCAAGGCAAGGCCAATTTCCTTCACCAATTTATTCCTGATTATGCAATGAAAGTCCATGGATTCTTACGCTTGCTCCATACTAACATTCCTTTTGTGTGGGATGAGAAAGTGTAAGCCACTTTCTATGCATTGAAACAAGCTATGACTTACGCTCCCTTGTTGTCTCCTCCCAACTTCACCAAGGAGTTTATCCTCTATGTATTAGCATCTCAAAATGCCATCGCCGGTGTCTTAGCCCAAGAAGATGATGCTCGTTAAGAGGATGTGATCTATTATGTGAGTCGTAAACTTTTCGGACCACCATTACGTTACTCCCACGAAGAGAAAATGGCCATAGTCACCGTCCTTTTTGTGCAGAATCTACGTCATTACATTCTCATGAGCCAAACTCGAGTTGTGGTTGATTTCAACCCCATGCGTTATCTTTTGAGTTGCCTCCTTGTCCAAGGTCGTGCTGACAAGTGGATTGTCATTCTTCGAGAGTATGAATTGGAATTTGTCACACCCAAAAGCACCAAAGCTTTAGCGTTAGCTTCCTTGATGGCAAACTTCTCGTCGTCGTCTACCTTGCCTCCTATCACAATCAATCTCCTTGATGAATTCTTATTTGTCATTTCTATGAAGGACTATTGGTATGGGGGCATCTTCCTTTACTTGTGCACCAAAAAATTTGTGCCCCATTTAAGCCGTGAAGATCATCATCGCATACAACATCAACTACTCGATATCTTCTTCTTAGTGATGTCTTGTACCATCGCGGTGTAAACACAATACTACGTCGTTGCCTCACCGATGATGAAGCTGAACAAGTCTAGAATGACTGTCATAATGGAGCCTGTGGTGGCCACCTCTCCGATTGGCTACCGCGCAAAAGATTCTCCCTGTCGGTTATTTTTGGCCCACCATATTTGTTGATTGCGTTCATGCAGTTAAACACTGCCGCAATTGCCAACTCTTTTCCCTATAGACAAGGACCCCTCCTACACCGCTACATCATGTCATCACGGTCGATCCCTTCTGCAAATGGGCGATTAACTTCATGAATTGTAACCCTTCTTCAGCTGTCGACCATAAATACATCATTGTGGTTGTCAATTACTTCACCAAGTGGGTCGAAGCCATGCCAACCTTCAATTGTAAGGTTGAAACTGCGACACTCTTCTTTTTTAAACATGTTATCGCTCGATTTGGTGTCCCTGTCCAGCTAGTCTTAGACCATGGTTTGCACTTCGAGGACCCTATTTGGACAGAGCTCTCTGTTGTGTTTAAATGTGAACACCATTATTCCTTTGCTTATTATCCTCAGGGTAATGGCTAATTTGAGGATGTCAATGAGATCCTAAAAACCATGCTCCAACAAATGGTGGATAAACACAAGGCCAACTGACACCACTTGCTATTTTTCGCCCTCTGGGCCTACTAGACATCGACCAAAACCGCCACCGATTTTACCCCATTCCATTTAGTTCATGGTGTAGAGTTGGTTCTTCCCATTGAATGCCAGATTTCTTCACTCCACCTTGTCATCGAGCTTATACATGATACTTCATCGGTGGAAAAATGCCTACTTATGCTTGAAAAAATCGATGAGGACTGTCGTGTTACTTTCCAAATGATTGAAGTGACTAAGACCCGATTGAAGTCCCATTATGACTCCCATGTCCACCCACATACCTTTAATGAGGGCGATCTCATCCTACTCCGCGATTAAGAATGATAAGAATGGAAAATGGAAGCTCGAATTCATGTGGTATGCCCCTTATGTCATCCATTGTTGTCTCGACAAGGGGGCATATCTCCTCGCTGACTTTGACAGTCACCTCTTAAAGAATTCCCGCAATGGGATTTACCTCAAGAGATTCTATGCCTAAGCCGATTAACCTAAATACCCTTGTATCATAGTTTTTCCTTCTTGTTTTGCATCCTTTTTACCACTAGTCTCACAGTTTGTTTCCTTGGTTGTTCTAGATCGATCTTACCTTTCCCTTCTATGTTGGTTTTGCTGATGGCACAAGTAGATGGTCTCCTAATCTCGCCTCGGCTACGTGGGTCATTTATTCCTCGTCACATGAGTTGATCCATATTAACGAAATGTGTGTTGGTATTACTAACAACAACCAAGGTGAGTAAGATGGTGTCACTGGTCTCTTGACCGCGACCCTTCACTCGGCTATTCGTCGCCTTGATGTCTTCCTAGACTCCTAGCTACTTGTCACCCAGTTGAATAACTGCTACCGGGTACACGGTCCTTGCCTCTTTAGAAAGTTCATGCGCACTAGACAATTGGTTAGACATTTCGAATCACTTTCGAATCCATTTCATTCATGCATGTTCCTATAATTCTCAATAGTGTAGCGGATCAAATGGCTAATGACGTTCTAGAGTGACACATCAATCATCGTATATAGTAAATAAACAACATCATGCATCATCATATAGTCATTCATACATATGTCATATACATCATATATGCATAGTCATTGTCATAACAATAAACTCATTAAACACATAAAAAAAAATGCATCCACGTGCATCCATATCATATTATCATAATTAATACAAAAAAGAGAAGCCCCACATGCTTTCTCATCATACATATAATACAAAATTCCCCATGTTCAAATGCATTGGGGGGCAACACCACATGCTGCTAATTTGATTATGAGTCCTCTGATTATGTCTCCTCCTCAGTATCCTCCTCATCCGAGCTCTCCTCCTCCATCAACACATCTCCCTGTGTTGTTGCTCTAACATACTCATCAACCACCACAATCCTCCTCATCAGAGAGATCCACTTAGGAGGGGCTCGGTAGCATGCGACGATCAAGTCATCGTCTAGATACTGCCACCCATCGTCGGTGGCTCCCTCTAGTAACCTCTCCACGTCTAGCCACAGTGAGTCTAACGTAGCACTTTGTCGCCTCCTCTGCCCATGAGCAGGTGGACCTAACCACTCCACTCTTCCGCTACATCGCTGGTATCCCACTGTAGGATGTGATCCCACATCTATACATGCACACAAGTATGTCACCATTATCAATCACATGTATACTCTAGATACCATTGTGCTAGTAAACCAATATATATGACTAAATCCAAAAAGAGTCGTGCATACATACAATCTGGTCCCCAGACCTGTCTAGGAGGTAGAGGCATCTCTGGATCTCCCCGGTAGTCCATACCTACGTATGGGTAATCCTCGAGGAGGCTAGGAAGCTACTGCCACTGTGCAAATAGCTCCCATGTAAAGAAACAACCTACCAAACTGCCTCCCTTTTGGATCATCATTTCACACCACCACCTCATATGAGGCTCGTGTGTTCCCCCCTTGTTTACAGGCCTCCATTTGGTCAACTCCTTCTTCTGTGCACCCCAAAGTCATTCGACGTCAGTTTTTTCATGTTGTTCACATCGATGGATTTCGTTTTCTGTGCTCTGTCTACCTATGGGATTCACGTCTCATGCTCTCCCTACTTTTTTCAAACCATTTCCCAAACTTACCTCAATTTCTGTGCCATCAGGCAAGTTGGACCCCTATTGTATTGGCATGTTCACGATCCTTTAACTCCATCCATACTGCAAACTATACGGTATTTTACCACCATTCACCATCTTGCAAGGATGTGCTATCAGTGTTCCACTGTTATTTTTCTCCCCATTAGTCATGATCCCGACATCACCTCTTTTAGCACATTGAACACTTCCTCCTTGCTTGACTACCATTACAAAGTTTATGTTAAGCTCTTTTCTGACTCCTTAAAGAATGAAAATATTGTTGAGCAAGCTTGCTTCCTTTCATGCTTGTCAGAGTATTTAAAAGGGAGTCTATGTGGTATCATTTGTCCCTTTTTTGGAATATGTAGACCAATTAAAGAAAAGGACCACCCTAGCACCTTCTAGCTAGGAACGATTCTCATTGTATCCTTTTAGGCTTTTTGGGACATTGGGACCATAACTTACGAAAAAGCTCACTTATGGGTTGTATTTAAGCTCTTTTCTAGCCCTCTCATAAAGAAAAAATCGTCGAGCAAACTTGGTTTCATTCATGCTCGTAAAATTATTTGAATGACCATCCAATCAGTATAGGTTTAACCTTTTTCGACCTGTTTGGAATACCTATGAAAAATAAGTCTCTTTGCCCCTTTTGGCTGGGAGAGTTCTCCATTGTACACTTTAATCCTTTTTTGGGTTTATGAGACTGCAATACGAAAAAGAGACCCATTGGAGTCTTTTTCATGTTTTCAGACTCTCTAAACATGAAAACAGCATCGATCATTTACTGTCTTGGACTTGACAAAAATCCACGAGACAGTATCATACTGAGCATACTTATATCCCTTCTTCGAGCTCCTTAAACTATGAAGAAGGGCCAAACAGTGCCTTTCGATGCCACATATATTTCATATATACTCACATTATGGTAGCATTATCCCCATTGGGTCGCCTTTTTTTCGAGTACTCTGCTGTGAGTCTCCCTTGGATCCCTGGATATCATTTGTTTAGTACCTCCCCCAAGTATCTCCCATTACAGTCATCTCCCTGGTTCCACAACTATGATTCCCTCCCCATGAGTCAGTGTCATCTACTGCCAAGTCAGCCCTGCCATTATACTTTGAAAAAATGAAGTTTGAGTCCCCTGTACTCCTCTTCCCCTATTCCCCATTCAGTGTCTTAATCCCATTATTATTCCATATCTTCGGTCCCCCCCCATCATGCTTATATCAAGGAAGTCTCATTACCTTAGTAGTTGCATGTCTCCCTCCGTCGACGTCAACACATCTATTCCAGAGGATATACCCAAAGGTCCCTGTATCTTGGTTTCATCCACCTCATTGATGAGTTCCTTGGACCACTTGAAAGGAGTCCTTAGTGTCTTTTGGGTTGGTTGTGTCTCACGTGCTTGACTTCTGCTACATTATCTCATCGTTGAGATTCGTATAGGGTATTGGTTCCTTCATTATTCGGTCGAAGACCTCGATTGTTAATCAACTTTAGCACATTGATCAGTCTATTTGGGACCCATACAATTTCATGTCCCTTGTGATATTCGAGCTGCATTGGCGACAGTGTTCGAAAGCCCCTCAATGTCATGCTTCTGTATATCTCAAGTATCAAATGTCGTTTATTATACCTCAGAGATTCTGACTCTCAATCATTGAGTCCAAACAATTGTATACACCTTCAGATTCAATAGAGATCGGTTATTGTGATATTGCATTCCAAGAGAATGCCATTGTTTCTATGTACCAGTTCTTCATACCTATATTCAACATCCCATTGAGGCCACCATTATGTAATTTCATTTGCATGTATTGATCGACTCCCATTATTTGAGCCTTGATCCCCATTTGTATATCGAGACATTGATACGAGCATGGGTATGCTTGCCTCGCCCATATATATGTCTGAGATTATATGTAACTCATCCATTTTTGAGAAGTAATACAAATCAAAAGTCATTGTAGTTCGAACGAGGAGCCTTTGACTCCTCCACGGTTCTCTCAGGTTTCTCCACTATTGCCACCATTTTCCCCTTGATCCTATGATGTCTATCGGCCATATGATGAGCTCCTTGCCTCACACATTAGGGGGTAATCTGTTAACACCAAAATTTTTCCACATAGCTCTCGATGGTCCAAACCACAATTGTACATCACAATCTCACCATTATTCCCTCTATTTTGACAATCACAATTAAATTCCACCAAAATTGGTCCAAAACATGATTATTTCTTCCCTCATAAATACATGGAAGATGGGCATTTATTGCGACATAACCCCCATTTTGCCAAAAAAGGCTAAAAAACCCTAAAATGAGAATGGGTCAAAAACCATGGACAAATACCATGGACCAATACCATGGGCAAGAAAATCTTGGATCATCCTATAAATACATTGTGAAGGTCTCCCCGCAACAACTTTTCACTTTTGAACTTTTCATTACACAATTCGAGAACCTTCCATTCCTACGCCTTTTGCCACACCATCCCACGTTGCATGTTGAGTTTACTCCATGCAACCCTTGATTCCTTTCCCGTTGACAACCCTCGTTGGAGAAGATCGGAGAACCGGATCGTGGGAGTCGTCGGACCACACCTCAAACGGCTGAAGCGGCCCATCTTATAAAAGGTACGTTGTATTTTGTTTTATTAGTTAGAAGAAAACCATAAAATCTAAAAAATATTGATTGTTATTTGTTTGATAGTCAAGGTTGAGCACTTCCCTTGCACCATGAACTCTACTCTTAGATCCAATTAATCTACGGTAGGTGCTTTTGCACGTGGAGAGAAATCTCCACTACATACCTACACAAGAACCCACGCCACCATAAATTCCCACAACAACCTATATGATTTCCAAGTGACTCCAACTAGATTTCCAAACGACTCCAACTCGATAGTCCCACACTCTCTAGCATAATTTTTCCGTGGCTTGAGTCTCAAAATATTTCCTGGGCCGTACAAGCCCATTTCCTCAACTTCTACCTAATACCCCATAACCCTACTTCCAGGAATGGACATCGCCTTAATTATCAACCTACATGATGTCAGGGGTATAATCTTGACATGATTCTCCTCCAAACACAGGCACACCGATTCTCACGTACAATGCATAATCCACCCTTTTGCCCCTCCATCACTCACATCCGGGACACAAAACTAATATCTAACTTATTGTTTTATTATCAACTTACTAATACACAATCCAACTTGCATGGGTGTAGCTTGATCGACAATTCACTTGAAAATGAGATGATATGTTGTAATAAAGGTCATGAGTTCAAATCACCCTGACTTACTCACGCCCCATGCTTAAGTGTTGTGTGGGTGCACCCACGGGTATAGTGGTAGCATACGAGATTGGAACCCTGGACCTTGTGTCACACGAGCACCAACCCCATTTTAGTTGCTGATTCCCCTAGTACAAAAAAAAATACATAGTCCAATATAATAACCAACCACCACTAAGTTAATTACTAAAATTGAACATCCCACTAAATAACAAATTCACTAATGAGATTTGTTTCCTCAAATCTTAAAGAACTTTTCCATTCATCCATTATCATACCATTTTTATAAAAAAGACCATTGGTTTTTCAAAATTATGGAAGACAAAGAGAGTAAGGACCTATTCTTGGTGACACGAAACTTCTCATTTGCAATTTTTCCTCATCTTTTAAGATTTCGTAGTTTACTTTTCCAAGAAAAACTTTGTCTCCACTCTTCCTTCAACAATTACTTAACCATATTTATACTACTACTAAACTATAATAAAAAGACATTTAATTTACATTAACAATAAAAAATCAACATCTAAACAAGATTAAACAAAGTAAACATCACATTTAAAGCTTAAAAAAACTATTTTATACATACCAAACAATAAACATGTGACATGAATCAAAATTCAATCCTCATATAAATGACTAACCCACACTCAATACGCACCAACAAAACTACCCATATCATCTTTATCATACAAAAATACATATACGTATATTGATATGGACTATAGAAAACTTTCGTAGTATAATTAACGAAGATAATCTTAAATTTTCCAAAATTCTTCACTATGATAAAAACTCCCATCAATTTATCACTATTTAAAACATAATAACAAGGCATACAACTTTCCTAGCTATAGAAACAAATCTATGGCTGAATGTTATCGTGGACATGACAAAATCCCAAGATTAGGTTTTAGAACTCTAATATATAAAACGCAAGGGTTCGTTTCCCTTCTAAAGACTCCCTTATAAAATATAATCAAGTGCTAGAGCCATTTCTTTTGACGTCAATCAATTTTTCCATTGGAGTGGCCTCAAAACCTCCAGGGTTTTACCAGTAACAGCATCAGTAGACTCTCCAATACAGAGCATTTGAAAATGGCCTCCGAGCGTTCTGAGCCTTCTAAGAAGAGAAAGAGCAATCTCGGAGATAAGGAACGATCGAGTGCAGGTAAAAAATTCCCCTCTAAGAAGAGAAAGAGCAATCCCGGCGACAAGGAAGGGCCGAAGCAAGGTAAAAAATTCCCAATGAACAGCAATGAGATGAAAGCAAAGCGGCATTCAAAGTCAGAAGATGATGGTAAATTTATTGTTGATAGCAGTAAGCCCTTCAAGCGAAAATTTAACAGTAAGCCCGCTAATGACAAAGAGTCGAAAGACGCTAAACTGGATCACCGAAAGTGGAAGGTTGGCCTCTATTATTTAATTTTTGTCATCTTTTGGTTTCAGAGTTGTGAAAATTGCACAGTGATAGTTCAGCAGAACTTTGGCTAAAATGCCCCCCTATATTTTATTTCGAACGTTTTCAGTCAATAGGCCAATCAATATGTTCTGACACAGATATGGCTGCCTGCAGGAGCTAATCGACAATCGCAAAAGGAAGAGAAAGCCTTATTATGACCTTCAAAAGGTTAGATTGTCAGTTTTTTTCCTTTTAATGAATAGTGCATACGAAATACCAACAAAATCGGGCATCGACATAATTTCCAGGGCTTTATGCCCGCGCGGGTTCGAACCTGAGTCATTAACATGGTGACAACGGGTCTCAACTAGATCATAGCTCGAAGGACTTTTCTTTTCATTTTAGTATTGTTATTAAATACACAGTATTTATAAGAAATATAAGAACAAGCATAGAAATATGGCTCACTGGGCTTATACAAAATGGGAACAACTCTGGGCTAATAAAAAATGGCAACAACGTATCGAAGAAAAGGGGATTGCAAATTAAGATCAGAGTCTCTATGCTCCGTCTATCTTTAGAAAGCTAAAACAGAAAACAACCCAAGACGTGTTAAATGCAGCTTATCGGTTTACCTGTGAGTTGTCTTGCCCCGAGCTGTTGATGTCAAGGTTGAAGGCACACTGCTAGACAGAGGAGGACCTAGCTGAGGAGGGGATAAAGAATTCCTCCCATTTCCTCATCCTACAGATGTTATCCACTTCTATGTTCTCCACTAGATTCTGCAGGGTTTCTAACTGAAACTGAATGTAAGCATGGGCCTGAGTCAGGTTACTCACATGTGCTACGAGACGTGTGCTCTCGTTGCCTCTCAAAGTCTGCTGCATACTGGTCTTTCTTCATCGACTCAATCTGTTCCAAAACCAGCTTCAGTATCTCAGCAATCTTTTTGTCGGAGTCCAGCAGGATTTTAACAGTTGCAAACCTCCCACCTCCAACTTCATCATGCATTCCCCCAGCCCGGCTAAACCTTAATGAATCTCTTGCATAAACATGGTTGTAGTCATATAGGAATTACATCTGCCCCTCTAGTCTTTAGGATCCTCCTAGGGGGACTTATCTTTCTCATTTGTTGCTTTCTTGCCCAATCAAATTGTTTCAACCTACATGATAGCAGACTTGGCCTTCTTTTGTCACATCTGTGGGATTACCACCAGTTTTCTTTCAGCGAGTGTAAGGTTAGAAGTCTTCCTTGGTGCCATAAAAACTCCATGGTTCTTAGGTCGGTGTCTGTTATCATAAATCTTGTAGTTGCCCCTTGAGATGTTCCTATTCAGGATGGTAGAGGGGAAGACAACCAAATTTGTGACCTACGACAGCCAAGACCTCTGAAATGGTTCAGTTGTCACACTGGTCAAGGCTACCAACACTTTAGACCAACCTACAAGCTAAGACTAAGGGGCGTCCCTATAACCAAGATAACCTTGTAACAGATGATCTAAGTGGATTAGAGAAGGTATCTTGATGAAATCTCTTAGGTCTTGTGGTTAATTAGAGGTTGGATTAAATTCTAAGAGATAATGTGTGCCTATGTGAAAAGCCCCAAATTGCCCTAGATAGGCTTTATTTAGAAAATCAAATCTTAGGACAATGAGGAAGAAATTAAGTAAATTAGGCACTGAATTTAATTGTTGGATACAGGATATGATGATTTAAAGCGATTCCAGCAATACTTAGATCACACAACTAGCAAAATGATCAACTACTTAAGGAGGGCAATTTAGCCCAAAGAGATCTAGTATCTTAGGATGGGAAAATGGAGTCAGATTTAAGTAAAATTTGGTCTCTAGGGGTTTTATGGAATTTCTAACTTGGGTTTTCAATCATTAAGCCAAAAGGTGACTGGGAGTACTACGACCAATAAACGAGGGTTTTAAGTGTGGGTTTTATTTACTATGACTAATAGAATAGAAATTTAAAACAAGAGATATAAAGTAGATCTTACCCAGAAAATCTTGTAGATGCCTCGCACATGATGATCTATCTCGTCTCGATCAATTTGAAGTAATTAAGATGAAGTAACAAGTGAAATCGATTTTCCCAAGTAAGGGAGTGCGTGCCCTTCCTCCCTGCATAGTCAAACTATTAGAGTGAGATTTTCTATGCAAAGAAAAGAACTAGAGATGCAAAAGAAATAGAGAACATATCAAAGATCAAAAGATGCTATTGAAAACTCCCTGATTACAAAACGCCTTCAAGAGAAACGAGATGGGGAAGTCCGCAAAAACGCCCAAATGAAGTTGCCCTCCTGCATGCAAATGCTGTCTTCAAAATATTTTTGATACTTCGAGAAATTACTCAAATGCTAAGCAAGATAGACTTTTTAATCACATACAAGAACATTCCACAAAGAAGAACCAAGAATCTCTGCAAAAATCTCTTTATTCAAATGCCTAGAACCAAGAGTCCCAATGATATATAATGAGGGGATCACAACTCTTAAATAGATCAAGAGTGTATCCACATTCTAACCAACATCAATCCAACGGTTGAGATTAAAACATCATCAATGGTGGAGATCTTTTTATTTTGTTCTACATACATGGATCACAAAGACCAAATCAAAGGGGGGCGGACTTTTGCCCAATGACGTCTTAGGAAAGACAAAACATACACAGAGTGTGATATAACATGATGATGCATAGAAAGGGAACGCCTTAGGGACATAAATCACCCTATGCTCCCTCACAACACAATAACATAAGATATAACATGGTGGTACATCCAAACCAATGACAAGTGCACCCTCTCTAGCAGACGTCCCCATTGGGACCAAGATAAAGCATGAAATGTGCTCCTTTGACAGGTATGAAGCATGAAACATGTGTAGAAGACCTTATCTCATCATGCCCAATCATCCCCAAGCCATTTTTTTTACAAAGACGGGTATTTAATATATTAGAAAAGGAGCCGTGGCTGGAAGCCAAAATTGGCGAAATCCATAGGTAATTCACTGTTCTTATGAAGTCTAGCAAGTCTGACAGACAACTACTACCAAAACCAAGACAAAATTCACAATACATAGTGGAGCTTACAACATCCAGATTTAACCTTCGGCTTAAAGTTCAGAGACATATACTTATAACAGCCAGAGATAGCCAAAACCTCTAGAGAGACTTAAAACCAAAAGAGAAACTTCTACCAACAGAATTACTCGATTCCTCTGCCTTGAGATCTTGTGAACGGACGAAAGCTAGACGCCTAAGCGTTCACCAGAGCACCATGGTCTCCAAATAGTCCAGAAAAAGGAGAACTCAGAACCTTCCCATCCTACAGAGAAGAGGCTGGAATCCGTTAATCAATTATCTAGTTGAGTTGATTTATTAGGAGCTCCTGGGCTCTATTTTTGTCTTTCAATTCCACAATTTCAGCCCTGAGGACATTGTTGAGCTAGGTCTGAGCGAACCATTCTTGCACCTGCGCCTCTTCCTCTTTCCCAACCCAATTTTCCCAATTTTGTCTCATGGCTTCCATTTTCCTGTTGAGGTGGCGAAGAGCTTTAAAGCTTCAGTCCATGTCACGTTGCATCCTTTCCCGGTCTAACAAACAACACAAAGGCCTGTGTCGCTTGTCCATTCTCGAAGCAGGCTGCCCTTCCAGATCGTTCTCAGAATTCTCAAGCTGGAAGGCGCACAGAGAAAGCTTCTGGGCAAGGATGGCCATGTAGGAGACAACCAACACATGGAAGGTGACGGTGCTGCTAACAGTCAAGTCGGTAGGGCCCTTGCCTTCCAATGCCATCTGTCCAGAACTTAAGTGCCCTTCCTAAAGAGATCGAGAGCACCAAGTGTCCACTGCGAGAGGGCCCAATCATGCTAAGGCACTGGTTGAGAGAGCTGCCCAAGGGTTGTAGAAAGGAGTGAGCCAAGAGGGAGGTTTACACCTTTGTTTGCAACTTTGTCTGCTTCTTCATTCAGATTTCTTAGGATGTGAAATAGTTGATTAGAGTTAAATTTCAGTAGGATTAGAAGGATTCGTTCCAGATTTGAGTTAAGCTTGACATTTCTTGAGGTTCGACCATGGATTAAAAGATCTAGTAGCATCTGAGAATCGCCAAAAATAAGAATATCTGTGATCCCCAAGAGGAGAGCAAGATGACAACCTTTTAGGAGGGCCAAGTCCTCTGCTTGATTATTGGATTTGGTTCCTAGGCCCCAACTGTAGCCAAGTTCTATATTTCCTCCAGGGGAAAAAAGCACCCCTCTTGCACCTGTTGCCTTGATCCCCAAGCCATTTCTTAGCCATCATTAGCCAAATCAATTTTTTTAGTGTAGCCATGTTCATTTTTCTGTGAATAAAACGCTTGATAACCATTGCTGTACAATAGAAGTGCCATTCTGCCCTTTTCCTTTGCCGAAAACATGATCTAAGTGTACCAAGTGATTTAGAGACCTAAAAATAGCAAGAATGACTACTCATACCACATATATCCATTTGAATATGCAGATGAAGGTCAAGGCCATGTCTAGTAATACAAATATGACCATAATAATAATAATAAACCATGAAACCTTTGTATAATGGCCAATATCCACCAACTGAGCCTGAAAATGGTACACTGGACACATATGGTGTATAAATGTGCAATCTCAAACCCTATAGTCAAATCGCCTCAGTAGTCGTGTTGACCGGGTCAAACTAAGTTTGACCAAGTCAAAATACTCAAAATAAAAGCCGAGTAATAATCTGGATGATCCTGTATGCATCATGGATGAATGAAGCTCACATGATAAGGATAATAACCAAACTTAAAACATTAATAGCACAATAGTGGTACATTAACATACATAAAGACATCACTTGAGTCAGAGTAACCATTAAATCCTTTACAAAGCCCCCTATGTATGCTCACTTACAAAATTAAACAATTTGTTATGATGCGTAAGGTGAGTAAACCAAGGCTTAAGATAAAGGGAGAGACTTGTTGACTTTAACACAACGATCTTTCAGAAAGAGGAAGCATGAATCCACTTGTACCCATGAGAAACAAAGAACAATAGGGAACGGAAGTGTCTCACAAATGGAATAAGTTGAATTGAGGAGTGTCCATTCAACTTAACAAATGTCTATGACTCACATCCAAGTTTGACTCAAGCTTCGTGAGGATCTTTTCTAGGACCCTTGCGTTGAGTACACAAGAAACTGTAATGTAGAGATCCTAGGGGACACTTAGAATTAGCTGTCGCTTACACTGGACACATATGGTGTATAAATGTGCAATCTCGAACCCTATAGTCAAATTGCCTTGGTAGTCATGTTGACCAGGTCAAACTAAGTTTGACCAAGTCAAAATACTCAAAATAAAAGCCGAGTAATAGTCTGGATGATCCTGTATGCATCATGGATGAATGAAGCTCACATGATAAGGATAATAGCCAAACTTAAAACATTAATAGCACAATAGTGGTACATTAACATACATAAAGACATCACTTGAGTCAGAGTAACCATTAAATCCTTTACAAAGCCCCCTATGTATGCTCACTTACAAAATTAAACAATTTGTTATGATGCATAAGGTGAGTAAACCAAGGCTTAAGATAAAGGGAGAGACTTGTTGACTTTAACACAATGATCTTTCAGAAAGAGGAAGCATGAATCCACTTGCACCCATGAGAAACAAAGAACAATAGGGAATGGAAGTGTCTCACAAATGGAATAAGTTGAATTGAGGAGTGTCCATTCAACTTAACAAATGTTTACGACTCACATCCAAGTTTGACTCAAGCTTCATGAGGATCTTTTCTAGGACCCTTGCGTTGAGTACACAAGAAACTGTAATGTAGAGATCCTAGGGGACACTTAGAATTAGCTGTCCCTTACTCCCTCTCACATCAAAACCCATGGGCTCTGTGAGGAAATGATCATTACATTTAAATAATATGGCCAGCAGTCTTTAGATTTAGCATTTGTTTAGCCATTGCTTTTTAGCCCTTTCACATTTCATTTCATAGCCCATTTTAGTTGTGTTTTGAAAGACAATTTGCAAAACTTATTAATGGGCTTGCCTTTCATAGTATATAGCATAAAACACATAAATGCATGTAAAATGGTAAAATAATTTGTGTCAAGATTTAGCCGATACAACTCGGGAAACTAGAGGGGATCAACCACAATCAGGACCAAACATCGGGGGCAACTGACTAGAGAGGTCAAGGCTTCAAAATCCCAACTCACTTAGGGTCAGGATCCAACACTAGCGGGTTCTCCTGGCCCACAAGGGTCAAGGCTTTGACAAATTTTGTTGCACAACTCAGCGTCGAGACACATTAACAACATGGGTTTGTCATCATAGATCCAAGTGGGGGAAGAAAGGTCTTCAATCTCAGAAGTTAAAGTCCAAGTTTGGGGTAAATCTCAAAATGGAAGATACGCATGGGTGGAGGAAATGAAACATGGTACCAACATAGCAAGATATGGTAAGTTTGCATAAGGTAAACAAATACGAGTGAGCTTACATAATGGCCTTATATAAAAGATCGTCTAACTACTCATTAAAACAAGTCACTCAAACCAATATAGTAACAATCAGCTAATCATGCCAAGCTACAACTATTAAAATAATCAATAGAGACAAACATACATCCAAATGCAACTTGTATACCTGCTCAACCATACACCTGTCTCTGGATCCATTGGCAAACAAAAACTCTGCTACTTGCTCTGCCACTCTACAAATGAACCATGGCTAGACCGAAATTATCTCAATTGGGTGACGGGTCATGCTGGATCAGTCTTGGCAAGGGGATATTGGATAAATGCTCCAAATAGCTCTTAGAAAAGCTCCCATCTGATCAACATGTATGCAAAAGTATCCACTATCAAGCAAGGTACTAGCTCATCTCTTTGACAAGAAATGATCTGCATCTTGGTAGCTCCAACTACAATATATGTGATAACAGTGCCTTCGACATTTCTTTTCACCACCATCATCATCTTGTATGTCTTTCCAAAATTTCATTGGAATGCTAAACTTCAAATGTATGCTAGAAGGTAGGCCTATTATTTTGTTATATAATGCTTGATGCTTGAGTGAATGCCAATGGAATTATACCTAAGCATGCTTGGGGTTTTCCATAGGGACAAGCCTTTCACAACATCAACTATCCTAAAATTTACAACATATTGAA
The DNA here is from genome assembly GCA_001517045.1 of Pseudotsuga menziesii. NCBI lineage: Eukaryota > Viridiplantae > Streptophyta > Pinopsida > Pinales > Pinaceae > Pseudotsuga > Pseudotsuga menziesii. The sequence goes on from LPNX010946022.1 coordinate 233,647, forward strand.
GTATTGAATTATATTAAACTTGGATAAGTAATACTAAAGGATTACTAGGAGAAGTAAGGTCCTTAAAATTTCTCTTTGAAAGAATCGTCAAAGTTCGGACTTGAAATGCAAATGGTGTGTGATTCTAGTTTTTGTGTTCTATGCGTCTTAAACTACAATTGTTCTTCTTCAAAATTCAAACCATATAATTTGTTCTCTACAAAGTAAAGTCCAATTCCTAAGATTCAATAGATTGGCTATAGTGATTTGAAGAGGGAATTTCTTTGAAGATCTTTTATCATTTGGTGACTCCATGAAGGAATGAATTCCTATTTCAAATTTTTTTGAAGAGGCTTCTTGTTTGCATAGGTGAGGATGTCCAACAGACTTGAAGGCATTTAAAGAATGCATTTAAAGACTCACTTGACGATTCTAGTGACAAAGAAATGAGGTATTATGGTGATATGTTTTCCAAATTTCATATCTTTTTTTCATGTTGAAGAAGTAAAGAAATATGGCATCATTGGATGCTAAATTGTATGGCCCATTAGATTTCTTGGATATCTTGGGATATCTGAACAAGTTTCGTGATTCAAATTTGAATGAGCACATTGCGAGGTTCCATGGACATTGATTCAACTACACTACATGTCACATTTTTCAATTTTTTTCTTTAGATCTTGATGTTGTCAATGAGGATGTCATGATGAAGATGCTTGTATGTACCTTGGAAGATGAGGCATTGGGTTGGCTTGAATTTTGTAGTCCAAGTGAATTATATTCATTTGTAGGGATGTTTGGAGCTTTTTGTAAGCATTGGGATCCTAGTTTTGAAGAAGCAACAAAGGTTGAGGATCTAGTTGATGGTTATCATTATAGAGGATGTAAGATTCAATTCCTAATGCTTACATATGAGAATAACCCCTAAGTTGCTTTCTTGGATGAAATCAAGGATAAATGTAATGCTTGCATGTTCTTGGTTGAGTATATCAATCATACAGAATGTAAGATCCAATTCTGATGTTGCATATTAGAGTAACTCCTTAGATGCTCTCTTGGATGAAATCAAGGATAAATGTAATTTATGTATGTTCTTGGTTGAGTATATGAAAGAATAATATGGTGGGCCAGGCTAGGGGAAGCATGGAGATGACTTTCATGAGGATGGCTTGGATGACCAACTTCTTCTTTCATCACATGAGCTTGTTGTGCATGAAATTGTAGATCCCGAGGAGAAGTGTGATGAAGTTATTGAAGGCCTTGTGCCAACACTTCTTGGAGATGTTGATGTAGAGGATTTCATTTGAAGATTTTGCATCTTATCTTGTTCCAAAAGAAACATCTTTTGATTATGATGTACACTTGCTTGAATGGGTTTCAACTTTCAATATCTATCATCATTGATTTCGAGGAGGACAAGGGTTTGGTAAGTTTTGTTCTTTTTCAAAATCTTGGATTTGATGATGAATTTCTTGATGAATTGAAGAGGATAGAAGTTGTAGAGAAGCCCTTGGAGGATGGGGAAATTGCAGGTTCTTCGATTATTTCTTATGATCAACAACATGGAAGCTAAGAGGATGATGAGGTGGACACTCTTTTTGTGTTATAGGGAGATATAGATGGGATGTGGATCGTTGGTTTATTCAAGGAGATTTAATCTATGACACAATAGTGAGAGCTTGATGGAGGAAAATTTGAATTGTCACTTTCCATTGCCAATTGGTAGTGAGAGCTATTCCATGGGGCATGAAGAAGACATTGTAGGCCCCATTTTTTTGGGTTTTGGACATACCAAAAGATGCTGAGGTATGTGATGCATATTCTTTTGTTGATCAATAATATCCTTTGTGTTCTCATCAATGAGGCATATTTCTTGTAGCATAAGGAGCATTGTGATGACATTATATACGTAGAAATTTTCGAGCCATTGGTATCTTCATCTTGCACCCTTTGTATGTGTAAACAAATGAATAGGAGGTTGCGTTTTAGGGCTGCAATAGGTTTGAGAGAGCAACATGTTCAATTAAATCCTAAATCATGAGTTGATTTGTTATTCCAAATCTAAAATTTTGTGGCATGTTTCATCTAAATGCTTGATAGAGGGTAGGTAAGAACGACGAGAGGATTTTCATAGGTTTTTATTGGAGTTGCCTTCTAAACCCTTGTTACTTGAGGGCACAATAGGTGATTTTCATTGCCGATAAGTTGGACAATTGTTGGAGCATTACATTAGTGTTTGGAAAGGCATATGGTGGTTTGTGGCTTGATGACAAGTTGCCATATTCATGGTCTGGAGGTGATGACTATATTGATGCTTGATCTACATATACATGTTTACCTATGCAAATGGTAAAGAAGTCCGGAGTTAAACTTTTGAGCTATAAGATTAATAAGGACTAAATATGAACTCATTTGCATGCTAGAAGAGGAGCAATAGGATTCATGAGTACTCTACAAGTGTGCTAGGGTTCAATATGCCTTATATCTCATGAAGAAGGCACTAGGGATGTGTGCCCTAGGTGGGAGTACATGGTTTGTGGATTAAAATATTATTTTCCTTTTGTTATCCACTAAGTTGCACTCAGGGGATTTTTCAAGTGAGGCACCAAGAATCGGAACAAATCGATTGTTCCTACTCAGTGCTCGGAAATTCCATGGTTTCATCAGGGTTACTTGTGGTCCCTTTTCTCGCATGTTCACACCCCCTTGGGGAATTGTAATAAAATGATATAGCATGATGGTTTCTTATGTAAAAGGATTGGCCTTCTTGGGATTTAGTCATCAAAGTCATCATCCTTGAGTATTTTTACCCTCATTAGTTATATGACGCTTTTTTAAGCGACATATAATTTCAAGTTTTTTCACTCCTAAGCTGGGATGGTGAAGTTGGTGATTATGCCTTGGCAAGGTTATTAAAGCCTAGGGTCTATGTATTATACCATGCTAGTCATATTCCCAAAGTTTCGTGGGCATGTGCTAAGTCTTTCGTAGGATTTTTTAATTTTCAGTTTTTTAATAAAATCATCGATACGGTGTATTTTAATTGTAAAATTTCAAAAGGTCATAAAGTGGGTCTAGGGAGCCAAATTTGCCGTGGGGGTGCTTGTTTTCAAACTCGGAACACACACTATACCCCAAGACCCACTTTTCCTATGTTTTATGTGATTATTTATCACTTAAGTGGAATTCTCTCCGAAAAAGGCAAAAAGTGAATACAAAATTAGAAAAAGGGAAAATATGTAGAAAAAACACATTTTTAAATCAGTGGGAACTTGTCCTAGACATGTTCCAGGTTAACTAAGGATGATGTTGGGGGTAGTTGGATACCAAATCAAGATCAAATCGGCTTGATTCAATCAAATCCATGAGGGGGTGAATTTCTCCTTAGAGGGGCAAATTTATCCCTGAAAAAGCTCACCTCTTGTTGTATATGTGTCACGGAAAGAGGGGGGGTGACCTACCTTGTGAGAGGTGGCGCCTACCACCTCTAGTTCACTCTAGTTCGCCCCCAATCATCTCAAAAAGCTCTAACACTCAGCAAATTTGCCCCCCTTGGGGTTTGCTCTCATTTTTCCTATTTAAGCGAGGCTTTCTTCCTCATTTGGATGGATGCAAGGAACCTCTGCTTGTTGCAATGCTGATGCTATTTTGATTAATAAAGTTGAAGACTTTGGAGGTCAACCTTGTGCCATTGGATGAATGCTTGTGTTATGAGGTGATATTGTAAAACTTTGTTTTCCTTTGTTGAAATTGTTGATCAGTTCTAGCTTAGAGGGTTATTCGAAAACATAGAGTAAGCATTTACAGTTGTTAACTTTTTTACTTGTGTTTTGCTTTTAAGAGATAGGAAAGTAGCCAACTATACTCGGTTGTATTGAGGCTCTTTTTTATTTCTTGTTTTCAAACACACTAAATCTAATCATTTTTGTGCAAGGGTGTTTTCATAGTTTTGCAGATCACAAATTCAAAGGAGGATTGGAACTCAGTTGTCTCTTCTCATCTCTTCGACATTTTTATAAGACTAATTCTATTGTTGTAGGGTTTCCAAAGTCATCATAGAAAGATCAAACAATTCTTGAAGTGTTTTGTCCATCTCTTCAAACCCCAATTCTCCTTTCTTTTCGGTTACTTTGTTTTGAATGTGTTAATTAAGTAGATCTAGTTCTTTAAAGCTTGTTCATTCAAGTCTACTTGTTTTAGCATGTTAGAATAGCTAGATCTAGAAAAATGTTCAAAGGTCCATTATTTAACTAGATCTAGGCTTGCTGTTTTGGTATCTACACTCATAATTTTTTCCAAATTTTTTCTTAGTACCAAAACTTAAATTTATTTATTTATTTTTTGTGCATACCATCATCTTCTAATCATATTTGCTGTTGTAAGCAAGTCGGAGGAAAAAGAGAGGGAGGTGTTGCCGAAAAATTAAGTTTTGGGCCATTCAGAGCACCCACAATCCATTTACCATCCCCCCTCCTTCATTCCTTTTCTTCCCTAAGCAAGTTTGTAAGCCTTTTTGACCCATTCTTCAAGGGTTAAAAGTTGTTTCTTTTTCTTATAAGCATTGTAAGCAATCATAAATAAAAAGCATGTGGGATTACGACTCCCACAACTCTATTCCCCCATTTGGGGGAAGCTTGTATTGCCCACTGTGTGATTATTTACTTTTTGCAAGTCTTTAGTTTAAGTTTAGTTTTAGTTTGATTATAACGCAATCAATCTTTATTTTTACTTCATTATAGAACTAATTCGACATTGCTTTACCGAGTTACCCTAAAGAATCCATTCGATTGGGGAAAATATACTCTTTGCCATAGGAAGTAGTGTTGTCTTTTTTTTTTTTAAATTTCTTTTACTTTGAGGCATCATTTTTCTATTTTGGTTTTGGAAAGTAATACTAACCCGACATTGATCTATCGAATTACCCAAAGAGCTTGATCGTTGGGGAAAAGATATTCCTCTCCATAGTAATTAGTCTCACTGCATTTACCTTTCTCGTCTTACAAATACCAAATTGAAATCAACAACTTGCCATTCTGGTGTATGATCTTGCCCATCGCAGGTTTGCCCTGAGCTTTGGGATAATCAAAAGCAGGAATGCGCACTAATTATTTCCTCGCTTTTAATTTATCAAGCTCACATTAATAAAAGTTACAACCTTTCAAACATTATGAAAATCCGACGTAACGAACCTAAGGAACAGTGGGAAAATTCTTTAGGGAAAGCGGGAACGACTAGAAAGTGACCGTGGCATCCCATTAGTCTACATCCTTGTTGGTGTAGTGTTGAGCACCCCCTTACGACTCTATCTAGCCCACATTTTTCCTTGCGGAGCCACTCTTCTCCAAATTCAGACATATTCCTAGTACCTCACGGTACATTGGGAAATCCCAGGTTTTCCCAATTATTTTGATGGGGAAATGAAAGATATTATGATTCCAGTTTTTCAGGGGCATGATAGTGATTACTCGGCCAGTTTTCACGTTGTGACTTTCCTTTCATAAGCGAGTGAATCCAACATACGTTATGAGGATCATATGATGCAGTTGTTTGCTCATTCTCTACTGGGAGAGGCTTCAGATTGGTTTTGCAATGGCCTTCCTGATAGATCTATTACTTTAGTTACAAATTTCTTCAAGATTTTTCTGAGACAATGGCATTATGATGAAAGATATATTGTGGATTATTCAATATTGAATTATTCATCAAGAACACTTTGGCTTACTTTTAACACTTTGGCTTACTTTTTCCTTCGAGAGAATTTCATATGGAAGATCTTGAGCCACTTAGTATCAACATGGTATACAACACTCAATATCTAGAAATCCATGATGATACCATTGAGGTTGTGCATGAAGAGCCATTCATTGAAGATATTATTGAAGATCCTCCTCATGTCACATCAACAGAGAATATTGATGATTGGGAATGATTTCATGATTATTTTAGTGATGATGTTCACATTTGTATTTCAGATCTACCTCAGGATGAAACCATTACAGAAGCTTATAATGAAATTTATCTTGAAAATTGTAATGTGCATAATGACACTCCTATCTTTTCTCCATATAATGATGATAGCCTGGAAGGTTTACTGCCTTGTGACCTTTTTTTTGAAGAAGATGAGGACAAGTATAGCTTGGAGCTTGATACAAGTGATGAAGACTCCCTTATGTTCGATAAAGATGTTGATGAGGTTTCCTGGACATTCATGGAAAATCTAATCTATGACATATATGAAGAGGAAAATAATGAACGAGAAACTCTTGATGGTTTTATTAAAGATCCTATTTATGAGGTTTTAAAAAGAGAGAGCATGGATCTTGTGGCCTTGGGAAAGTTTTATATGGAAGAGGAGCATGTAGTTTATACATATGATAAGTCCGAGCCATATCAATATTAGTAATGAAGAAAAAGAGAACAAATACAGTCAAGAACTTGATACCAGCGATGAGGAATCTCTCATATCTAACATAGATGGGGATGATGACTATTGGACTTTTATTGAAAATCCAACGTATGAGACTTTTGAAAATACTTTTGAAAATCCCATCTATGATATGTCTAGCGAGGAGAGTGTTTATTCTGAGACTTATGAAAGTTGTAAAGAAGAGCACTCAGAGTTTTCATATGATTAGTCAAAGCTGTACTTGAGTATTTTTAATGAGAATTTGGAGAAGCAATGCAGTCAAGAGTCAGATTGGGTGCAACTAATTGAAGTTTTTCTTAAGCAATCATCTTCACATAAAGATGTTCTTGATGATTTGGAGTAGTTTGGGGCTTATACATGGAGTTATCAACAACAGATAAGCCCTTTCGATGAGTATGATGACTTGCCTCATCATACGAATTTGTACATTAGTCCTATCCAATATTGGATAGAAGAAGCTTGCAAGAGGACTTGCCAGTTTGGGAAGCATTTCGATGACCTTCTCCATGATTATAATCTCTTGTTCGACCTTCCCATCTTGAAGTTTAATGTAGGTTTGCATTTCTTCAATAATGTTTCCTTGCTTTGGATGGTAACCAATGACAATGCAAAAACTTTTAAAATTGATAAAATGCTTAGGTGACTACATTGGATATTTGATTTTATCTAAGATATTTATTTTATTTTGCTTGAGTAGGAAAATAAGCGCCTTAAAGTGAGCATTTACTTTATGAATTTCTTTTATGTACATAAGAATAATACTTTCTTTCATTAGTTAGTTATTTGTTCCTTTTAATAAAGCAACTTTTGGATCATTGGCTCTTTTCATAAAGCTTATGCTATTAAGGTTTTCTTGTCAAGTTGAGATGTTTTTACAGGTTATATAATCTAGAGATTCTGGTGTTCTCGTATCCTCTCCTTGCCTTAAGACCAGATCGAGCACATGTCCCGTAGTTGGAGCAAGATGTTATCCACTAAGTTGCACTTAGGGGAATTTTCAAGTGAGCCACCAAGGATTGGAACAAATCAATTGTTCCTACTCAGTGCTCGGAAGTTCCATGGTTTCATCAGGGCCAGTTGTGGTCCCTTTTCTCGCATTTTCACACCCCCTTGGGGGAATTGTAATAAATGATATAGCATGATGGTTTCTTATGTAAAAGGCTTGGCCTTCTTGGGACTCGGTCACCAAAGTCACCATCCTTGAGTGTTTTTTCCCTCGTTAGTTATATGACGCTTTTTTACGTGACATAATTTTCAAGTTTTTCACTCAAAATCCTCCAAAGCCGGGATGGTGAAGTTGGTGATTATGCTTTGGGAGGGTTATTAAAGCCTAGGGTCTATGTATTATACCATGCTAGTCATATTCCCAAAGTTTTGTGGGCATGTGCTAAGTCTTTCGTAGGATTTTTTAATGTTCAGTTTATTATTAAAATCATTGATAAGGTGTATTTTAATTGTAAAATTTCAAAAGGTCATAAAAGTGGGCCTAGGGAGCCAAATTTGTCGTGGGGGTGCTCGTTTTCAAACTCAGAGCACCCAATATACCCCAAAACTCACTTTTACTAAGTTTAAAGTGATTATTTATCACTTAAGTGAAATTCTCTCCAAAAAAAGGCAAAAAGTGAATAAAAAATTAGAGAAAAGGAAAATATGGAAAAAACACATCCCTAAATTAATGAGAACTTGTCCCAGACATGTTTCGGGTTAACCAAGGATTATGTTGGGGTTAGTTGGAGACCAAATCAAGATCAAATTGGCTTGATTCAATCAAATCCATGAGGAGGCGAATTTCTCCTTAGAGGGGCACATTTATTCATGACAAAGCTCACCTCTTGTTGTATACGTGTCACAGAAAGAGGGGGGATGACCTACAACGAATTATCGTAAATGTCAATTGATTAAACAATTAGATCATTGGAGTTATTGTGCGATTGATCTCGGTTTTTCTCTTGCGCCTACCACCTCTAGTTCACTCTAGTTCGCCCCCATTCATCTCAAAAAGCTCCAACACTTGGAAAATTCGCCCCCTTGGGGTTTGCTCTCATTTTTCCTATCTAAGCAAGGCTTTCTTCCTCATTTGGACGGATGCAAGGAACCTCTGCTTGTTGTAATGCTGATGCTATTTTGATTATAAAGTTGAAGACATTGGAGGTCTACCTTGTGCCATTGGATGAATGCTTGTGTTATGACTTATGAGGTGATATTGTAAAACTTTGATTTCCTTTCTTGAAATTGTTGATGGGATCTAGCTTAGAGGTTTATTTCTAAAACACATAGAGTAAGCATTTACAGTTGTTAACTTGTTTACTTGTGCTTTGCTTTTAAGAGATAGGAGAATAACCAACTATACTCAGTTGTATTGAGACTCTTTTTTGTTTCTTGTTTTCAAACACACTAGATCTAATCATTTTTGTGCAAGGGTGTTTCATAGTTTTGCAGATCAGAAATTCGAAGGAGGATTGGAACTCAGTTGTCTCTTCTCTTCTCTTCGACATTTTTACAAGATTAATTCTATTGTTGTTGGGTTTCCAAAGTCATCATAGAAAGGTCAAGCAAGGCTTGAAGTGTTATGTCCATCTCTTCAAACCCCAATTCTCCTTTCTTTTCAGTTACTTTGTTTCAAATATGCTAATTAAGTAGATCTAGTTCTTTAAAGCTTGTTTATTCAAATCTACTTGTTTTGGCATGTTAGAATAGCTAGATCTAGAAACACGTTCAAAGCTTTATTATTTAACTAGATCTAGGCTTGCTATTTTGGTATCTACACTTATAATTTTTTTTTAAGTACCAAAACTTAAATTTATTTATTGATTTTTTGTACATACCGCCATCTTCTAATCATATTAGCTTGAATTTGACCAAGATACTTACAAGTTATGAATATGTACATCTTTAATGCATAAAGTATGATACTCTTTACTATAATAAAGTCATAATATATGAATGGTCAAATTTGTTGACTCATGCTGGTTTTTAGCAGGTCGACAGAAAAAGAGAGGGAAATGCTGCCGAAAAATCAAGTTTTGGGCCATCCGGAGCACCCACGATCCATCTACCACCCCCCTCCTTCATTCATTTTCTTCCCTAAGCAAGTTTGTAAGCCTTTTTGATCCATTCTTCAAGGGTCAAAAGGCGTTTCTTTTTCTTTTAAGCATTGTAAGCAATCATAAATAAAAAGCTAGTGGGATTACAGCTCCGACAACCTTGTTCCCCTCCCCCATTTGGGCGAAGCCTGTATTTTCCCATTGCGTGATTATTTACTTTTTGCAAGTCTTTAGTTTAAGTTTAGTTTTAGTTTGATTATAATGCAATCAATCGTATTTTTTACTTCATTATAGAACTAATCCGACATTGCTTTACCGAATTCCCTAAGAGAATCCATTCGATTGTGGAAAATATGCTCTTTGCCGTAGGAAGTAGTGGTTTTTTTTTAATTTCTTTTCCTTTGAGGCATCATTTTTCTATTTTGGTTTTGGAAAGTAATACCAACCCGCCCGACATTGATCTACTGAATTACCCAAAGAGCTTGCTCGTTGGGGAAAATATATTCCTTGCCGTAGTAATTACTCTCACTTCTTTTACCTTTCTCGTCTTACAAATACCAAATTGGAATCGACAATTTGCCATTCCGGTGTATGCTCTTGCCCATCGCAGGTTTGCCCTGATCTTTGGGATAATCAAAAGCAAGAATGTGCACTAATTGATTCCTCACATTTAATTTATCAAACTCACATTAATAAAAGTTACAACCCTTCAAACATTATGGAAATTCGGCGTAACGAACCTGAGGAAGAGTGGAAAAATTCTTTAGGGAAAGTGGGAACAACTAGAAAGTGATCGTGGGGTCCTGTTAGGCTACATCCTTGTTGGTATAGTGTTGAACCCCCCACGATTCCATCTAGCCCACATTTCCAGTGCGGAGCCACTCTTCTCAGAATCAGGACATATTCCCAGTACCTCACGGTATATTGGGAATCCCCTTTCCCCCTTAACTTAATTCATTCTTAATAACTTTAAAATTGACCAAGAACAAATTGCAAAATATTTTCCATTACATCAACAACAACTATTCAACTCCATTTTGGCACTGCTTCATTTACAAATCTTGTTTGCTTTAAAGTCATTTCATATTGTCTCATGTTGTTGAATTAACCTTTATTTTTGCAATTTATCTTGTTCCAGTATTTTCATTCAATAAACTCCTAACAAACCATCTAATCCGTAAACCATTAAAATTAAAATAACCTTGGTGACTCTTTTTAGGAACTACCCCCCTTGGCTCCGTTAGGAGCAATGTTATCGGAACCGGACCGGTCATCGAACTGGCGAAGCCCAAAATGTGAACTGGACCGGAACCGGCAAAAAACCGGGTAAAAAACCGGCTGACTAAAAAATACATAAAATATTCATATTTTGTAAAAAACATATATATATTCATGTGCATACATATGAATCCAGATCATTAATACAAAAATATGCAAAGTTTCTCATATATATAGCAAATATGGGTGCAAATATCCAAAATAGCACCTAGTGCAATACATCTCTGAGGTTCTGAACCAAAGTACATTAACAAAGAGGCTCCAAAGTACATCAACAAAGTTTTATTTTCTGGTTTAAAAAAAAAAAATTGAGTTTCCTGAGTCCCCAGTCCAGACCGGCCGGTTTGGCCGGTTTTGGCCGGTTTTGGCCGGTTCCATATCCGGTCTGGAAAAAAATCCGGTTTTTTCAAAAAAATTTGCTGACCGGACCGGCCAACCCTGTAAACCGGTCAGACCGGCCGGTTTTGCCGGTTCCGGTCCGGTTCCGATAACACTGGTTAGGAGTGGCCAAAACGGAGGAGTTAGGATCAAGTGATAGCACCTGACTTGAGACTTGCCCCCAAGGACGCACTTAGCAGCCTGAAAATTTCTGCTCTGCTAAATCCCCCCAGGTGCGTGAAATGCAACAACACCTTTCTAGAGTCCTAAAAGGGTCTAAGCCTTAATTTAAGGGGATCTTTTAGGAGGAAGAAGTTAAGGGGCATTTCAATGTGAGGTTCACCATCTTTTTTCTGTTTCTTCGGTTGATTTGATGGCTGTAAATTACTAGTACAGATCAGCTCCAACAAGAGGATGTTAGGGTTGAGGTCAAACCCTCCCTTAGTTATGCTATAATCATTATGATCATTGAAAGATATTTGATGATGTAATGTCTTAGCTAGGGTTGTTTACTCTATTTTGAGGGTTTCCCTAGCTAGAGTTTGAAGATTAAGTTTGACACATTTAGGCCCTCTTGATCTCAGGGTGAAATCACATTTAGAGAATGATGTATTGTTGGCTGTTTATTTTATAAAGAAGGCTTCCTACTCTTGTCTACTTTATTTGTCGTCCTTTAATTATTCATTGTTGCACATTTTTATATTGTTGATTTTGTAGTGGTTGTGAGGAGCATTTTTGTAAAAACTATCCTTTAATATTCTGCACATCAAAGTAAATCCATGTGGTTGGTTATGTAGAAATATTGACAAAAATTTCAGACTTCTGTCAAACACTTAGTTCACCCAGATTTCAGACTTAAAACTTGTCATTAATAAAAACACCTTTTATGCATTTAAATTAATAACCCAACAAGCTGAAATACTAAAACTAAGGCTGTAGCAGCAGAAAAAACACATAAAAAACAACAGACTGATAAACCCATAAAACAACAGAAATTTGGTCTATGTGACCCTGGAAAAACCCCACCCCCGGGAAAACCAGTCCAAGAGAAATTTTATTGCAGCATTTATCAGGCAGAAAATAAATTTACAGCAACATTTATTTTAGCATTAATGACTGTACCAGATTTCTCGATTTTCGTGCCCAGCAGACTGTACGTAATTGTACGAACTGTATGGATTTTTGTGCCCAGATTTTTTTCTCTTCTCCTCGAAAATTGTGCCCAGATTTTTTTTCTCGAAATTTGTGCCACTACTGTACCGTACAGACTGTATGGAACAATACAACTCAGCATAAATAAATTCCTTGGGAAACTGCCCAGCTCCTTGGGATTTGTGCTCTCTTGAGAAAATTTTTTGGGATTCGTGTCCACTTGAGAAAAATTACAGCTCCCTTTCTCTTTGCAAATAACTCAGCCAAATGCTCACTCTTGGAAATGCTTTTCTTCAACTTGTCTTGCACACTACCCTAGGCTCTCTCTTATAACTTGAATGTGACTTTTCACCTTCTCCATTCCCTAAATCCAAAGGCCAAGATTAAATCTTGCCTTTTCAAGATCAAGGGTTGAGAAACTCCCCCCCCCCCAAAAGCGGTTACATTTAATTTTAATAAAGTCACATTTACTTTATGAAACAAGTGCATTTTATCTCATAAAGTCGTTTTATAAAATTAAAACAAGGGAATACTTTATAAAAAGTCCCATTTACATAAGAGTGACTTTAAGCTTTATTAAACAACATTACAAAGTAAAGTAGCATAGCTAGTGCATGGTCACTTCTGCATACAAGACAAAAACATGCAGAGTGCCTCCAGAGCTAAATCTCTAATAGGTTAGAGCATGTTCATAACAGCCTAGCTATGCCTTCTTTAATACAAGTTTGAACCCTCTTGATTGTTGGTCACGACTCCATTACCCATTGGATAGGTAATGCACCAACCCTTAAACCCTAAAGAATATCATAAAAATCTCTTTCAAGGTTTGCCCCTTGTCTTGGAGGAAAGCCAGCCCAAAGTGGGAGGAAGAGTTGTTTTGGTTACAGTAGGCAACCTTCCCAAGTGTCTCTAGGGTTGAACTTGGGTTTGGGATTTGAATCATAGTTGATAAAATCGCCGAAATTGCTGATGTCTAAAAATCACTGTTTTTGAAAAAATCGGACACTAGGAAAAATCGGCAAAATTTGACAAAAATGAAAAATAGGCAAATAGGGAAAAAAACCGGCAAGCAAATTTTGACCCTATTAAAGTGTTGTTTTTTATTTTTTGAACTTGTCTTTCCAGCTGTTGGGGAATGAGAGGGAAGGGTTTTACCATTATCAACAACCCCAAGGGCCCAAACGATTGTTCTCTTCACAATCAATTTTTTTTACCTTAGAGACATAACTTTAGTTATTGTCTTGCACACTTAAGTGACCACCACCTTCACCTTTTGCAACACAATTATTCAATAGGAACTAGGAAGACACCAAAACATTAGCATCTATTTATATATTCATCTTGATGGATCTAGGGTTTAGATTGCAACTGCTTTGTGTTTGAATTCATGGCATGGCTCATATACTTCCAATATAAGCCTTGAGAACAGAAAGGGCTTATGAACATAGCTAAGAGGACAAATCTTTTTGATTTATTGGACCGTTGACTAAACACCTACCTCGACTCCTTGATTGAACAGCTATGAAGGTTCAGGATTTAGTGTTATCTTTGATGTATCATTTTTGATTTGGCATCCACAACATCATATATATATATAGGTGTTTTTCCTATATTTTTGTGCCAATGTGTTTGTTCAATGTTGTTGTTGGTCAATATGTTTAAAAAATTGAAAAAATGAATTTATTTTATATTTTGTAATGCTTGCCACGGTTTGCTGATTTTTCTTCATTTTTTCGCTGATGTTGCCGAGAAATTGTATTCTGGAATCCGGACCCTCGCCAATTTTTTGACAATGCCGATGTTATCAGCTATGCTTTGAATATCTTTAAGTGGAGGTCTGGGAGAACACTGTGTACCAACTCTGCCACTCTGTGTTGTAATCTGTTCCATGACTGACCAGTAGGGCATATGTAATGATCATATTGCCTTGGAGTTCTCTTATCAATCCACCACTCTTGTTGGACCCAGGTCTCCTATAGCAGCCCATCAAGATTCAGACCACCACCCATCCAGGATCATTGATGTGCTAAGGCCTCAAGACCTTCGTAACTAAATCCCTGTTTTCTAAATACAAGCTTTATTGCTTAGCCTCTGTAATGTTGTTTCTTTGTTTTGTCATTTCCTATGGGACTGAGGCCAAAGAGATGGAGCCTGTATATTGAACAACATTTATCATCTCTTGTATATTTTTGTTAGTCTCTTGACAAGTTGAAAAGGAAAAATTAACTCTAGAATATTCTTGTCAAACTGACTACCATGACGCTACTTATTTAAGGATGTGGATCTCATTGTAATTCCAAAAGTGTATTTCATCTGCCTTGTAGTACCTGCTAACAAATTATTTTGCATCATGGCAGGAACTTGTCGCATCATGGGAGAAGATGAGGCAAAGGAATATAAAAATTGAAGAAAGATCCAAGTAAATTTCTTTCGAGTCTCTTCTATTTTAAAGTTAGAATTATAGAATCTTTTTCAAAGCAAATTTGTCTTTATTGCATTGTCAGATTGATTTCAGAGACACTGAGCAAAATGAAAGGAAAAATCCCTGATATTACGGGTTCCCATATTTCTTCACGTGTCTTACAGGTACTCTTTGTATATTAATTTGCTGTAACATTTGAGAAATAAACATATTCTCATTTATTCTGCTTTTAATTTTAGGCTTATTATTTTAGTGTTTGTCCATATTTGTGCATCAGACTTGCATCAAGTATTGTCAGCCAGCAGAGAGGGACAGTGTTTATCAGGAGCTGCGTCCACATTTTCTAAAATTAGCACGAAATACCTATGCTGTATTTCTTGTGACAAAGGTGTTAGATCATGGTATGCTATCTAAATTTTATTCAAATTTTCTGTTAATGATTACTTTGATTTATAGCATTGTTGAAATGGCATATGAATATTAATTGTGCATGCCTTATAAGGTATTGTCTGTTCTCTGTTTTGGCTGATGTTTATGTTCTTGTGCACAGCAAACAAGGAACAATTGCAAGAAATTATATCTTCTCTTCATGGGCATGTTGTTTCTTTTCTTCGACATCCAGTTGGATCAGCTGGTATGCCTGCATTCAACCAACATAAATCTTATGTGAGACAAAGATAACAATAAATGCTAATTGCAGCCTTTATCTTGTAAAATAATTTCACTTTCTTTTTTACCACTTCATATGTTGGCCTGTTGTAACTCATACTTTATATTAACCAGGGAATTCTTAGAACCCAGCTTGTTATGTGACCGTATTTGCTTGTCTGTCCTATATTTGTTGTTTGTCTGTCCTATATTTGTTGTTGATTTGTTCTTGTCTATATCAGATTTAATGCACATTTCCTCTTCACTCTTTAATACCTCCTTTGATTGGTGATTCTCTTCTCTCTTCATTATGTTTGCCCATTGCTTCTCTTTAACCTTATTGTTTTCTACTTATTTTATTTTTCAAAAGAATAGCCGAAAGGCTGCTTGTGTTTTTATTCTTTATGGCTATATTTCTTTTAACAACTGGAATTTCTATAGACTACCATTGAGATGGGAAAATGGTTTTATATAGTAGGTGGGTTCTCTATATGACTGGTCTTCCATAAAGCTCTTGCTAAAATATCTTATTTTCAGTTGTAGAGCATGTCTTCAAACTGGCAAATGGAACTCAAAAGCAAGAACTTCTCTCAGAAATATATTCTGCAGAATTTCGAATATTCAAGGGTATCATCCCTAAGGGCAAGGGCAGGTGTGCTTCAAACTTGACTATATTTCGAAAGGGCGTTTATGTTGTCACTTATGAGATGGTTTGAAATATGCAATTTTAATAGTGGATACTTTTTAGATTTTTTTTTGATTGATATTAATATAATAATATTAATGGATTTCACTGAGTTCAAATACATAGGCTCTATTGTTTCGAACTTCCAAGGTGATTGCTAAATTTTGACATGAAATTGAAATTAAAACTGTATGAGATACCAAAATAGTGTATAGATCAGAGGATAATAGCAACAATAACTGTCAGATTAATAATAAAAATGATAGTCATAGGCGTATTGATGATGATAATGGCAATAATCTATGAATACTCCAAGATTTTAATTGGAAGGCTTGGACTGAGAGCATATTGCACACATGAATATAGTGCTCTGATTTTTTGGGACGGCCAGTAAAATAAGTATTGCTAATTAATAAATATATTGCAAATTTTTTGGAATGCCAAGATGGTCCCCAGGAGACAATGGACGGGCTTCCCTGAGTAATGAACCACAAGCATGGTATGTGGGGTGCATACCTTTCACATTTTGTATAGTATTTTGTCTTGGTGAGTATAGTTGATAAAAGGGACCCGATTCATCGTGGTTGGTTGTTGTTGGCTGCCATGACTGCGCTAAGTGAGCCTTGGAAGGATAAAGTTCTTTTTATTTTTCATAATTGCTGCATCTTGTATTACTATTATGTTGAACAACACTTGTGCATGTTCTTTGTGTACGATTAAGGAGATTAAGTTGGAATTATTGCAAATTAGATGCCATTTGTTGTCTCAATTCTCTTAAATCTTGGACTGGGAATTTATAGGGGTTGGTGATCTGTATGAATGATGATTTCTTGTCCCAAAGGAAATGTGGCCAGTGATTCAGGGATTGGACCAAAGCGTGAAATTCTTCATCATATATTTTGGAATTCATCTTGCCATAGGGAATTACTGTTGAATTACTTGTGCATGTTCTAGATTTGGTAATCCCTGAATAGCTCATGCATGTAATGCATCTTTATTTTTTTGAATGCTTTATTGTGCTTTGGAGTCTGGGCACTAGTTAGAATATTTTATTGCTACTAGTACTTCATAAGACTTGATGAAGGCATAGCTATATAATATATTAGATTACGTCACACTGAGCGGTTCTTTGTACTTTCATGATAACCTCGGTAGGCTGTGATTGCTTATGAAATTATGACTGTGTAGACTGGTTACTGTAGATGAACTGTGGATAAGGTTTAGGTGTGGCTAGCTTCAGTGAAGGGATCAGTTATGCGACATAACTGTGGTCTTTTTCTAGTGGCCAATATTGGATACTTTGAAAATCATTGTGCTGAGGTGCTTTCTGTTTCAAAGGGAGATTTATAGCTGTTTGTAGTGGTGGTATGTACAACGACTTACCACCATTTAGACATTCAGGCTGACAGGAAGCAGAGTCATCTTAATCATAGTGCTAGGCAAGGCTGTTTAGTTATGATCAGGATTGGAGTTGCCAATCATTGACAAAGGTCATTGATTTTATTTTAAGCTCAAGGAAATTAGGGACTTGAATCATTTCATGAATTTTGTATATTTAAAAGAAATAATGCAATTTTAAAACTTGTCCTATATAAAGTGGATAGAAATAGCACATATTTACATATTTTTTGGAAAGTAAACATAAGGACTTGAAGTTCCTAATTTACTGAAAATCCATAACCAATATACATGACCTTTGCAAATAAATAATCATACCCAAAAGCAATGTCAGGTACCTGGGAATAGGTAATGTCCAGGGTACAGTGTTTTTCTGGTTGATGTTGGTTTGACATATTGTATTTAAATTTTCAATAGTTAAAATTTGATCACACTAACTTTAGTTTTCTACTTTCTTTCTGCTGTATGCAGATTGGTGGATTTGTTATCTGGTGAACATCCATCAAAAAAGAATGCAATTTTGGAACACATGACCTTAGCATTACAGCCAATTCTTGAGAAAGGAATTGTTGACCACTCGATCGTGCACAGAGCTTTGTTGGAGTACATCTGTATAGCAAATAAGGTGACAAAATACAGTTTGCTATTGCACTGAAAATCTCTATTTTGTCAGAGAAGATGTTTGCAACGTCTATGAAATGCACTCTATAGACGATTTCCTAATAAACTGATGTCTATGAAATGCACTCTATAGACGATTTCCTAATAAACTGATTTGAAGTTTGGTTAAAAGTCATCTGTGACAGATATAATTCAGCAGCTATCTGGGCCACTTCTTGTTCGAATGATCCATTCAAGAGATGGTTCAAAGGTTGGCGCACTTTGTATTATACATAGCGGTGCTAAGGTTTGTTGGCAGTTCTTGTTCATCTTGTTTGAATTTCTGAACTAGCTATCATGTACTTTTTGAATGAAATGCAAAGCTGAGATTCATTATCAATTGTTCAACACCTAAGGGGAGGATTTTCCTCTCTTAATGCCCAATTTAATTTGAGGGAAGGAATTGCTGGTAGGATAGGATAAATGTTATCCACAATTCAATGTATAATGACATTTACAACAACACATTCTTCTGTCTTTTATATTTAATGTATATCTGATAATTCTGTTTGGCATTGGATGAATGTTGGTCTTTCATGTTTTCCTCATGAACATCTAATTCAGTTCTTTGTTTATTCAGGAAAGAAAAAAGATTGTGAAGGGAATGAAAGGGCACGTGGTAAAGATTGCTCATGATGAATATGGATGTGTGGTGAGTATCGATGGCTTAATTCTATATTGTGGATGCCATTTACATGAAGCTTTTAGTTTCTCATCTTTAACCTTAGTTGATGTGACCCAAGGAGTGGTTATATTGGCATTGTAATATTGAAGACCATCTGGTCTATAAATGACTTGCTAATTTAGCTGTAATCTCTATGCCCATTTGATGATTTGATGGTACCTTACCAATGCCATACAATAATTTGCCTGAAAGCTACATCATCAATATTCAATATAATCAATAGCCACATCTGGCAGACCCCTTGCAGGGGAGGAGCATGCCAGCCAAGATTTAACTTCGGTCATTGTCACAACAACCGCTCCAAGTTGTGTTGCTAGACAACAACTGACACACACACACACACACACATATATATATATATATATATTTGAATTAATTTTTTGAGGTATAGAGATAAAGTTTAGACATAAAGCTGTAATTTTTTTGACCATTTAGAAAATAGAACTATATCAATCACACACTGGGACATATTTATTGACATGTTGGGATACATCATACATGCACAATGTTATTTGATTTTTCTGAATTTTTTTGGTGACTTATGTGTCCAGCACATTGGAATACTTGATGATGGAGTGTTGAACACACATAAGACATGTGTCTTCTTGTGGACATGTATCCTATGTGCGTCCGACACTTGGGCATTGTGTGTCTTGCACTTCCATGTGTTGAACACTTGGACACACAGGGTTGGGAGGAAGTGACACATTTCAGAGGAAAAAATTGCTTAGAAATAGGTTGCAATGAACTAATCTGGTTCAAAAGCTGAATATCCAAAATAAGTAGGATAGCGATGAGAAATCCATAGAGGGTAATTATAATGTGTTTGATATATACTGGGATTGTTAGTAGCGACAACTGGACTTTCCACTGTAATTGGTTCGGTAAGTGTCTCCTTCTCAATTGATGGCCTATCGACTATAGATATATTGTCTCTCGATTTTTCAACTTTGATTGCATTTATGATAGTTCTCTTATCCATGATTGGGATTTTAATCTCAGGAAACTTCCCCACAACTGGATCAGTTATTGTTTCCTTGTTGATGAGTTGTTTCTTGAATCTTCCTTTTTGTGTTTTTCTCGTCTTATTAACTTGTAAATGTGTGAGTAGGCTTTTACTATGATTCCTTAGGCAAGCAATTTCTTCAACTTTTTCTATGAAGGTCTTGTCGAATTTCTTTTTCAGATCTTGGTTCTCTTGTAATTTCTGATTGTATTTGTCATTCTTTAACTCTTTGAATTGTTCAAGTAACTTTCGATCAGGATTCCTTAGGCCAAAATTTTCTTCATCTTTCTCTAATATGTTCTTGTCAAATTTCTGTTTGGCATCTTGCTTCTCTTGTAAAATTTTAATGTTCAAACCCAGTCCCAGTTTCAAGTCAAATTTATGGAAAAATTTTAGCCCGACCCAGTTTAGAAGAGTGCTGTAACTTCACATAAAATCACATGCAGAAATTTAACAATAAATTCACACCATGAAATTTCAGACAAGTATTTTTCGGCAAATTGCCTGGGCAAAACCCAGAATGGGAAAACCTGTTACATAGAGAGAAATTTTTATCTCAGTCAAATTCAAAGCTACAGCAGTAATGACAAAATAAATAAATAAATAAATAGAATAATAATCCTTTGTTCCTCCTCTTGCGAGCTCTGCTACCTGCGACCTCGCGTTCCTCGGCCTTTCGTGCAGGCTACCTGCGAGCTCTGCTAACCGCGGCCTCTGCTCCCGCGACCTCTGCACCCGCGTCCACTACTCCGCGAGCAGCTGCAACCCGCGAGCTCTGCAACCCGCGAGCTCTGCTACCCGCGAGCTCTGCTACCCGCGACCTCTGCACCCGCGTCCACTACTCCGCGAGCAGCTGCAACCCGCGAGCTCTGCTACCCGCCTCTCTGCTACCCGCCTCTCTGCTACCCCCGAGCTCTGCTACCCGTGACCTCGCATCTCTTCACCTCTTGTTTGCGTCTGCTCACTCCACTCTGCCCCCGCCACCATCTACGCCCTTTAGGGCCTGCACATCGTCGCAGCCTTCACCCCTTCCCTTTCCCTTCTTGGCCTGACCTTCGTGCCGCCCCCCCCTGCTCGCTAGGGCCTGCACCCTGCAGCCTTTTCCCTCCATCCCTTCGCCCTCTCAGCTCCTCGCAGCACCTCCCCCCCTCCTTCTTAGCCCTTCCATACACGTCCACCTCTCTCGTGGCTCCTCCATGGAATCCCTCCACATAGCAAACAACAGACTGAATGAGGAATTAATACACCTCATGGAGGAAGCGAAAGTGACCCAAGTCAACGAATGGGACTCCAAACTCTCAGGCCCGAGACTTCAACAACAGGGGGCAGTTCAGGTATCTCCATCAATGTCACCCGAAATCGATATACAGCCGCACAGACATTGCCATGGAATCAGATTTCGCGTTTTGGACGTCTTAAATTAAACAAATGCTACGGAGGATGGAATCTCTCGAAGCCGAAAACAACAGTCTCCGCTCAGAGGTAAGCACACTTGTTGATAGAGTCTCGGTGGTTGAAGGGGACAATTGGTCTTTCAAGAAGACAATACAGGAGAGTAAAGAGTAGGAAAACCTTCACCCCTTGAATGAGGTACTACACGCAGAAATACGCGACCTCAAGACCAAACAGGAAGAAATCAATTCCCAGCAGGCTTCTTTCAAACAGGAAACAAAGTCACACATCAATTCATGGGCACAGGTGGTTCGAGGGAAAGACACGCTTCCCCCTCTCACAACAGTTGAGGAGGTCGTGCAAGCCAAACTTGCGGAGGAATGGACTAGACGGGTAAGGGAGCTGAATCTTAAGGTGAGAGGCCTTCCTCTACCTCACCCTTCCGTGGATCCTATGGAGGTAGGCACCAGGTTCCTTCGAGATACTCTGGCAATTTCTGATATAAATTTGGATAGAGCTTGGGTGGGTCACGACTCCACCCTCTTTATCAGGTTCCGAAATGCTAAAGATCGGCTATGTGCCCTCCGGGCTAAGCAGAAACTGTTCTCACTCCCAAGCAAGATATTCCTTGACGAGGACCTCACCAAAGCACAAGTGGCAGAGCTCAAACAGTCCAGGGAACAGGTTGCGGCAGCAAGACAGGTAGGGAAATGGGCTGTTATCTGGAACCTTCTAGCAGTCATTCGAGACTCTTTTCCCCTTGGATGGACACCTCAGATAGGTAGCTCTAAATGACAGGCCCGACTGGGGAGACGTAAGGGTACAGGTATCTCTGTTCGTTGCTAGAATGGCAATGTGTCCTTTTGGTCATCACCAGGTCTTCTGTATGATGCTCTCTCCTCAACAGATATTCTTCTCGTGACCGAGACCCATGCTAGCCCTGTACGACCTCTCCCAGATGTTACAGGTTACCAATGGTTCTCACTCTGCAGGCAGGAAACGAGGAGTTTAGGCAGGGTTAGGGGATCAGGGGGTGTTGCATGTTTGGTTAGATATTCTCTCAGAGACAGAGTCTCACTAGTAGCTACAGACGAGTATGCCATATTCATGTGTACTCGGGCCAGAGCCAGGGTCTCCCCCTCGAGAGACGTCTATATCACAGTTTGCTACTTCCCCCCAGCTTCTTCACCTTTTGCCATCCACAATGGCGCTGACGGGGACCCCTTTGCAGATTTGTACACGGGTATCACCCAGTACTTCTTCAACGGGGAAGTCATCCTTATGGGGGACTTCAATGCTCGTACCAGAGATTGCCAAGTACTCCTTCGACGGGGAAGTCATCCTTATGGGGGACTTCAATGCTCGTACCAGAGATCGCCAGATCCCCTTCACGACCGGTCAGAGGATGTGTTCTGTACCTAGGGGATCGACCTAGCCTTGTTAGGTCTTCACCAGATTTCAGAGGATGTCTCAGGACCCACTACAACATATGGTAAGCATCTCCTGCAGCTAGGATAATCTCACGGGCTGCTCATTCTGAATGGCCTTCCATGCTTTCCGGAATCCCACTTCTTCACCTACAGGCCGCATGGAGGAGGGGCTAGTGTGGTGGATTATTCTCTTGCCAGCTAGGATTTGCTCCACTTTATCCGAAACCTTTCAATATCCCCCACCCCCTTGGCTGACCATGCACTCCTTTCGCTCTCTCTCCAGTTTTATCCTCCTCTACCAATCCTTGCCGCCCCACAGAGCCCGATTCAGACCATTTTTCGCTTTGACAAAGGCATCCTCGACCTCTTCTCATCTACTCTTTGCCATACACTTCCATCTGAGGCCCAATTCTGCTTACTTGACTCTACCTCTATAAAATACTAGTGCCTCTCATCCGCAATTTGGGAGGCCGTGCTCAAATCCTTCCCCCATTCTATTCGAACTGCATCTACCTCCCCAAAACCTAGTTCTTATCCCATGAACAAATGTTATGATGAAGAATGCAAATCCCTCCACCAAGAGCTCCGACACGCCTTCGGGCACTCGCAACCCCCATACCTCAAAATTCGAATTGCTTACCGTCGTCTCCTCCGTTGAAAGAAACGACATTTTGTCTCCCAAAGGAGACCACTCTACTTGCTCACTCCCCTAAACAATTATGGGGTACCATCCTCCCCCGACGGTCTCCTCTTCCATCTAACCTCGACCTTGCCTCCATGTTCTCACACTTCCAACCTCTACGACATCCCCGGACAGATCTAGATTCAGGTTAATTCTCCACCCTCCTCCTGCCACCTGTTCTTTGACAGGAATATCAGGGAAGCCATCTGAGCGATGAACAACAACAAAGCACCAGATGAGGAAGGCTACCAAGTAGAATTCTTCAAACACGGTCTCCGTGCTCTAGTTAGCTACTTGGCAGATCTCTTCGACCATGTGGTGCATGAAGGTTTTCCTCTGGTGTGGTCACATCACATTATCTACCCGATTCACAAATCAGGGTCCACTTCTGACCTAATAACTACATAACGATCATGGATGGCCACACGTTCTCGAAGTTATATGCCATCGTTCTCCACAGGAAGATGGCCATCGATCTCGAGCACAGGAACCTCAGAGCCCTGGGCCAGGCAGGGTTTCGACCAACTCATCAGACTATTGACCATGTCTTCACCCTTCGTGTTGTGATTGAGGAGGCACGCCATCGTTCCTTGAAGGTATACTACTGTTTTGTGGACTTCCAGAAAGCCTTTGACTTGGTCCCGAGAAAAGACTTACTGCAGCGACTCCGAGATATTGGCATCTCGACGACCCTGGTGACAACTATTATTCGCTTTAAGAATCCGTCCTTAGTCGCCTCCGTACAACTCGAGGAATGTCTGAGTTCATTCAGAGCGCTATTGGGGTCAAACAGGGGTGCCCGCTGTCTCCCACCCTCTTTGGATCTATATTGATGAGTTAGAAGTCTTTCTACACGGGCATATCCAAGATACAGATGGGTGCCTTTCCACCATTTCCTCGTTTCCATCTTACTCTTTGCGGATAATGTCGTACTCTTATCTTCCTCCCCGGAAGGTCTACAGAGGCAACTAGATGCCTTGTCTTTCTTTTGTGATCTTCGAAAATTGACGGTGAATCTGAGTAAAACAAAGGTTATGATCTTCAATGGGGTGAATAAAACCTCGTACTTTTGCTTCCTATTCAAGGGGGAGGAAGTCGAGATTACCAACACTTATACTTATTTGGGGGTGCATTTCTCAGGCCCCCACTTCAGCTTGCGACCAACTCTTCAGTTCTGAATCAACAAGGGATATGGATCTTTAGTCCTTCTAGAGAGACAATGCTTTCGTCATCATTTCTAGGATATCTCGTCTAAGATGAGCCTCATGGACGCCTTGATTCGTCCTATTGTTCTCTACGAATCAGAAGTCTAGGGACCCTCTTTACTTGAGT
The DNA here is from genome assembly GCA_001517045.1 of Pseudotsuga menziesii. NCBI lineage: Eukaryota > Viridiplantae > Streptophyta > Pinopsida > Pinales > Pinaceae > Pseudotsuga > Pseudotsuga menziesii. The sequence goes on from LPNX010946022.1 coordinate 258,245, forward strand.
CGGATTGGGCTTTGGCTGAAAGAGCCCAGATTCTCCTTCTTTGTTGCATCATTCGATGCAGTTAGTACCACAACACATCATCCTGGTTGAGTTTGGGGCTCAATCCTTCTGCCTTGAGACAATCTTCAGATTGGTTTCCTTCTTGCATCACGTCCGGGGATTTGCAGATACACTAAAGGGTCGTGACAAGTATCCATACTTAGCTTATTGCTCCTCCAAGGTTGTCACCTGTGCTACTCATCCAGGCAGAGCCAAGTGTTGGTTCTTAGGGGTCTCAGACCTTCTCAAATTAGTAGGGATTTAGGTAGATCAGCTCCCCCCTTTCCACGACTCTTTGAATGCGCTCGACCACCTCCTACCCACCCGACAGGAGTTAAATAAGATCATCAATGAGGATATTTACAGACAGTTTGTTCAGATCACCTGGGCCAATCCCCCTGAAGGGTTGCACCCAAAGATGGCCTTTTACACACAGCACTTCCTGGAGATCAGAAACGAGTTCATTGTCCAACCCTAGTACACGCTCCGCTATTGGATGCATGCTCTTCAGATCCCTCTCGGTCAGTTCAGAGTAGGATCTCATAGGTTTCGGGTAGAGACAGATCACCAGATTGATAGATCGGCCAGAATCTGCCAATTATGTCACCTACAGGAAGTGGAAACCGAGTCGCACTTTATCTTCAGGTGCCCTATATACTATGAGATCAAGGGTTGGTTCTTAGACCCAAGCCGACTTTCTCAGATATCCTGATCAGAGATGTCTAGCACTCTATATTTAGGAGACATTCAGGTTCCGAGGACATCTTCTCCAGTCCCCCACTAGGCCCGACACCACACGGAGGATTACAACGTTCTTCAACGTGCTACCAAGAGACCTACCGACTTAGATACCGTTCCAGTCTCCAAATTTGCGAGGGTCCGTGGTACCCGACCCACGAGACCTCAATAACAGGTTCATCCCAGGCCTCTCCTGGAGAGATGAACTAGGTCCTCTAGGCCTCACCAGCAGCACTGCAGCATGTGGCCTGTACTCACTAGCTCCTCTTCAGGCCAGCAGATGTTACTAAATTATTCTCAATTCTCTTCTCTCAGCCTTGGATGTTAGGAGGAGTAGACCTTCTTTGGTCCTCACGGCTCCGGGATCTTCTCCACCAGAGCATCTCTGTCCTAGTGCAGAGTTCGGAAGTCGGGATCGGGGCTGGAGCTCTCTCATACTTCAGCCTAGCTTGCAGTGTTCATTTTATTTTTCTGCTTTGTATTCCTTTTAAAAGGGGACCGATTGGTCCTCTTGCATAGCACGGACATCATTGTAACTGACCGTCCCGTTGACCTACTTGGTGGTCATTAGTTGGACATTAATAAAATTATCTTATCTTATCTACCTAACGCCTCGAATTTTGTGCCAAAGTGCATTTAAATAGGCTGTACGAACCAGCAGAAATGTAATGTTCCGTTATTGATAAATAAGGAATTGATTGAGGACATTTAATACTAGGAGCATATTAGAACAATTATTCAGTATTATTGCGCCAAGAGGCGCTCCACAGCTCAGTATGGGGGAGATCTTGTAACGTAACGTTCCTCATGTAAATGTGGGCTATAAATATTATGAGGGAGATGTTGTAACGTTATGTAACGTTCCTCATGTAAATGTCGGCTATAAATATTATTTCCGATTATGAGAGAGATGTTGTAACTTTATCTAACGTTCTTCATGTAAAGGTCGGCTATAAATATTTACTTCTTACTTCTATTCACGTAGATTTTGTCAGCCATTAATTAAAAGTAAATATTTTTTTTGGCCCATTATAACCAAAAATGATTCATGCCAATACAAAAAAAATGATTCATTATGTAAAGCAGATCGTTCAAAGGATGACTGCAAATCAAAGCGGACATTACAAGATTAGATTTTATGTAATGTTCTTCATGTAAAGGTTGGCTATAAATATTTACTTCTTACTTCTATTTACGTAGATTTTGTCAGCCATTAATTAAAAGTAAGTATTTTTTCTCGCCCATTATAACAAAAAATGATTCATGCCAATACAAAAAAAATGATTCATTATGTAAAGCAGATTGTTCAAAGGATGACTGCAAATCAAAGCAGACATTACAAGATTAGTTAATTTGTTGCAATCTTGTCTGATCTCGCCTTGTGTTCCTGTCTTAACACCCACGTGACCCAAATTCCTCATGGCGTTTACGAAGGCTGTATTAAACGCCTGTGAATTCTGTGCATATGTCCTAACTGTGCTCTGTGAGCGCATGTCTGTGTATAGAACCTCATCAGACGTGAACAGTCCCTTCCCGGACTGTAAATTTTGGTAGTAGACGTTATCGAAATTATTGGGAGTTACGGGATCCATATGGCAATGCACGGATCCACGTTCCTCGGGCACATTTGTTGGAGTTGGGTGGAGTATGAAGAATTCAGAGTTGGGTCCACGGGACTCGTAGAACTGAAACTGTAGATTCTGTTTGCAAATTTTCTGCAGTAAGAAAATCCCAGCGTGTGAGCTCCTGTTAAAACACCAAAAAACACAATTTAGTGATAGTATAGATCTGAGAGGATTTTATTGGCATTGTGCAACAAAGCAATAAGGTTTAAATTATTGATTTTCTAAGAAATCTTGGTTCACCCTCTTACATGTAAATTTTTAGCAAAATACAACTGCTGAACCAAAACAACTGAAATTGATAGCATTTGTTCAAATTCTGTAAAGTTGGAAACGAAAATTCTCATTTTGAAGAAAATGGCTCGAAATTTGTAAATTTGAATTGACATTGAGTCTTTGTTCTTTGTTTTTAGCAAAACTTTGGAAAACTGAGAATGAAAATTTTCATTTCGAGATGAACACTAAACTGACTGTATTTGTTCTAGTTTTAAAGAAAAATTGGAAAACTGAAAAAAAAGAAAATAAAATTAACATAATTTAAAAATATACAACATAATTAACATAAAAAAATCATATGATAAATAGTATTTTGGAAAAAGAAATTGATTTAACATAAAAATCACATTTTTAATTTAACAACATATAACATAATTAACATAAAAAAATGATATGTTAAAGAGTATTTTAGAAAAAGAAATTTATTTAACATAAAAATCACATTTTTAAAGCAATAATAAATATTTTTTTAAGAAAACTGTATTGTAAAAATAATTCCAAAACCAAAAAATCACAGTATTTTTATTAAAAAAAATTAATTAACATAAAAATCATATTTTTCAAAGCAATATCAAATTCAAAAATTTACATATTTAATTATCTAAATAAATAATAAACACTTAAAAAAATACATGTATTAAATTTTCGTGCTTGACATGCTTTTGATAAAAGAACATTACCATTAACACTTTCAAATTTTATTCGTCCCAAAGATTTTGAATCATCACAAAAGATGTCTGGATAATCAAGCAAAATGTTTATTATTTCCCAGGCCAGATTGCGCTGTTCTTCATTTTAGGAACCCGCAAAATAATAAAAATTACTCTTGTCTAAAGCGAAAAAACTCCGAGAGTTTTGTTTTTCTTTCGAAAATTGTTTACTTTGCTGTATTCTAATTGAGAAAAGGATCTCTTTCAGACTATATGGACTATGTTTGTAAATAGCATCATCGAAATTGATAAAAGAATGCACTTTCATAAAAAAATTAGCACAAACTCCACTGGGTAGAGATGATGGAAGAAAATTACCTGGTAGTTGCATTACTTTGAATAGTGACCTATCCCAATCTTCTCTACCAAATATTGGCTTTCGGCATTCTACAACCTTTGCAATCTTTCACTTTTTGGAGCAACTTGAAACGTGCAACAGTCAATTGGGATTATCATGGACAAGAAGTCAAACGTGAGGGATCAAATCTCCGGAGGTGCAAACCTCTTCTCAGGTATTGCACGCAAAGAGCTATTCGAGGAGAGGTTTGCACCTCCAGAGATTTGATCCCTCTCGACGCTTGATAGAGCCTAGGATTTGGATCTAGTCTGCTTAAGTCATCAGTATAGTAAAGAGGGCCATTAAAGTTATTATCATAAAGCATGCCGAGCATGCAAGCTTTATTTCTTCAGTCTTAAGTCAACGAGCAATTAGAATTGCATGCATGCAAAAAGTAAAGTGCAACCTTGAAAGTGACATGCAAACCCTAAAAGTACATGCTAAAGCTAAATAAGAAGGGTCATTGAACCCAAAGGATCATCTGTTATTCTTATTGTTGATTTGGAGTTTTTGAGCAGCAACAGCAAGTGCAGCAACAACAGTTGGGGTTGAAGACGACGCCTTCAGCTAATGAGGGTTCGACAATGAAATTTATCTGCCCTAGTCTCTTTCAGGGTAGGCCATCCAGGTCTACCATCAGCATTCACCGTACCCTTCCGTATTCAGTGATTCCGCACCAGCAGGACATCTTTTCTAGGTTCACGTTTTACATCTAGGATTTAGCTAGAAAACCCAGAAGGATTCGCTAGGATCCTTCAGCTCAATCTTTTCTCTGCATATTTCACCATTCCCCTCAGCTGGCTCAGTACATCACACTGAGGGATTATCAACCCATTGTTAGCACACTCGGGGCATCCGGCAGCAGCTTTTCAGGGGAAGAGGAGACGTCACCCTCTCCAGCAAAACAATTCGCTAGGGGTCTTGGAGGAGTTTGATCCTCTGCATGCTCCAACCAATCTCTTCGGGGTTGAGTTTATCATCGCCACAAAATATCAGCAGCAACAACCTCCTCCTTCATAAAAAACGTGAAGCTTCATTTGGAACAGGATCTCCTTGCTGCTGGGTGTTGACATCAGGAAGGGAGCACCATTATATCCCCTATTCAACACCACATGCATGCAACATATCTCTGGAGTATTATTAGCCAATTTATCAGTGGTAAGTGTACAACTTCTTTCTGAAACTTTCCACCCTATAATTTCTCTAGATCTGCTATATTTTAGGACATTTGGGCACGACAATGTCACATGCATTTTTTATTTAGTCTTTTGCACATCATTGAGTGTATGAACAACAACTTAGTAGTAAAGAACCGTAGAATATTCGTTTGGGATATTACAAGAAACTTCCTCAATTTCTGTGCCTATTGTACGGTCACCTTCAGAGCTCTGTTGTACGGTCAATACCTCGAAATTCGTGCCTCCACAACAAACTACCTTCTCGATTTTCTTGCCAACTTCAGATTGAAAATCATACTATATGACACATTTAATGCTAGATTCCCTTCTTCGATTTTTGTGCTGGATGCATTGGGATTCGTGCCAAAACTCTGCTATACTAACCACCTTGGAATTCGTGCCAAAACTCTGCTGTACTAATCACCTTGGAATTCATGCCTGATAATTCTCCTCCAGTTGCGTTTTCCTTCCCTTCTTAGGAAATCGATGCTCTCTCCAAATTGCTCAAAAGTGCTTCTTCACATGGAAATTTGCCTTTAAGTAAAAATGTGTTGGGTAAGTGAAAAGTCATCTAATGCAAGGATTTGATGAGATGAATGGTAGAGATAAATTCACTTTCTCTCCATTATTTAAAAATTTACTAACTTTTTAATTTTTCACTTAAAGTGCACTTTAATCCCTAAAGTGCATTTAATGCTCCTCTCAAGTCTTAATATAAAGACCATGTGACATGACCCCTTTTCCTAGTGACTTAGGCAAAATCACTAGGGGAACAACTTACAAGGTACAAAACTTCAACATATCTTATGCTTCTTGGTCGCATTGGGTTGTGACATCTGGTAGAATTGGCACTTTATCCTTGGCTTGTAAGTTAAGGATTTGTTTTCTTTGATTCTTATAGTTGTTTTTGAAACTATTTCTCTTGTTAACTTGCTCGTTAAATTTACATTGTAGGTATGCACTCCATGTTCAAAATTTTCTCTCGTATATTCAAGATCATTAATTTTTTCCTCTTGGACTACATTTTCTTTCTTATAGTTTGTCACTGCTTGAGTTAAATGATTGACTTTATATATGAGAAAGTTGAAACTGATTTTGATTTACTCGAGAATCAAAATTTGTTCAAAGTTGCTCCAATTCTCTTTTAATACATTCACATAGATTCATAATTATTTCTATTAGTACTGCAATGGTTGCTATATATAGAGTCCTTTAACATACCGTTAATACTATATACACACACGAAATGTGCGGCCGCCATAAAATATTAAATTAACTTCTTTTCGCCAAATGACATTGAAGGGAAATTTTGTATAACTTTTAATAGGTTTTAGTGAAAATATTACCTGGTGTTATGTTCCACGCAAGAAGTTGCTTACATGTATTAAATTAATAAGAGGTTTGGTAGGGTGCCAATGTTTCATGGGGGATCCATACTTAGTCTCTTGAATACATCACTCACAACCTTACATTTTAGGGACGGGGGATGCCTCAAGAATGTACTTTAGTGTTTGGGGACCATCACTGGGAGTTTCCTTGTGAATTGTAATGCTAGGATATTCCTCAATCCCATGAGGGTGCACCGATATGTTGTTAGCTTTTGGGATTCTCCAAAAGTGTTTATACCATGCTAGGGGCGCGTTCATGTGATGTGGGATGGATTGTGAAAACCCAACCAACTTTTCTTAGAAGAAATCAGTCCAATTCAAGTACACTACTAATCATGAAGAAACTTTAGCATAAATAGAGAACCTCCTTCATGAGGAAACCCTAGCAAGGGGAACAAACCTCTAGAGATGATAAGAAACCCCAAATATTGCTCCTTGTGCATTTGCTAGGCCTTCTTGGAAAGTGCATAGAAGATGAAAAGAGAAGATGTGTTGTGATGATGGTGAAAATGAAATGCGTGAGCACTTTATTTATACACTTTGATTCACTTTTATTTTACCTCTGGGCCAATTTGTCCTTCTCTTCTAGGATCGATTTGTCTTCTTGTCTTCAATTTTCTTTGGCACTTCTTCAATGGTATGACTTGTCTTTAGTTATTTCTTCTTCAATAGAAAAGTTGTCCATGTTGATGATCATCTCCCCACATAGAGCTCTAATGTTGATTTGACCAACTAAGAAATCCCAAACACTTCTTAGAGTCTACGCCAATTCAACATTAGACTAGACTTGTATATTCCACAAGGGGATGAAAGCTCCTATCAAATAAACAAGTAAAATCTCTAATATAACATAGATCACTCCTTCATGGAGTAAGCAATGTGAGAGCACCCTAGGGCCAATCTCCACACACCATATGACTCGGGATAATGGGAGATTGTCTACCCTTGCCTAGACCATTTTGTTGATTCTTGAGCAGCATCGAGAGCCATTCTTTGGGAGAATGGAGGCACCTGGTCAGTTACCAGGAACTTAACTCAGCCTGGGGCTGAGAGCCATTCTCTGGGAGAATGGAGGCACTTGGTCAGTTACCAGGAACTTGATTCAGTCTGGGGCTGAGAGACATTCTCTGGGAGAGTAGAGGCACTTGGTCAGTTACCAAGTTGTTCACCCCGGGTCAACTTGATGCAGCCTAGGGTTGAGGCACTTGGTCAGTTACCAAGACACTACTATAAGCCCTAGATTGGGTCTAGGCAAGTGATGCACTCCTCTCCTTGATCTATGGGCTATGGGACATTCTCAAGGGACTGGCTACCCCTTGTTTAAATACCTAGCACAAGACCTTGGTGACATTGAGGAGAAGGAGATAAACAAATAATAATCCTTCTTGTTTTGATGGTGTGCTTAGAGTTGTCATGAAGACCCAGAAGACCTCTTGGGTTGGCCTTAAGGGTCCATACACCCTCCACATTGGTCCAACCAAAGGACCATGTTGTAAAAGATTAAAAGATTAAAAAATAAATATAAGTCAATTGGTCAAAAGAGTCAAGAAAAAAAAGATTAAAGTAAAAATCAAAAGATTAAAAGAATTGTTGACTTCCTATTTTTATGGTTCTACCATTCGATGATGAAGTATAAATTTAGTTGATCTTCATTTGTTTTGTATCTATCATCATCCGATCACTTCAACTGAGGAAATTTTCGGTGGCTATCTGTTGGTGTCTTTTTATCTCTCTCTAACATGGCAACACAATCAAGTGTCTTCTCTGCTCCTGGTCTTGGCAGTCACTAGGGCTTCTACTTTAATGTTGCCCACTCTCTTTCATCTTCGCGGAAACAACAACAGAGTTGCTACAGTCCACGGTGGGAGTAGTCTAGGGGAGCAATAGTTAATGGTAAGCCTGCCAGGGCTACCAACAGACCACGACAACAACTGTTAGGCTGCAACAGTTCACGGTGGGAGTAATCTGTGCTGGCAACAGTTCATGGTAAGCCCACTAGGGCTACCAACAGTCCATGGCAACAGCAGTGGTGCTGCAACAGTCCACGGTGGCAACAGTCTAGGTGGCAGCAGTGTATGGTAAGCCTGTCAGGGCTACCCACAGATCACCCAAGCTCAACAGCTAGGGTTCCACAGATCACAAATTCTTGTGAGGTTCTACATCTGGCAGACTGGAAGAATATAGGCTGCTCTAGACAAGTGGCAGCTTGGTTGACTTTCATCTACATTCATCTCAGAATTCTATTGAACAATAAAAGCAAACTTAGAGTTGATGTAACTTCTTCTATCTCTTCTATCTGTTCATGTACGAACTCAACCATCTCATTTTAAAAGGTGGATTATTATTTGTTTGGGGTTTTATTCCATGCAAGGTTTCCCCGGAAAAATCTGTGTGTCCTTGTGCATATGTGTGGATGATTGCTTATCTTTACTACTGTTGAATAAGTCAATTACCTAAATACTGTTGATATACTGTACAAGTCTGATTAAAAGTGCAAAGAGAACTGTTACTGCTATTAATTCGTTTTTATACATGTTGATGTTTAACATGGTATCAAAGCTTTCGGTGTGAAGAGCACAGTGTGAAGAGCAGATCACTGTAGCCTCCATAGACCTTGGGATTGATAGCAGACTCTTATCAAATCAAAGATGGCCTCAACCACTTTTAGGCCGGAAGAGAGACTTGAACGATCAACAATTTTCAATTCATGGAAAGCAAGACTTGTGGCCACCTTGGAAGAAAATGAGCTTGATGACTTGGTCATCAATACTATAGAAGAACCCACAACTAATGCAGGGAGAGATGCATTCAAAAGGAAGCAAGCTAAGGCAAGAAGAATTATACATGATTCAGTCAAAGAGACCTTGATGCCTGTGATAACCCCACTAAAGACAACCAAAGAATGTTTTGACACTTTGACTAATCTGTATGAAAAGAAAGCACCCAGTCAGAAAAGAGTCCTGAAAAACCAGCTCAGCTATTTGAAGATGGAGAAGGATGAAGGGGTGGCTTCCTTCTTCAAAAAATATCTCAGGTAAGGGATCAACTCTCAACTATTGGTACTTTAGTAGAAGATGATGATCTTGTCCTGACTGTTTTTAATGATCTTCCTAGTTCTTGGGAAACCTTATTGGCCGCCATAAGTGGTAGGGAAGTTCAACCTAACTTTGAAAGACTATGGCATGATTTCTTGGAAGAAGAAGGCATAATTAAAAGTAGAGCTAGTGGTGTTAAGGAAGGGAACCTTGCTCTTGCATCCAAAACAAAGAAGTTCAAGAAAATTTTTCCTCCAAAGAAAAAAGAGAAGAAGCCTCTTCAAGTTTGAAGTTGAGTTAAAAAAAAAATGTTTTAACTACTTAGTTAGGGTTGTAGTAATTAGAAGCATATTTTAATTCTTTAATTATTAAATGTCAAATATTAGGGTTTTAATAATTATTAGACATGTTTTAATTCTTAAGTTTGTTATTTTATTTATTAATTAAAGTTTTAATTAAAGCAAGTGTTAATTAAAATTAAAGAGAGGTTAGGGTTTTTAGTTATTTAATTTAAAACAAGTTTTAATTAAAAAAAGGTTAATGTTTATAGATGGATGTTTAGGGTAGGCTTTTAAGTGTTCAAAACTCTTTCCTATTTAGTATTTAGTTAGTTTGTTTTATCATTACAAATCTATAATAAAAGGTAAGGGTTTAAGTAATTTATTAATATTATTTTAATTATCTTTAAATGTTACAAGTTTTGTTAGTGTTTTATGTATACGGGAACTTTGTATAATGTTGGGTTATTTACTAGAGTTTTAAGGTTAAGGCATAGAGTAGAATGTAGGCTTAGGGACAAAGGTAAAGGGTTTTGGGGACTTTATTTAGGCCAACAAGGTTGCCACAAGCTTTATAGACATGACCATCAAGGTGTGGGGTACTTGAACACTCTACAGGATGTATAGGGCTTTTGGCAATGTCCCAAGGGCTCCAAGGGCTTCAAACTTGGTCTTGGACAAGGTCAAAAGGTCTCCTTAAACACTGATACATTCTTAACCCTCAGGGGCTCCTCAAGGGGCACCAAGACACACTGTCACACACCTTTGTCATCACTGACAATTTTGTCAACAATAACCGCTCCAACTGCACCTTTGTCATCACTGACAATTTTGTCAACAATAACCGCTCCAACTGCACCTATGATGTATAAAATACCTTTCAAGATGAATAACAAATCGACCTAAACATTCTATCTAATACTTGTTCTTCTTGGTAGGTTGTTGTGTATGCTTATATTCTCTGCTTGAATGTGTGTTGAACCTGAGCATGCAACATAGACTTTGAACATCACCTCTACGTGTGTTGACTTGAAGATTGATGAACTATATGCTAAACTCATACAATATGATAGATTTAAGAAACAATCTCTAACTAAAGAAGCAGCTGGAGCTGGTGTAACTGCTCCAACCACACTTATGTTGTATAAAATACCTTTCAAGATGAATAACAAATCGACCTTAACGTTTTGTCTAATACTTGTTCTTCTTGATTGGTTACTGTGTATGCTTATATTCTCTGCTTGAATGTGTGTTGAACTTGAGCATTCAACATAAACTTTGAACATCACCTCTACGTGTGTTCACTTGAAGATTGATGAACTTTACGCTATACTCTTACAATATGATAGATGTAAGAAACAATTCAGTAGCAACGATGGGATAGAGAGTTTAGAATAGGCCTTTGCCACTAATTTGAAGGGCAAAGTTAAATAGGCGAAGAAGAAAGGTCAAGGCAGTGGAGATGATGCCATAAAGAGTCATAAGAGCATCACTTGTCACTACTACGATAAGGAGGGCCATATAAAGAAGTTCTATAGAAAAAATTTGGTTGAGCAAAAAGCCAACCATGGAGGTCCTCAACTAAAGGCTCATGTCACAGAAACTACATATGAGAAGTCATCCTTTTATGTATTCATGGTTGAGTAGCCAACATATAATCACAGGTCACCGACTCGATAGTTTGGCTCAGATGCATTTGTTTATTTCAGCGACAGACATGATCTCTTCACGGAGTACACTCACAGTGTCTAAAGATTCAGTGATCTTTGATGGTCGTGAAAAGTACATTGTCGATGGGAAAGGAAATGCTTAGATTTACATTGGAGGGAACATGCTCTTTTTCTTTAATGTGTAGGATGTGTTAGGTATGGAACTTATTCTCTTATCAATTTGTCAGATTACGAGACACTGTCTCCAGGTTGGGAGCTTGTTGTAAACTTTAGTGATCACAAATGCAATGTAGTTGACAAGGAGACTCGGAAGACCATTGCTAATGGTGTGGAGGATCATGGACTATTTCGACTAGTTGACAATGGACAGACCAAGGAGTATGCTAGACATCAACACATTGGCATCAATGATATAGTCATCACAACCATTCTTGGTTGGCTCAATAGAATTTGGTAGATGGACTTCCAAACATCCAGCAAAAGATTTAGAGAGTATCTAGAGCTTGCTGGGAAAGGAAGTAAAACAAAAAGCCATTCGAAGAAGGACAAGCTTGGAGAGAGACCAAAGTCCTGAAGCTAGTTCCTATAGAGATCTGTGGACCAATGAACATGGTATCAATCACTAGTGTCAGGTTTTTCCTTTTATTTGTTGACGAGTATAGTAGGAAGATGTGGTGTACTTTTTGAAGTTAAATTCTGAAGTGTTTTAAGAGTTTAAGAATTTTAAACCATAGTAGAGATAGATTTTGCTTGTCCTCTAACCACTCTGAGGTCTAATAACGGTGGGGAAATTTTGTTCCAAAGACTTAAAATATTTTTGTGCTAAACATGGGATCCAAAGGCAGTACACTACACATTACACTTGAAAACATAATGGAGTAGTTGAAAGATGGAGACCACAGTCACAAAGATGGTCAAATGAATGATGCAGAGGATGTTTAATTCCAATAGATTTTGGGCTTTGTTAGTGCTCACAACAGTGTATCTGCTAAATTGATATCTAACAATGGCGTTGAAGCAGAAGACCCATGAGGAAACATGGTCTGAGAGGAAGCCTTGAGATAGTAATTTTAACGTCTTTGGTTCTACTGCATATGGCTTGATTCTAGATGAGAAGAGAACCAAGCTAAAACCTGAGAGCAAGAAACTGATGTTTTTAGGGTACAATGACATTCACAAAGCCTAAAGGTTGATTGGTGTAGAGACCAATTAGTTGATCTTTTGTTGAGATGTCGTAGTTGATGTGGAAGTTGGACCTTTCCAATCTTCTTATTTGAAGTTCAAAACTACCATGGGGCCGCCCATCATGGTTCATGATTTAGGTGTTAGCTTAAGATATCTCCACCTGAAAGGGGGGGAGATTCTCAACATTCTGAGGTATCTCCCAGACCTAATCTAGTAATTTCTAATGTAGATAGCCTGAATATGCATTTGGTTGACATAGACTAACTTGGATGAGGAGGTTCCTCAGAAGAGACCCAGGTAGTGGCACAACACCATTGGAGATCTTTGAGCAACATAAATGATTGAGGGATGATCATACAAAGGAGAAAGCAAATAGAAACCCAATATGCTAAACTTTGCTTCTATGGCCAATATTCAGGAAATATTCGAGCTAGGGGTGTTTGAAGAAGGAAAAGGGATATACCTAAATGACAGAAGGACATCACTGCTGAAAATGAAAGTTTGATGAAAAATCAAACTTGGGATCCCATAGTACTTTCAACATGGAAGAAATCCATTGTCTACAAAGGGGTGTACAAGGTGTTGTCCACCTAGCCAACTAGGTGGGAAACCATGTACCATGAAGACAAACAAAGTGTACCTAGCAAAACTTCTCGAGCTCTAGAAGTCTTAGCAAGGCATTTTCCCCCCTTTCTCTTCTTCCCTATGAAATTGCCGCACCCATGCGGGGGATTTTGTAAGGATATGTTAGCATCATGGCGTTTTTTATAAAACTTAGTTGCCTAGGACTTTATCATTTAGGGAATTCCTTTCATTGAGTGTTTTTTTCCTTGAATAATTAAATTTGTTCTTTAGCAACTTTAATTATTTGAGCTTTTCACTCAAAACTCCTCCAAAGTGGTGAAAGATGTTTTAATGATCGAGCTCATGGGGTGATTAGGTCTAGATTGTTGTATATTACCATGCTAGACATTATCCAGAGTCTTGCAGAATTTCATTAAGTTTTGCCTAGTATTTTTTAATTTATTGTAAATAAAAAAATGTCTGTAAGCATAAAAAGTTGTATTATAAAAGGAGGGATAAGTGGCTCCTTGTGTAGCTAAATAGGGGTATGGGTACTCAAAATCAATGGCATGAGACTCCCTACACCCTTGGATCAAGTTTGGAGTCAATTGGTTAAGTTTTCATAGGGTTATGGTCATGATTTCCCCAAGTTAGTCTTTTTCCAGCAAAAAAATACCTTTAATTCAAATGCTAGAAAATTCCCTAAGTCAAGATGAAATATTTTTTAGGGAAGTTTTGGTATGTAAGCCTAGCGGTACCAAGGCAAGTTAAAAGCACCCCCTAGCACCCCTCACTACCCACATTTTCCTTTTTTTCGGGGTGGGGCGAATTTCTCTCCAAAGTGGGGGGCACACTTCATGAGGGAAAGAGGTGGTAAAGCAGTTGGGCCAAGAAAGCAAGGTCCCACATCCCTAGGGAGTGAGCCCACCTCCCTTTAGCCATTTAGTGGTATATGGGTGGAAAGGAAAGAGGTATTTCTCATTTCTTTCTTTCCCATGGTATTTCTTTGTCATAGGGGGTGCCCTCCTTGGGCATTTGCATGTTTGACAAGCGTAGGGCATGCAAAGGGGCCTCTCCCCTCTCTCTTTTCTTTATAAGGAGGTTTCTCCTCGTTTTGGTTACAATGTCTTGGCTCTCTCATGCTCTTATGCTCTCTCATTCTCTTGCTCTCATTGTGCTCTCATTTTTGTCAGCCATTGTAGTTTCCAACCATCTTGGCTCTCTAATAAACATCTTTGGAGGAAAGCTGGCGTCTCTTTGTGTTTCATGGTGGGTTGCTCCTGTGCTTGATTGTTGCTCAAGCTATTGGAGGCCAAAGAAGCAAATTTCTTTGTCCTGGTGAGATCTACTCATTTTTGTTTAGATTTCATGAGTTTTTAGATTTTGTAGTTAAGAAGTTCATGCTTTCTTGGTGGAATAACATGATTTCTTAATTCATCATTTGGAACCTACATTTTTTCTAGTTTGTGTAGCAAAATCTATGAAGTTGCAGGTTACCAAAATTTGGAGAGTGGGATTCTTTGGTTGGATGCCCCATTACTTCAAAGTCTCAATTGCAAAGGGCACCTTTTCCTCACATTCTATAAAAATTTATGCATATTTTTTTTACATCTTGTTAGTAATTTTCACCGTTTATTTGCTTGCTGTTTTTTGCAGGTTTTTAGCATCACAAGGAGAAACTCTGCCAAAAGTTTGGTAGAAAAGAGTTTAAAGGACTCCCAAGAGTCCTTGCTACAAAGGGCTTGCCCAAAGGGGCCCAAAAACTCCTTTCCTCTTCTTCACTTTCTCAAAATTTTCTGTTGCAGATGTGTATTCCTTATTGTAAGGGCCGAGAGAGTCTCTTGAGCCCATTTTCTATTTTCTCTAATTTTCAAGGTCATCTTAAAATTTCACTTCAACCATCCATTGCATGCAAAGGTAGTTGGGTTTTCCCACCCTTGCATTGCAACAGAGGAAGGGCTAGGACTAGTTTTAATTCTTCGTTTCATAAAAAATAATTTTTGCCCCACTCTTTCCTTACGGAAAGAGTGTTGAGAAGCTAGATTAAAAGTTTATTCCGTGCTTTCATTTATCATTCTCTCCCACACCTTGCAAGTGAAGTGGCTAATCCCATTCTTGCAATATCATGCTGACTAGATTTTGTATATAGTTCAATTATGATTATTTATTTCAAGTTAATAAACCCTGCCCCGCTTTTGCTCCGTATTGCCTCCACTTGCCGGTTTGTCTGATCCTGGGTGAAAAGAAAGGGCAAGAGTTTGAGTCGGCTAGTTGCGTCGAGAGGCGCTTTCTATAGCCCAAAGTGGATGAGATGTGTCATGTTTGTCACACTGGTCGACTCCAAAAAATTAATATATAAAAAGTTATAAAACCAAGCACACATAGACACCAAATTTAAATTGGCTATATTGTAACATTCATTTATATAAATACACATCGAATTTCATTTTCGATTTCTATTTAGGGATCCTCACATTTTAAATAAATATTTTCATAAATAGTTACAATACCACTAAAGCTTTGTGTATTAGTTAGGCTTTCTTGATTTGATCTACTATTAGTTAGTGTTTCATGATTTGATCTACAAGAGACATATATTCACAACAGAATCACCATTAAGAATTAAGAAGAATCAATAAGTGAATGCAGTTTTTGTGATAATTGTAAATTAATAATAATTAGGTGAATTGCAAGTATTTTACTTCATAATTGATTTATTAATTTAACTTTTTCCTATTCATAGAACTATATATTATACTTTACAACTTGCAATAGTTGGCACATCCACAATTAATTTGGGTAAATAGTGTTTTACTTCATTGTTACATTGCATCTACATACAACGCATCTTCAGATGGATGACTAAGAGTTGACGATGCATCCAACGCATCGTCAACTCTTAGTCACCTTAGTTGTAGAAGTACGTCTTGCTAGGAGTCCTTCTAAGGTGTTGGACTTTAGTGAAAAGGCTGTTGAGATATGTGAAGGCGACAAACACTTAGTTTTGGCATTCCGTAAAACAAAACCAAAGATCCTAGATTGTGTGGATATATAGGTTCAGATTGGTAGGTTACCCCTGGATATGTATTCAACCTTGGTATAAATGTAGTCACATGGACCAGGAAGAAACAACAAGTAGTATCTCTTTAATTGACAGAAACAAAATATTGAGGAGTAGTGAAAGGAGCATGTGAGGTAGTTTGGCTCAGGATGTTTTTAGATATGAAGATGGAGTAGGCAAAGTCAACACCCCTTCTTTGTGACGTAGGGGTTGCTAAAACTAGCCAAGAATTTGGCCTTCCATGAGTGCACAAGCATGTGGAAATACATTACCACTTTAGAAGATGGAACTTTTGAGTTGTTGAAGCATCCCATAGAGGACCAAGCTACACACATTTTTACCAAGTCTTTTGGTCTTGAAAAACATGTAAAATTTTGGGATAAACTTGGTTTTCTAAGTAGATTGACCATTTAGGGAGAGGGTTAAAGTAAAACAAATATTTATATAATGGTCAATTAGATATTAGACTTGGGCATTAATAAAGCCACTCTTGACTTTATGTTATTTTGCACTTTTATGCTTTATGTTGCTTTATTGTATTCATCGCTCTATCTCACATTTAGAAAGTAGATTGTCTCTATCTCATTGTAACCCTATATAAGAAAGATTTCACTTTCTCATCTATGCAATACATTACAATAACTCTTTCAAGTTATTTCTTGTTTTCTTTATGTGCTCGATTTTTGTGATAAACATGTGTTGGTAAGGAGAATGGCGACCTCACTACTAAACAAGTTCAACTTAATGGGTGTATTGTCTTGGTTCGCTTAGGGTATTATTTTATTTAGTGTCTTTATATTTTGTCAAATGATTTCAGATTTGATCAAGTCTTTTCTTCCACTATTAATAAGACCAATATGTACAATGATTTAATACAAAAAAGTCGGCTGTAAAAGCGACCCCCACAAGCAAGCGCAAAATTTAAAAAATGTGGGCTAGCTTAGAGGCCAAAACACCACTCACATAGAGTCTACACCATGATGTCCAAAACGATTAAAAACAAGTGACAACTGTATGAGCTGATAAACAATAGAAAGTAACCATACCCATTACAGGAGGAGGTTGGTTGTCGTCGTTTGGGTAAGGATCTAACCTAAGTCACTTGGTTTGAGTTCGTGTTCGAATTCGACAACCTTGAAATTCGACACTTGAAAATTTGGCAATAAAAATCGGCATAAATTTCGACATTAAGTTCGAATGACTAAAATATATGGAAATTAAAAAATATATGAAAATTTTCAATAAATTCATTATGCTCATTAAACTATGAATATTAAACACATCAACAATGAACATGATAGCCATAGAATCATATAAATAATGAAGTTATGAACATGTTAACATTGAATGAAGTATGAACATGATACTCATTGAATCACAAAAATAAATATATGGCATCACAAATGATTAAACATATATTTTGAAAACATTAGAGTCTATATCTTGATTGAAATTTAAAAACATGTTCATAAAGTGATAAACATAATATTACAATTTCATCAATATTTATGCTAGCAATTATTTAGCAAGATAGCATCCCAAAAAGAAACTAGAAGCCTAAAGACTAGAATGAGAACACAAGTTTTATTCTTGTTGTTCTTGTGGCCTACTTGTTACATCAAAAAGCTCTAAATCATCAAGAGCACTCGGGGGAGTGAAACCACTAGAATCACGATCACCATTGAATTCATCACTCTCATTGTGGAGATCATTTTGATCTCTTAGTGCAAATGGAAGAGTCTCCATCCATGGAGTAGAAGAATTTGTCTTATCTTTGGCCACATTGCTTAAAGCCAATTGCAAGCTACTGCAAACATAAACAAGATCTCCTAATTTTTGCGATAACACCCTGTTTCCAATGTTCCACGGGGACGCGTCTCCCAGGGTCGAGGGTGCGCCCCCTGCGCTTCCCACGCCCCGAGGACTGGGAGGCTCCATGGGAAACGTTTCTCAGTGCCCCCCTTTCTACGAAACTTGGGGTAACACAGGTTTAGGAGTTTCCTGGGTTGGGGGGCTTCCACACGCCCCCTCTTGAAAATGGGGGGCTCGCACATGTTAAACTAGTAGCAACAAGGAAGGTCTTCTTGCATGCATGTGTTCTTGCATGCAAAAGACTTAAATTGGGAAACCAGTTGTATTTAATTTACTTTTCCTAAGTTCACTTTGGAAAATAAATTAAAGTGATCTAAATTAAATTTAGTGAACCACTAGTTAAAGTGAAATTGAAATTGGGTTTTTGCTTTACCACTAGTTAAAGTGAAAGTGAAATTAGGGTTTTCGCTTTACCACTAGTTAAAGTGAAAGTGAAATTAGGGTTTTTGCTTTACCTAAAGTTATAAAAGAGAGATCAATTGGTTGAGAGAACCCACACTTGTATTTCGACAGAGATAAGATATAGACAAGGAGAGAAAGTCAGATAGAGGATTTAGCTGAGAAGACGGAGGAGTGAGCAGTAGGATCATCGAGCTTCATATAGTTGGGTCGTACACTCACACAGGAGGGTGTTGAGGTTTAGTTGGGATTTGCCTAGTGATTCTGCCGGTACAACATTCGCCAGATTTGGGTGAATTTGCAGTGATTGTAAAAGTTCCATATTTTCTCATAATAAAATCTATATTTGACTGCTGCATCGGTTTTCCCATCTTGGGTTTTTCCGGGGGTTTCCATACCCAAAATAATAGTGTTAATATTGTGATGTGATGTTGCGATTTATTTCTCAGTTTTATATTCCATTGCATACTGTAAAAGATATTCATGTGTGGTTATCAGTTGATATTTTGCATGCACTGTTTAGCCCTAGTTGAATATTAAAGGAAAATTTACATGGTATCAGAGCTTAGGTGAGCTAAAGCTGAGAGATTTGCAGCAGCAGTGATAGATCAGGGGCAGATCTATAGGAAGACACAAACCTAGACTTCCAGATCTAGGGTTTGACAGGTACACTTCACTATGGCCATGCGGTTGAGAGTTGAGGATAGACTCCAGGGTGCTCAGAACTTTCCTACATGGAAAGAGAGGATCACAAGGATCCTAAACCTTAGTGATGCTGAGGAGCACATTGACTCCACAAAAGTTGCATCCATAGATCTGACAGTCTGATAGCCTGGAAGAAGATTGATTCCAGAGCCATGCTGATTATCATGGATGGAGTCAAGGACCATATAGTCCCTCACCTTTCTGGTAAGAAGACCGCATTGGAGATGTGGAAGGTTTTGGAAAGTTTGTACCAGAGCAAGAACGAGAACCGGAGGATGGTGTTGCAAGAGAGGATGCGCAACACCAAGATGACCCAGGGAGAAGGAGTGGTGCCTTATATCACGAGGCTCACACAGATCAGGAATGAGCTTGGAGCTGTTGGCTCTAAGAGTGATGATGAGGAGCTAGTTTGGATAGCCCTCAATGGCTTCTCTAAGCCATGGGACACCTATGTCAAAGGTGCTATGGCTAGGGAGAAGCTCCGCATGGGTCAAGGATCAGGCTCATCCAGTAGTGCCCCACAGATTGTGGATGAGGAGGCTCTAGCCCTTACAGGGAAGAGAAAGGGAAGGCAAAGAGGAATAAGGATGGTAAGAAGAACCTTGACGTATCAAAGGTCAAGTGTTTTATCTGCCACAAGCAGGGACACTTTGCCTCCCAGTGCCCACACAGGAAAAAGAAGAGTAACACTTAGATGGCTGGATCTGCAGAGGTGGATGAGTTTAGCAGGAACTTCGATGAGGAGTTTTGCTTGATAGCTTGCATGGAAAGCACCACAGGGAGTAGCATATGGTACATTGACACTGGAGCATCTAGTCACATGACTGGACATAAGAGATTCTTCAGAGACTTGCAGGAGGGTGGAACAGGGATCCATGTTGAGCTGGGTGATGATGCGCGGTATCAGGCGCAGGGAGTTGGCACTGTTTCATTTGGGAGGGAGTCTGGCAAACCCCTCTGTTTTGCTGATGTGTTATATGTTCCAGGCTAAGTCACCTGACACGGGGACATGGGACATGAAGGACACGGGGATTCGAGTGTCCGACACGGGCACGGTGACCCCCAGAATCAGGACACGTAGGACACGTTATATATATATATATTTAAATATTATATATATTAAAAATATAGACATATAGATCCAAATTTTTACAAATATTCAATAGAAATCAAAATCAATGCACATTTAACATTAGTAATTACACATTTAAATCATTCAAATCTTCTTCACCTGCACACCAAACACACTTTACAACCCTCTCCACACTTGCAAATGATAAAAAGAAAGTGAAAATTTGGATTTAAAGCAATTCTGGGCGTTTTTTTAGTGGAAAAAGTGTCCTGTTTTTCGGACACGCACTGACAGTCCTCGGACATGCGTGTCCGAAAACAGGACACGCTGCAAAGACGTGTCGGACACGTTTTGTCAGCGTGTCCGTGTCTGACACGCAGGCCCTTTTGGACGAATCCGGTTTCATAGGTTCCAGGACTGACCAAGAACCTTATATCAGTCTCCACTCTAGAGGACAAGGGATATCAGGTGAAGTTCCGTGACCATATAGTGTATATCAGGCCCATGGGGTCAGATAGGAGCTTGGATCAGGTGATTGGCAAAAGGAGCGGGAAAGTGTACAGATCACACTTTGAGTCTGCAAAGGCTCTAGTCAGCAGCAACAACATCAATCAAGGTGAGTTGTGGCATAGGAGGATGGCACACTTGCACCATGGTGCACTGAAGCATTTGAGACAGGCAGTCATTGGAGTTCCTCAGGTACAGGAGGAAAACAATAACCACTGCAAGGGTTGTGCTTTGGGGAAGAACATCAGGAAGCCTTTCCCATAGAGTGAGCACAAGTCTAAGGAGCCCTTGGACTTGGTGCATTCGGATGTATGCGGACCTACGAGTGTCCATTCGTTTAGTGGTTACAGTTACTGCGTAACTTTCATTGATGACTATTCCAGGAAAACCTGGATCTATTTCCTGAAGGCCAAGTCAGAGGTCTTTGAGAGGTTCCGAGAGTTCAAGACTCTTGTGGAGAACCAAACAGGAAAGAAGATTCAGGTGTTGAGGACAAACAACGGGGGTGAGTACACTTCCAATGAGTTCATGGAGTATTGTTCGATTGAGGGTATCAAGAAGGAGCACATTGTGCCCCATACCCCATAGCAGAATGGAGTTGCAGAGCGGAAGAACATGACTATGGTTGGAGCAGCCAAGGCCATGCTCTTTGATCAGGGATTACCACTATTCCTCTGGGACGAGGCATACAGGACTGCAGAATACATTTAGAACAGGTGTCCCCACACAACCTTGGGGAGGAAGACACTGGAGGAGGTCTTCACAGGCACTAGGCCAAATGTGAGTCACATTCGCATTTTCGGCAGTGTCTGTTATTGTCATGTTCATGCTGACAATAGGAAGAAGCTGGACCCTTCTGGAGAGAAGGGGTTACTTGTTGGTTACAACGAGATTTCGAAGGCATATAGAGTTTACATTCTTGCTCGCAGAAGGATCATTGTGAGCAGGCAGGGATGTCCAGTTCGATGAGGATAGGGCCTTGTCGAGATCTGTGGACTTACCAGCAGAGCAGCAGCCAACACAGGAGTCAGGAGTCAAGTTGGAGGAGCTAGATGTACAGGTACAGGTACAGACACAGAGCACAAGTTCTAGTGGTCAGAGGGAGTCAGGTGGACAGGATCCTTTAGTCATTGACTTGAAGGATCAGCTGCAGTAGGAGACGGATTTCCAGCAGCTGCAGCAGGTTGACACTAGGCCAAGGCCTAAGTGGTTTATATCCACAATGGAGGATTCCAGGCAGGTAGATCCTCCACAGACATCTTTTAGACGGAGTGTACCACCAGAGAGGTTTAGTTATATGGCACTGGTGACGGAGTTCATTAACTTTGAACCTTCCAGCTCTGGGGAGGCTGCACAACATGATGTGTGGCAGGAAGCTATGGTTGAGGAGTATGACTCCATTATGAAAAACCATGTATGGGAGGTTGTGCTGAGGCCACAAGGGAAAAAGTTGGTGGGATCTAGATGGATCTACAAGGTGAAGCATGCAGCAGACGGAAGCGTGGAAAAGTATAAGGCGCGCTTCGTGGCAAAGGGGTTTTCACAGAAGGAGGGCATTTGACTATGAGGAGACCTTCGCCCTTGTTGCTAGGTATTCTTCCATTTGGACCATTATCTCACTAGCAGCTGAGATGGGTTGGCGTGTCCATCAGATGGACATCAAGACTTCCTTCCTCAACAGAGTGATAGAGGAGGAGGTGTATATTGAGCAGCCAGAGGGGTTTGATGTGGAGAACAAGGAGACGCATGTATGCAGACTGCATTGAGCTCTTTATGGGCTCA
The DNA here is from genome assembly GCA_001517045.1 of Pseudotsuga menziesii. NCBI lineage: Eukaryota > Viridiplantae > Streptophyta > Pinopsida > Pinales > Pinaceae > Pseudotsuga > Pseudotsuga menziesii. The sequence continues at coordinate 280,663 of LPNX010946022.1, forward strand.
AGTAGGCACCTTGAGCATGGTACTTGAGGATTGACAACTATCTACGAGAGATGGGATTTCATCGGAGTGAGGCTGACCACAACTTGTACTTCTTGATAGGTGAGGTGCCTCTCATACTAGTCTTATATGTGGATGATCTCTTTTTGACAGGAGATGAGAGTCTGATTGGAGATTGTAAGTCCAACCTTGCAGTAGAGTTTGAGATGAAAGACCTTGGGCTGATGCATTACTTTTTGGGCTTGGAGGTTTAGCAGAAAGATGGATGCTTCTTTATTGGATAGGGGAAGTATGCAGTAGAGATCCTGAAGAGATTCAGGATGTAGGACTGCAAGCCTATGGCCATACCTTTAGTTTCCAACTGGAGGAAGATTGATGCATCAGGATCAGACGGATTTGATCCTACCTTGTATCATCAGCTTATCGGATCGCTTATGTATCTGGTAAACCCTCAATCAGACATCACCTTTGCAGTCAACTCTTTGAGTCAGTTCATGGTGGACCCTCGGAGAGTGCATTGGACGGCTGCGAAGCACATACTTGGCTACATCAGAGGTACAGTGGTGTATGGATTGGTTTATGAGCGCAGGGGGAGTGTATAGTTAGCAGGTCTCATAGATGCTGACTGGACATGATGTGTGGAGACCGGAAGAGTACTTCAAGTTGCTGTTTTAGCATTGGATCAGGGGTGGTCTCCAGTGTTCTACGGGGACGCGCCTCCCAGGGTCGGGGGCTTGCCCCCTACGCTTCCCACGCCCCAGGGGCTTGGGGGTTCCATGGGAAACGTTTCCTAGCGCCCCCCTTTTTGCGAAACTTGGGGAAACGCAAGTCTAGGATTTCTCGGATTGGGCGGCTTCCACACGCCCCCTCTTGGAAATGGGGGACTTCGATAGGTCCAGACTACCCTTGATTTTTTAAATTTTTTTACTTAAAAAAGAAATGGTTCATCTTAAATTTTAGGCCTTTACACTAAATGGTCATTTTAAAACGAAATAGAAACAAATAAAAAGAAACAAACATCGATATGATATGCTTGGCTATAACGATTACATTAAATTACACTAAACTCTTTGAGAACATAAGCATGCTAGTATGCAAATGGTGATGGGATGAGGAATTGATATGATTATATGTTGGGGTTCATATTATTATTATTATTATTATTATTTTTTTAATTTTAGAGACCAACCCCCCTGTGTTAGGGACCCTGACGCCTCCCTGCCCCCCCGTCCGCCAAAATACCCCAAAATTTTTGGGTGTCTCTACACGTCCCCAACGTGCGTTTCCCCGCTCTCACGCCCCCGTGTCCTAGAAACTTGGTGGAACACTGGTGGTCTCTTGGTTCAGTAGGAAGCAGAAGTCAGTTGCATTGAGCTTGACAGAGGTTGAGTATATGGCAGCCAACATGGCTGCTTGTGAGGGTATGTGGCTGAGGAAGTTACTTGCAGCGTTGTTCGAGTGTGAGTTAGAGGCTACAGTAGTTCACTGTGACAATCAGAGTGGCATCAGGCTATTTGAGAATCGAATGTTCCATGACTGAAGCAAACACATAGACATCAGATACAAACAGATGAGCAGGTGGCATACATTTTCACCAAGGCACTTTGCAGACAGAGTTTTGTGAAGTTCAGGGATAAGTTGGGGTTGTTACCGAATCCCTTCCTCGTTGAGAGGGAGTGTTAATCTAGTAGCAATAAGGAAGGTCTTTTTGCATGCATGTGTTCTTGCATGCAAAAGACTTAAATTAGGAAACCAATTGTAATTAATTTGTTTTTTCCCATGTTTACTTGGGAAAATAAATTAAAGTGATCTAACTTAACCTTAGTGAACCACTAGTTAAAGTGAAAATAAAATTAGGGTTTTTGCTTTACCACTAGTTAAAGTGAAAGTGAAATTAATGTTTTCGCTTTACCTAAAGTTATAAAAGAGAGATCAATCGGTGGAGAGAACACACACTTGTATTCCGATAGAGATAGGATACAGACAAGGAGAGAAAATCAGACAGAGGATTTAGCTGAGAAGACGGAGGAGCGAGCAGTAGGATCATCGAGCTTCGTACAGCTGGGTCGTACACTCACACAGGAGGGTGTTGAGGTTTAGCTGGGATTTGCCCAGGGATTCTGTCGGGTACTACATTTGCCAGGTTTGGGTGAATTTGCAGTGATTGTAAAAGTTCCATATTTTCTCATAATAAAATCTATATCTGACTACTGCACCGGTTTTCGCATCTTGGGTTTTTCTGGGGGTTTCCATACCCAAAATAATAGTGTTAATATTGTGATGTGTTGTTGTGATTTATTTCTCAGTTTTATATTTCGCTGCATACTGTAAAAGATATTCGTATGTGGTTATCAATTGATATTTTGCATGCATTGTTTAGCCCTAGTTGAATATTAAAGGAAAATTTATAGCACAGGCCCCCACCCCCCTCGAAGTTTTAAATTTTTTTACTTAAAAACAAAAATGGTCCATCGTAAATTTTAGTCTTTTACACTAAATGGTCATTATAAATCAAAATAGAAACAAATAAAAAGAAACAAACATTGATATGATATGCTTGGCTATAACGATTACATTTACATTACTCTAAACTCTTTGGGAACATAAGAGTTTATATGTTGGGGTTTATATTTTAATTATTTTTCTATTTTTTTATAATTTTAGAGACACCGATGCCCCCTTGCACCCCTTGTCCCCCAAAATACCCCAAAATTTTGGGATGTCTCTACACGTTCCCTGTTGATTTTTCTGAGCAACGTCGAGAGCCATTCTCTTAGGAGAATGGGGCCACCTGGTCCGGGACCACGGTGAAGATTCAACCCAGTGTTGAGTGACCATTCTGTTGAATGGTAGACATCTGCTCTGGGACCACGATTTGGATCAGTCTAGTACTTGTAGACTCGGCCTAGTGTTGAGTAGCCATTCTCTGGGAGAATGGAGGCGCTTGGTCTGTTACCAAGTATTTGACCTAGGGTTAAATTATGCAGCCCATGGCTGAGGCACCTATCCTGTTACTAGGAAAGCACTGTAAGCCCTAGATTGGGTCTAGGAATGTGTGACACTCTGACCTTGGATCTATGGGCTTTATGTACTTTTCTAAGGCTTAGCTACCCTTGGTTAAGTTACCTTAGTACTAGATCTAGGTATCACACAGAGTGTGAAGTAAAAGCATTAGTAACTCTCTTGGTTTATGATGATGTACTTTTGGAATAAAAAAGACCACAGGTAATGACCACAGGGGCACTTGGAAAAATGCTGAAGTCAAAAGTAAAAAATACATAAGGACTTTTAGACCACAGGAAAAGGACCACAAGTGAAAGTCAAAGTTAAATAATGACTTTTGGTAAAAGTAAAAAATACATAAAAGGATTTTTTTGATAAAAAGGTAGAAGTGGAATTAGGACAAGAATAAAATATTATTATTTTATCTTTCCTAATTTTGGCCCACTTGCAGGTGAATGAAGATTATACAAGAAGATCATGTCTTCTCATTATCACACACACTTGCTCTCACAAGTACTGTTGCTCCAACAAAGATTGCATAGGTGACTGAAGAAGAAGAAGTCGATGTGATGCCCTAGCATGGATGAGTCTAGCTAGGGCATTCACACTTGTTCAACAAACCCAAAGCTAGGGTTTCCAACAACAGCAAGCCTTATCATCTTGATAAGTTAGGGTTTAACCTTACCTTTTTCAGCCTCTTCACTAATTGAATCTTCGGGCAGTCTCTTCTTCTCTCACACAGATCCAGGTAGGGCTAACACCTTCACGACAGCCCTCCACCATTTTTTAGGCAGCCCTTTACTACCTTTGGGCGGCTCGTTATCTCTCCAGGAGTCTTCTCTTCTTCACGGCAAGCCCTAGCACAGCTAGGGCTGGCAGTCGACACCCTCCTGGCATACCCAACAGGCCCCATTAGGCTACGGGCTGCCTGCTGTACACTTGGGCATCACCCAGCAAGCCCTAATGGGCCGTGGGCTGCTTGTTGGTGCCTTCGGGCATGCCCAACACCCACACTGGGCTACGGGTTAGCTGCTACAACAACTGCAGTATAGCCCGATAACACTCGGGTAGCAGGATCAGAGCCCATGAAGACTTAGGAAACCAGTTGACCTCTCAGCATTAGAGATCTGTCCTCCGGGAAGTGAACAGAAGACACGCGTAACACAGGGTAGGGCAAAACAAATTTCGGGCAGCCTGTCAGAGCAGAAAAACAATCACGAGTAGTGACAAAAAATTTCGGGCCGTCTGTTTTTAATTTTCGGGCAGCCTGTTATAGATCTGGGCAGATCTAAAATAATTCCGGGCAGTCTGTAACCTTTCTGGGAAGTAAGGTTTGATTTTCGGGCAGGCCCTAATTTGTTTGGGCATATCTGATAATTGTTGGGCAGATTAGTTTTTTGACAGTCTTTGTCATTTTTGAGTAGATCTGAGAATTTGAGTATCTAGGGTTTAAAACCCTTGCTCTGATTTTTTGAGAAATTTTTACTGTAACTGTGGTTAAACCCAGACTTGGGTTTGAGGAACTTTTTGAAATTTTTTCTAAGTCATCTCATTTACGAGATGAGCTACTAATGTTTTTTGGGGTTTTTGTCCTTTGAAGGTTTCCCCAGTGAAAAACTCTTGTGTCCATTGTGCTGATGTGATGAATGTTATTTTACTGCATTTGTCACTTGTTATTTAAGTTGATTTGCAAATTTGTGAGTATTTATGCTAATGCTAAAATTCAACATCTCCAATGTGCGTTTCCCCGCTCCCACGCTTCCGCGTTTCGGAAACTTGGTGTAATACTGCCTATTTCTTCTCTTGGAATGGATATGACTATAATCACTCCAATTTCTTTCACAAGCTGATGCACTTGATGTCCGGCTCAAGATACGAATTGCAAATTTTTGCAATTCTGGGGCTCCTGATGCATAAAACTGCTGGAGCAGCTAAAGCCTCATCTCTCTTTGTTGCTGTGGTTCCAAATAGGCCTTCTTGTAACATGTATGCTCTAATCTGGGATCTAATCAAAGTTGCAATAGATTCATCTGGATGCATCTTGTCAATAGTTTCATAATGTCCCCTCATGACCTCCTCATCTTGATGTCTTTTTATCCCAAACAATGTAGGGACCAAATAACATGCTGCTGCATGTAATGGGCTATGTATCATCGTCCATCTCTGATCAACCACCTCCCATATCTCTTTATAATCATCTTCCACATTATCAAAAGCACTTGCAATCTTTTCCTTGCAATGATCCATGGCCTCTTAAGTAAAACCCATAGAGGGCTTATCGCCATCAACCATGCATAGCACCTCAACAATTGGATCACATATTTTTAGAACATTTTGAGCATTTTCCCAAAAGCTATTGTTTGCTTAGCAATATCTATTTAACATGTTTTCCCCTTAACTCTTTTGAAAGGTTAGATCTCTCCCACTCAGCAGTGTAAAAGATACTTCTTATGCTTGTTTTTTCCTCGACAACTCTTTTCAGAGTGATGTAAAAAGTGGCAAACCTTGTATCACAAGGCCTCAACAACTCTCTAGATGCATTTTTCCTGCACAAGCTCAAAGTGAGACGATGGTTAATGACGAAGTTTGCAGTATTTTTTGCTCTTTGGATTGTCTCATTTACCCATGGAAATTTGGCTAAATCATGTAGCAATAAATCCAAGCAATGAGGTGCACATGGTTTCTAGTAAATAGTTCTATACTTAACCATAATCAACTTTCCTGCACCAACACAATTTGAGGCATTGTCGGTGACAACTTGGACCATGATCTTTTCCACGAATTCTTGAATCGCGTCATCCAAAATGTTGAAAATGTATTCTGATGTTTTCACCTCATTCATTGCATCAACAACCTTAAAAAAATATACCCCTTGAGGACGATTAACAAGAACATTAATCAATGGTCGATGGCATGAATTGGACCAACGATCGCTCAAAATTGTGCAACCTGCAATCTCCTAAGATTTTTTAATTCAATCCAACCAATTTGTCACTCTTTCCTTTGTTCTTTTTAAGAGAGCAATCCTTAAGGCTTCAAATCCACGAGCAACATACCCCTTGCCAATATCAACAACCTTTTTAATTGCATTTTTAAAATATGGACTTCTTCCCACATTAAAAGGAATGGCACATGCATAAACATTTCAGCAAGAGAATCATCAACTTTCTATTTGTCTATAGGCTTCGATAATGTGTTTAAGGTAGCTGTTCCACTTCCACCTATTGTATTTGTTGCTGGGGTGGAACTGGAGCCACCAAATTTTGAGGTGTGAGAAGCAATTTCAGGTGATGAAGACACATCAATCTCCCTCTGAATTCTTTGCCTTTTTACTTCCCTTTTTCCTCCTTTTGATTTTGATTTGTCATAATCTTGTTGCACTGCAACTTTATGTTCATCTGATATACCTTTACATCCATCCACACCACCTCCACTGCCATTACTGACACAAAGAAGGTGGTCCACTACCCCAGTTAAAGAAGCACAAAACTTGTGTCCACATAGCAGACAACTAACATATAACCCTTCCTTCTTGACATATTTCCATGCCTCTGCAAAAGATTTATGGTGTGCCATTCGATCAAAGTTTCTGCATAACGAGTGGCCAGATATGTATTCAATGGATCATTTAATTTCATACAATTTATTGTTACAAATTACAATGATAAATTTTTTAATTTTGTAGGGTGAATGTGATATTTGATAGCCTGATACATATTACAGTCTACAAACTTCAATGATTGGATACAAAATAGCCTAAAAAGCTACAGGTTACGGACTACAGTCTATAGTGACAGACTGACACTGCACAAAGGAAAACTAAACATTAAAGTTTAAAAATTTAAACAGGTTACAAGTTACAAGTTACAGACTTACAGTTTTACTCTTAAAATTGTAAATCTGAAAAATAATTAATGAGTAAAAAAGTTGGAAACCTGGAGTGGAGCGAAGTTGCTATTGGATTTGGAACATGGAGGTTGGATGCTGGAGCTTGAAGTTGCTGTGTAGAATGCCAGAATCTAGATGAAGTTTGAAGATCCCTCAAGGTTGAAGTTTGAGCTTCTCTTTGATTTGGACTCAAGTGTCCACTGTCCAGACTCTAGTCACTCCACGATTCCACTGTCTGGGCTGAGTGAGAGAGTCGAGACTTAATGTGGTCACTTGCAGTCTTGCACTGAGTAGCCGTAATAGTTGGGACTCGGGAGACTCGGGTCTCGACTCTCCAGTGATGGGAGGCTCTGCAGACTGCATTCCGCCGTCGGTCCGTCGGGTGATGTCGATGATGCTGAATGATAACCTTCCTTTCTCCTCTAACTTGAAACGCTCCGGCTGTAGGCTGTCACAACTCGTAGTTGGAGTTCACACGCAACAGATGAGTGAACAAGCAATGAACAATGACAGAGGTAGTCTTGGTCAACAGAGTCTAGGGTTAACGTTTACCTGCCAAACGTGAACTCAAATGAATTTCTTCTGTTTTCTAAATAAATTTGCCGCATTTATGGCGAATTTATTCGTCTTCAATTTCGCCGAACGAAAACAATTGGGTTCACGTTTTTGAACGACGAATTTCAACGATTAAAATCAACAATGACAAAAAAACGACGATTTTCGAACTTGAAGGTGAAAATTCACCGAACACGGTAACTTAGGCTCTAACTAGAGACGAAAGGGTTGGCATCAACAAGTTTTACTGGCGCCCATTCGTCGATCGTAGGTTATGGAGGCTTGAGACCCTTTGAAATGGTGAGTGCCAACATTGGGAAGTTTTTGTTTTTGAATGGTGGGTTCTAGGGATAGCTTTGGTCATGCTTGTGCATCTCATGGACTTGTTGATCCATCTAGTGGCGGGGTCTACTGTGATGGCAATGTCCAAAATCAAGGTGTCTTGGTGAGCTACATAGGCCATGAGGGCTATTTGTGCTTAGCTTTCCCATGGGGGTCATGTGCAACTCTATGCATTGTGTATAGGATGTCATGTCGATACTCAACATATATTGTAAATGCTACATCTCAATTCTCTCATTATTCATTTGTAATGTGATTCATATTAACATACTAGCACCCATCATAGTGACATAATAACAAGAAAAGTAGTGTGATGAAACATTTGCATTAAACAAAACCTTTTTACTATTCTTCCAATGTTAAAAAAGGTTGTTAACCTTGATAAGAATTCATGCAAACTAGAATCAAGTGGCCCAAGGCAAGTCGTTTCCTAACACAACAATTTGCCATGAAATGGATATTGTTGGTATAGGCACTCAACTCATATTGAGGCAACCTCGACGAGAAGGTAGACCCACAATAAATGCTTAAGTGTTTCAGTTGTCCCACATTACAATGCATGTTAGACACACCTAAGTAAGTTAATATCTTATCAAACATGATACCTTCCACAACTAATTGCTACACAAATGATGCTTTTTTGGATTCCTACATTAGTGTGTGCAAACAATACAATGTCTAATTAACTAAGTTTTCTATTTTGATTTCAGCGTCTAGTGCTCTCTTAGCTAGCTTTCAAGGAAGCTCCCAGAAGAGAGCCAATTGTTACACATGGTTGACTTATATTTGAAGAAAGATTTGTCATTTCCCAATGCCAATTCCATCACCATGCTTGGGGCGTTGGGAGGCCAAATTTCGACACCATATTCTATGAAATGTGCCTCTAAATGCAATGTAAGATGAATTAATCAGTATTGGCCCCTCTATTGAACTTGGTCTGTTTATGGTGAACAATCTTGGGGAGTGTGACAGCATGAACTACTAGGTATAACTAAAGCCCCAAAAACACTACTAGCCCAACTGCAACCTAGATGTGTTATCCATTGTCACCTCGATAACCACCTATTTGCGTTTCTGGTTGGCTCTTTTCCAACTTGAGGAGGGCTTCCCTAGATAGGATTGCTAGGGTATGGCAATAAGGGTGCAAGGTGATTTGAAGAGTTAGCCTCAACAAAACTTCTTCTTTCGTAGTATAGGTAATGGGAGGATTTTGGAGACTAGTGCCAATCCTCAAGGCATATGGCGTCTCATGATGATTCCCTCTTAGTCCTTGTTTGTAAATGTTTGACTTGAAACTCTGCAAAGCAAGACAAGTTCCTACCCCAAAACAATTCAAGCTTTATGCAAAATTTCACCAAGGGCCTTGGCTCTTTAGCAGACACCTATAGCCAATGTTATTAGAACTTGATTGGTCATCGAACCGGTCAAGGCCAAAAATCTGAACCAGACCAGAACCGGGAAAAAAATAAACTAGAACATTTGATTGACCAAAAAATACATAAAATATTCAAATTTTGAAAAAACATATTATTCATGTGCATGCATATGAATTCGAACCATTTTGAAAAAACATATTATTCATGTAAATAGCAAGTAAAGGTGCATATAACTAAAATAGGATCGAGTGCAATTCATATTTGACCCAAAATACATAAACAAAGAGGCTCTAAATGGCCTTTAGAGTCCAAAAAGCTACATCCTACTACAAATAAATACATATCATCAAAATCATTGCGTGTATTGGGATCCTTTTTGTTGTCGCCTAATTCGCACCTCAGGTCACGTGGCATAAATCTTCAAGCCACTGGGTGCGATCTTGGGGGCAAGCTCGAGCCAAGTGCTTTGACCTGATACTTGGCTCCTCTATCTAAGCCAACTCCTAGTGAAGCCAAGGGGGTTGGTCCCTATGATAAGTAAAATCTAAGGTTTTTACTCTACGAAAGAAATGATTGATTCTAGGAGTTAATGTTAAATGAATTAAAACTTTAACAGTGAGTTACTGCAAATGAATTAAAACCTTAATAGTGAGTTACTGCAAATGAATTATAATAACAATAACATTGATAAAACACCATTCATGACAATATGCGGAAATTGATTTAACCATAAAAATGCGGAAGACCATTGCGAATTGAATATGGAGTGCTTGTGTATAAGGGTTGCTGTTGTCGTTTCAGAGAAAGTATTGCTGTGTCTTGTTGGTACGTTTGAAGATTTATTAGATGAGTTTATTGAGGAGTGGGTTAATTGTTGGTAGGTTTTATTAATTTGGTAATTATTTGGATTATTAACAAGGAGGGGGATTCCCAATATACCATGAAGGTACATGGAATATGTCCAGACTCACAAAGTGTGGTAGCACACACGGAAATGTGGGCTGAATGGAGTCACGGGGGATGTTCAACACTACACCAACAAGGATGTAGCCTAACGGGGCCCCGTGATTGCTTTTCAGTAGTTCCCGCTTCCTCTGTACAGTTTCCCCACCCGAAGCAAAACACAATGCTGGATTTTCGTTGTTTGGGGAGATCAAGTAAAAGTGAAACTAATTACTAGTCACCTAAATCCTTTTCTGATACAACCAACTGATAAGATGAAACTGCAGCGGAAGTAGAGCATACAGGGATGAAGGCCTTGTTAATTTTAAATATTTTTGAACAAATTTTCTAATTAAAAGATTTTAATCCCAAGAACCTCTTTCCAGGTTCAATATTTGGGCAAGCCCTTGTCCATGAACTGTACTCAGGAGAGCAAGGGGGTTTATTTTAAATGTAAGAGTGCGAAAAATGAAAGTTTTCTAATTACTACACTGCTAAAATCTTTTTTCTTTCGGTACTTCGGTATAGCGTAGTGGGTTAGTATTTGTATTACTTTGAAATAAAATTGAAATATAAACTAAAATAGCGAAGTAATGAAACAAACTACACTAGCAGAGGAAAAACCATGAAAATGAACATTGATGTGAATCCCGCTAGGGATGATGGGGAGTGGTCTCTTAGGAGCCGACTCAAAACTTTATTAATCCGTTTACAACATCGAAGAAATGCGCTTTGGTCCTTATATTTTGGATCCAAAGGCTTTCAATTTACAAAAAAATGTTTTTTTGCAAGGGGATCTTTGTGGGCCTTCCTTTTGTTCAGTTTTGCGAAAATTCGCCAGAGTTTCCTCCTCTTTTATTGTAAACCTGCAAAAAACGCGATGAAAAGAATGTGAAAGACACCCAAAGACACTTTCAGAGTGTCTTGGGGAAATCTACAAAATAAAGTTAAAAAAAAATTGAAGTAAAACTAGCTGAAAATGACTAGGTAAGGCAAGCTAGGAAGCTTGTCTTCTTAGGATTTCTACACTATTGAATCAAACTACCCTTACTTAACTTTGAATATTACTTGAAAATAGACCTAGTAAAAAGTAAAACGTTAGATCAACTCTAACCAGATCTAGACTTTGAGATTTTAATTGTAAACTACTTAGATCTAGCCAGCTACTCACATCTACTTATATTATTGCATGAGATTATAGATCTGAAATAAAAATCGAACCAGTAACTAAGAATATCAAAATTTAGAAGATGGGAAGGGTGAATACAAACAACTGTTGAATTGGGCAATGGGGTCCTCAAAGTGGGGACCAGAGGGACTAGTCCTTCTTAGAAATATGTTTGAAGATGTGAGGATGCCGACATGCTCAACATGCTCTCCAAACTAGATATCCTGCAATCTCACAAAACCTGCACAACAAAGGATGAAAAGCACCTGTTGTAAACTACAATAGAAACTTCAGAAAACATGCATTTCTCATCAAATAAACATGTCCGTCTAATGTCTCTGATGCAACTTAACAGGAAAGTAATGGATGAAACAATCACACTGCTCTACCTTACTAAGAAATACTTATTCAAAATCTAGATAAATAACCAAAGATTTTATAATGCAAGCATGTAAACAATATAGTTATAGCTCATTAGATCATAAAGACATTATCATCCACACACGAAAGATCTACACATTGATTTGTCTCCAAAGCCTTTATTCATTCAATGAAAAATACTTCACAATAGTTACAATGCAATTTAGCAGAGGTGGCTGAAAATTAATGCTTAAATTTAACTTGTAAACAAAAATAGAACTAGGTCCAAGAGACTCACTTGTCCCTTACAAAAGAAAGAATATTTTTTAGCTAAGATTTTAGGAGTAGAGAACTAGAAGAAGAGGGGTTTTGGCCCATCTTGGCAAAGGACTTTGAAGTGGTTCTTTTTGGAAACCCTTTGCACTTTGTTTTGGCCAAATTTGGGTAGAGTTTCCCCTTGTAATGTTAAAAACCTGCAAAAAACAACAAGTAAACAAATGATAAAAGGTGCCCAAAATCACTTTGGGACACTATTGGTGTTAGGGTAAAACTCTGAGAAAAATTTCTGAAATTTAAGATAAATAACCTGCTTCAAACAAAAATTGTAAATGGATAAATCAACTAGTTTTTAGATGTACAAATGAGAAATTGAATTTAAATGCATAATTTTTTAAGGAAAGGTAAGAGAATGTGCTCTATGCTCTTTAAATGGTTGAAAAAGTGGGGTATCCAACCAAGAAATTTCACTCTCCAATCTTGGATGACCTACAACTTGTGAGATATGCTTAACAAACACTAAGAAATGTGAGATTCAAACGTAATGATTCAAGAAATCAAACTATTCAACCAGGAAATGCTTGAACTTCTTAAATACAAATGAGAAAACTCATAAGATCTATAACAAAAATGAAAAATCTTACCAAGGCAAATCGGTTTGCTTCTTTGGCCTCAATAGCACTTGAAAACATGTAAATGCATGAGCAAATCGCCTCAAAGCAACACGAAATCTCCACCAAAGATTTTTTTATTATTAAAAACAGAATGGCTGAAAATTACAATGGCACACAAAAATGAGAGCAAGAGAGAAAAATAGCATGAGAGCTTGATGGAGTAGAAATTTTGTAACCCAAATGAGGAGGAGAGGCCTCCTTATTGAGGAAAAGAGAGAGAGGCCCCTTGCATGTGTGCCATTTGGCAAGCATGCAAATGCCCAAGAGCGGCGCTTTTGATGAGAGAGAAAAACTACGGGGAAAAGAAAGAATGAGGAAAACCACATTCGTCTCGCCCTTGTTACCAAATGAGCTAGCAGGCTAGTTATTGATAAACACATGCAAGAGAGAGTGATCACTTTCACCTTAATAACTTCTCCAAACTTCTTTGGAAGTCGTAACCTCTAAGGGGAGAGCCCTTACGATAGCGTACAAAACACTTGGGGACAAAGAGAACATGCCTTCTATGCAAAAGTGAGATAGAGACCAGTGTCTTTATGGAGTCATTTTAAGAATGAAGAAGACATACTAATATAAGAGTGTGGACTTGGTAAGCGCAAAATCAGTATATCAAAGAAATTTTACCAATGTGTGTGGTGTATGTAGAAGTATAGGCAGCCAAGTATACCAATATAGCAGTATTGGATTATAAAGTCATAAAAGCATTAACACAGCACTACAATGTACTTCAGGTCACACTAAATCATGCATCAAACACAATATGCTGGTAACATGTAATTCTATCTTTAAATCAACATAATGTGCAACTTATAAGACCACACCAGTATTGCACTGTTTGTCAACAATCTGATATATATCCTTTATTAGCACTAGGAAAGATAATGAGAGCGCAATTATGATAATGAACAATGACAAATGTATCAGCCTTCTAGGTGTTTAGCAGTAGTTATTCACACATATATGTATATGCCAGTACAGTAGTCAGTGCATATGACAGTCCTCTTAGAAACAATCTCTATAACAGTGTTTATGAAGATAATCAGGGGGAACCAAGCAACTTCATTATTCATCCCTTTAGGCGTTCTTTCATCATGAGTAAGCACAAATATTGCAGCCAAGTTATGACAGTATGGTAGTGGCAAATAGACAGTAAGAAGACGCATTCAAACCGTAGCTTCATTGAGAGTCTGTAATAGCAGTAAGGTAGGTTGAGATAAACACATTTCAATCAACCCCAAATCACCCTATTCATGCATTAAGAACAAGTTTGCAGACTGTATGAAGGAAAGACATTAATAGCAGTATGACAGTTATCCAAAGATCAATGTGTGAAAGTGGTAAATCAATCAGATAGGGAATAACATGATCAGCAATATAACTGCTCATTCAACCAATTTCATTATCAACTTTCATGCATCGAACATCCACCTTTCAGACTGTAAATAATATAGTTTTCAGACGGTAGACCCCTTTTATCAATGATATATCAGCACTTTATAATATGGAACAAGGTGTAAGGAAAACTTAACTTCGTGTGTGTATTTGTGCAGGTGAAAAGGTGAAATCGAGGGTCTGCTGAAGTCTGCAATCTGCTGCCCTAGCAGACTGATAGCAGCTGAGGTCAAGTCTGAAAAGGGGCTTTTTCCAGCCTTGAAGAAAAGGCCCTAAGGAGGACTGAGCCCCAAAGGGAGGCTGGTTAGGCTAGGCTGAGCTCCTAGGGTGAGGGTTGATGGTTGTAAGGGTCCAGGTAGGTACGAGAAAGGGCAAGGAAGGAGGAGAAAGAGAGGCCGCTAGGGTTTCGGGCAGTTTTAGGACTGTTTTAGGGAAAATTTCTGTTTTTTAGGAATTTTTTGATTTTTGATTTAGAATTTCTAGGGCTCCTAAACATTTTTTACCACTAAGTTGGCTAGAGGGAGGTGGGCGCCTTTCCTAGGATGGTGAGACTGTTGAGCATGGTTGTCATTGATGTCAAGTCTAAAGGCATTAATGACAAAGGTTGTGGTTGTTGATGACATGGGAGCACTAGGTGGTACAAATGACCCATTCTGTGGTCATTTATTGAATGCATTGTGCCTTGATTACCTTGTTGAGGAAGGCATGCTTCTTGGAACCACCTAATGATGCTCTTGGTTGTGGATCCCATTGCCTGTGGTAACTTGGACTGTGAAGACTTGATGATTATGTTTTGCACATGGTAGTTTGGTTCTTGAAACCCATACACATGGTGTCATGGTGTGGAGCTGGTCCATATTTATTGGAGCATTTGATGAAATCCTTCTTGATCTTGTCATGGACGTTTATACACATGATGGTATGATGGACATTGGTATGTGCATTGATGGAAGTCATGATCCTTTAATGAAGTTCTTGATGAAGGAATCCTTGATGCTCGATGATGATGTCATAATGATGATTCTCTTCTGTATGGATCTTGGAGCCACTACATGCTCCATGATGTCCTTGATGCCTTTACACAATGGGGAGACTTTTAGTCATGCTATCCTTATCATTGGTGGAACATTTGATGGTCATAGAGCCCCTGTTGTTGCATTATATGTCGATGGAACTCTTGAACATGATCTTCTAGCCCACAAGCTTGTGGTAATGAAGTCCTTCTTAAACACTTAATAGTGTTTTAATTGTTGGTGTGGAGCAGCAACCCTCAAGCTTCTTAGACAAGATAACCTTCAAACAAGAAGTCCTTACTATCAAATAGACATGTCGGCCAACTAATTCTTTGAATGATTTAATGTTTAAATAATATTTTTTAAAATCTTGCCTTGACTTGTAAAGTTGTCCCAGTTCGTAAGGGGGTTATTCAATTATTTCAAATAAGTTTTTCAAGGTCGGCTAGTTCATAATTTGACTCTCAACGACTTGATTAAAATTGTATAAATACAAGTCACTTCATTTTTGATTTTGACGGGAAAAAGAGCAGTTCTGAACTCGGGTATGACACTAAGGCAACCGTAGTGGAGTAAGGACACATCTGCTCTAAAATTTGGTGAAAGGGTCTGATTTTTTTTTGGATCCGAATAGCAGCATGCAAGCTCTGATTTTCGTGGATGATCAAGCTTAGAATTTGGGAGTTCATTGAAGTAGCTACGGTATAAATTTTCATCTAAGTTCTGATCTCAGGTTGGACATACGCAGGAGTTATGTGAAGAAGTTTAGGGTATGAAGGCCTTTTGAAGAAGCTATCTGCAACTCTTAAACGCTGATCTCAGTGGAGGCATCTGAAGGTGTACTTGTAGCACTTGAAGCTGATGTCCTGAAGGCTGATCTTAGGCAGCCAAGCAAGTTTTCAATAGAATCTCTCTGTTTTTCAAGTGAACCAAAGGGAGTGAGGCAGCCGTAGTAAGACATCCCCTAATGCA